>SJYQ01000672.1:579377-640338 GCA_006410935.1 Redunca redunca
TTTTCAAAATTTATTTATATTAGCCTTAAATTTTAAGATTTTTCACTATATAGTGTACATTAAAAATTTTTTGAGGGTGTATTTATTTTGTTATTAATAATTTGAAGGATTTATATTTTAGTTTAGTGGTCACTTTTAAAACCATACTTCATAGAATTTTCATAATCCTCTGCTTTTCTGCTCATGTATGCTCAGTTACTCAGTCATGACCGACTCTTTGCAACCCCATGGACTCCAGCGTGCGAGGCTCCTCTGTCCATGGCATTTTCCAGGCAAGAATACTGGAACAGGTTGCCATTTTCTATTCCATTTCCTATCCCTGATCCAGGGATCAAACCAAGTCTTTTGTGTCTCCTGCATTGGCAGGTGAACTCTTTACCACTGTGCCACCTGGGAAGCTGCTTTTTAGTTTCTGTTGACTTCACTTGATCAATGAGAAGATTATTACTATTTTTTTTTTATCATCCTCTTTCTTTCTCTGTTTCCAGATTTGTTCATAACTTTCATACTTAAATTAGCAACTTTAAACTTTATTTTCCATTCATCTTGATATATTTTTCTTATATTCTAATTGCTTTATTGTTATTTCTGTTTTATATATATGTGTACGTTACTTGCAATTTCACCATCATTTCTATGACACTTTAATTTTCCCTCTTTCTTAAACACTATCAATGACACTTCCTTTCTGTCATTACCTTATCTTAATGCTCTTTTTTCATAACTTTTCTTTTCACTATAGAAACATTGTCTTATGAGTAATTTTTTTGCTTATCTCTCCTTCTCCATTTTTTGGTCATGAACTGTCTTAGCAAATATCTGATGCTGTGTCTTTTTTGATTTCACATCTTTGGAGAGAGTTCTTCCCTTCCTAGCTGTTTGTAGGATAGGGAAGATGCCAGAACAGGGTTGAAAGCTAGCAGGGAGGTTTTTCTCTTTTGCCTAGGAATTTGTTATGTGGGTTCTTTTAACCTTGACTTCTCCCCACCCAAAGGAATGATGAAGCTTTGGACTTTTAATGCTATTTCTTTTTATTTTGCTAATCACCAATAGATAAATTTGTACAAATGTACAAGTGAGCCTTATTGATGTGATTCTTCTTCCAGAACTATCTTATTGTTCTCAAAACCAAACTGCTTTCTTGAAAGCTCATACTGCCAATCTGCTCAGCCCTTTCCATTGCTAGAAATAAGGAATTTTAGTTTTTAAAAGGAAAAGAGAAGTTTTAAATCTTGGATTGTTTGCTTTCCTGAGATCAGCAGCACTATGTATTTTCCCTCTACACTTTTATGAACTAGTATTTGATCTTCAAAGCTTTTAATAGTAATTTCATCTACTTTTTTGACTTGTGATTTTGTTGATTGATAGTTGCCTCTGATTTTTGTTAAATATGAATACACATTTCTATTTCTTATTCTTCTTATTGCATTTAAGTGACTTCTAAGAGCTGAAGGGAGACAGATTATAAGTTTGCCTTTTGAAATTGGTAGAGTCTCATATCTCCTTCTATATTCAACCTGTGATGAAAGGGAAATCTGGGTGGTCATGTTTTCCCCTGCTTGTGATTGGTTGGATATGGGACAAGCAACTTTCTCAAGGCAGAAAATCAACTACAATGGGTTGAGTCAATCAGGTTTTTCAACAATTTGAACTAATACTGTAGTTAGACACTTGAGATGAAGGATCATAGAGATCCAGCTGAGTTAGCCATTCTGAGCAAAAACACAGATAAGTTAAGAGAAGAATGGAACATGGGTGTGGAGAGCAAAGTGGGTAAGCAAAGGAAAAGAGACGTAATATTAAAGAATTCCTGTGATTTCCAAAAGATAGAAAAAGTGTCCTATTTCTAGTCCCTTGGACTGGCTACAATATGTCTTATTCTTCAATTATGTGAGATCTGTTTTTCTACTATACCACCCTTGATTTGGATAGTAGGTTCAGAATGTCTTTGTTATTTGCAACAAAGAATAAAAAAGTACAAGCTGTCCACTTTATTGGCATAGAGTTGCTTGTAGTAGTCTCTTATGATCCTTTTTTATTTATGGGGTGTCTGTTGTAATTTCTCCTTTTTCATTCCTAATTTTATTGATTTGAGCCTTCTCAAAGAATCAGCTTTTGGTTTCTCTGGTCTTTTCTACATGTAAAAATAAATGAAATTATAACTTTCTTTAATACCATACACAAAAATAAACTCAAATTGGATTAAAGATCTAAATGTAAGACCAGATATTAGGTTAGTGCAAAAGTAATTACAGTTTCAGACCATTAATTTTAAATAATTATAACTAGGCTCAAACACAACTTTATTAATCAAAATAGGAACCATTATAATCAACACAATTTTTCAATAAGAAATGTTTGTTTTTTCTTCTAGTATAAAATTCTGTACTTCAGGATTTGACAAACTCTCAGAAAACATTTTCTGCCTCCTGCTGGTTGTGGAAGGCTTTTCTCTGCAAAATGTTGTTGAGATACTTGAAAAAGTGGTAGTCGGTTGGTGGGAGGTCAGGTGAATATGGTGAATGGGGCAAAACTTTGTAGCCCAATTCATTCAACTTTTGAAGCCTTGGTTGTGTGACATGTAGTTAGACCATTGTTGTGGGAAAAAACTGGGCCCTTTCTGTTGACCTGTGCAGGTTCCAGGTGTGGTTTTTGGTGCATTTCATTGATTTGCTGAGTATATTTCTCAGATGTAATGATTTCACCAGGATTCAGAAAGCTGTACTGGATTAGAAGTGTAGCAGACCACCAGTGACCATGACCTTGTTTTGCTGCAAGTTTGGCTTTGGGAAGTGCTTTGGAGCTTCCTCTCCATCCAACTACTAAACTGGTCATTGCCAGTCATCATATAAAAGCCACTTTTAATTTCATGTCACAATCCAGTCAAGAAATGGTTTGTTGTTGTTGCATAGGATAAGAGAACACTTCAAAACAATGATTTTTTTGATTTTCAGTTAGCTCATGAGGCACCCACTTATCAAGCTTTTTTCACCTCTCCAGTTTGCTTCAAATGCTAAATTACCACAGAAGGGTCTACGCCGAGTTCATGGACAACTTCTCAGGTAGTTGTAAGAGGATCAGCTTTGATGATTGCTCTCAATTGTTTATTGCCAACTTCCAATGGCTGATCACTGTGCTCCTCATCTTCAAGGCTCTTGTCTCCTTTGCAAAACTTCTTGAATCACAACGGCACTGTCTGTTCACTAGCAGTTCCTGGGTCAAATATGTTGTTGCTGTTTTGAGTTGTCTCTGTTGCTTTATGATCCATTTTGAACTCCAATAAAAAAGTCGCTCGAAGTTGCTTTATGTCTAACATCATTTCTGTAGTCTAAATATAAAATAAACAGCAAATAGTAAGTCATTAGCAAAAAAATAGAGAAATGTGCAGTAAAATGATGCATAACAAAACTACATTTATTTAAGAATGCATTCCAATATCAAAGGGCAAAGTTCAACAATGCAAAGCTACAATTACTTTTACAGCAACCTAATATAAAACTCTTAGAGGAAAACATAGGCAGAACTCTCTTTGACATAAATCACAGCAATATCTTTTCTGTGCTGTCTCCTAGATTAGTAGAAATAAAAGCAAAAATAAACAAATGGGACCTAATGAAACTCAGCCTTTGCATTGCAAAGGAAACCATAAGCAAAATGGAAAAGAAACAGCCCACAGAATGGGAGAAGATATTTGTAAATGATGTGATTGACAAGGGATTAGTCTCCAAAATTTACAACCAGCTCATGTGGTCCAATATAAGGCAACAACAACAACAAACTCAACCAAGAAACCAGCAGAAGACCTGAATAGACAGTTCTCCAAAGAAGACATACAAATGGCCAAGCAGCATATTTAAGATGTCAACATTGCTAAATATTACAGAAATGCAAATCAAAACCACAATGAGATACCATGATACCATCTCACAGCTATCAGAATGACTGTCATCGAAAAAATCTATAAATAATAAATGCTAGAGAGGGTGTGAAGAAAATGGAACCCTTCTTCACTGTTGGTGGGAATATAAATTGGTACAGGCACTGTGGAGAACAGTATGGAGGTTCCTTAAGAAACTAAAAATAGAGCTACCATGTGATCCAGCAACTCAACTCCTAGGCATCTATCTGTAGAAAAACATGGTTTGAAAGGTACATGTACCCCAATGTTCATTGCAGCACTGTTTATGATAGCCAAGACAAGGAAGCAACCTAAATGTCCATCATCAGATTAATGATAGGTAAAGAAGATGTGGTACATATATATAGCAGAATATTATACAGCCGTTAAAAAGAATGAAATAGTACCACTTGCAGCAACGTGGTTGGTCCTAGAGATTATCATACCAAGAGAATTAAATCAGACACAGAAAGAAAGCATCATATGAAACTGGTTATATGCAGAATCTTAAAAAAATGATACAAATGAACTTATTTACAAAATAGAAATAGACTCATAGAAAACCAGTTTACAGTTATGAAGGGGAAAGTGTTGCAGGGAGGGATAGATTAGGAGTTTGGGACTGACACGTATACACTTCTATATTTAAAATAAGGAACCAACAACGACCTATCGTACAGCACAGGGAACACTGATCAACATTCTGTAATAACCTAAATGGAAAAAGAATTTGAAAAAAATTGCCTAATAAGTAATTTTCATATGTCCAGTGTTGAGATTGACAGCACTTAAGTTAGACATATGAAAATTAAAACAACATGGAATATACATTGGAATGATGGTTCATATAATGGAATTTTTTTGCCCTTATAGGCAAATTCTTAGAAATATCTGTCTATAGATTGAGGAAGACTTTTAAAGAGTAAAGGCATATCATATATAGTCCATGTTAATATGAATTCATCCCCGAGAGGGCATGTTGATTTGGTGTGAGACAGTAAGATAATTAGTGCAGTAAATTAATAGAGCACACAAGTGGCAATACTGTATCCAAAGCAATTTATTGGTGTTAATTTTTTCATTTGCAGATGTACAAAGTTCACCCATTGAAATGGATGTTTTAATATATACTATAAATTGTTTCTGAGTTTGCACATTTTAAAAAATTAACTCTCGTTTAGTTAAATTTGTGTGAGGGCTGGAGAAAACCTTTCCCTCTTAACCTTGTGTAATTGAGTATTTATGTTTTATATATAGCAAAGTAAGCACTGCCAGGGCCATGGGCAGAATTGTGAAGGGTTACTTGTCTTGTGGTGTCTTCAGACTTCCCTTTATTTACATTTGCTTTACTGGAGAGCTGACCTCCCTTTTGGTTGCCTTAACTGTTTAGGGCTTAGACTCTTTCCCTTCCATAGGCTACTCTTACTGTAGTATGTAAAACTTGTTGGTACCAAGATTTAAAGAGCTGTTAAAAATGCTTTATTCTTAGTATTGTGAATATCATTTTAAACCTTGCAAAAAACTTTCATATACTCTGGATCATTTAATCACCACTACTACTCTGTAAAGAAGACAGCATCTCAACTTTATGAATAATGAAAGCAAAACTCAGATACTAAAACAGGGCTTCAGGTCTCTAAACTCTGACTTTCCATAGGTACAGCTGTCTTAAGAGAATATAATGTTTGCAGAGATAAAAAATCTTAAGCTAGGAAAATGAGTTTCTGATTGTGGAATTTCTAGTGTCATTTGTCTTCAGTGAACTGACTGTCTCTGCTTAACCATTTCATTCTCTCTGTGCTCACAGCTCGTGGTGACAGTATAGGAACTGACAGATGACTGCATTGAGGGCATGAAAATCCAATGTAAAGGGGACAAAGGAGACGTCATTTAATTTAGAGAACAATAACCCTCTGTACTAAAGAATTGCCTGCCAATAAAGGAGTCACAGAGACGGGGTTCGATCCCTGGGTCAGGAGGATCCCCTAGAGAAGGCGTTGGCTACCCGCTCCAGTATTCTTGCCTAGGAAATTCCATGGACAGAGGAGTCTGGTGGGGTCACAAAGAGTCAGACACGAATGAGTGACAGAGCACACACACATATATAATAATTAAGGCAACATGGCATGGTGGAAAGAAGATGGGCTTTGAAATGCTGAACACATAGGATTTGAGTCTATTTCCAGATCTGTCACCTACTGGCTATGTGGCTTTCAACACATTCTTTCATAAGACTATTGCAATAATTCATTAAAAAACACATGAAATAAAAATAATAGCAACTTGAACTCTAACTAAATGTTCCCTTAATTTGTACCTACAACCATGAGCTAAGTACTGTTGTTATCAGAATTTAATAAATGGAAAAACTAAGGCGAAATAATTTTACCAACATATTCAAATTCACATAGTTTGTAATCTGTGGAACCAAGGGGCATACCCAAGTGCACCTGATCCTGATGTTTGTTCTACATAGTACATCAGACTTATTACTTGGTACTTTTCTCATGCAAGTGTTCAGTCACCAAGTTGTTTCTGGCTCTTTGTGATCCCATGGACTATGACATATCAGGCCTTCCTGTCCCTCACCATCTCCTTGAGTTTTCCCAAGTTCACTTTCATTAAATTGGTGATGCCATCCAACCATCTTATTCCCTGTCAGCTTCTTCTTCTGCCTTCAGTCTTTCCCAGCATCAGGGTCTTTTCCAATGAGTTAACTCTTTGTATTAGGTGGCCAAAGTATTGGAGCTTCAGCTTCAGCCTCAGTCCTTCCAATGAGTTTTCAGGTTTGATTTCCTTTAGGATTAACTGGTTTGATTTTGCTGTCCAAGGGACTCTCAAGAGTCTTCTCTGGCACCACCATTCTAAAGCATCAATTTTTTGGTGCTCAGCCTTCTTTATGGTCCAACTCTTACATCTGTACATGGCTAGTGGAAAGACCATAGCCTTGACTATATGGACCTTTGTTGGCAAAGTGATGTATTTGCTTTTTAATACATCATCTAGGTTTGTCACTGTCTAGGTTGCTGCCATGAAATTAGAGGATGATTATTTCTTGGCAGGAAAGCTATGACAAACCTTTCCTATAATGATCAACATTTGCAATGATGGCTGGAGAGGACGTTTGTTGTTTGGTCTGTCCAGAGACACTTTCCCCCTTCCATTAATAGCCTTTCACTTCTGTTGGAAAACTAGCTGTTAGTCACTTCAACTGATGGAACTGTCATCTAGCCACAGGAATTAGTACAAAGGGTGGGCTTGTGACTTAAGTAAGGCCAATCAGAACATGTCCTTGTGTTATGTATGAGGCAGTGAGAAGTCTTCTAGTTCCTTTAGGATTGGTATAGTAGGATAATTTAATATTCTAGAGGCTGAATAAAAATTGATATTGTAAGCCATGCTTCCTACACAGATTTGAAGTCACCTAAACTAAGAGAAAATGAGGTCAATACAGAGAGAAACTAAATGGGGAATGAAAAAAAGTCCGATTGATAGAAGTTCTTGAATCAAATTACAATATAACTCCCTCATTTGTGTGAACTAATTTGATTTGGATTTCTGTTACTTACAGCTGAAAGTAAAAAAGAAAACATAAAATGTCATCAGTTACTGCTTTTAGAAATACAGAGTAAAAGTGTTCTCTATTGTAATAAACTTCTATTATAAGGGTTTAAAATAAAATAATTTTGTACTTAAAGAGGAAAATTTAATTATATGAAAATCTTCAGTCATAATATCTGAGAGGCTGCAAAATGAAGTATCCATTTATTTTAAGGATTTTATGAAAATATAGTATAGTAGTCAGTGATAGTGTGATTCACTATGAGAATTTTCTAAAACACAAGGGAAAACTATTATTAACTGAGTGGTTTGACACTTTAAAAAAATATATTATTTTCATTCTTCTTGGAAACTCTTCCTCCAAATACTCAAACATCTCTCTCTTATACTTCATTCATGTGTCTGCTCCATTTCACAATCAGCTTTCCCTGACTCTCCTCTCTAAAAAGTACCCTACTTACTTTTTACCCTTTTCCTGTCTTACTTTTTATTACATGGAATATGTAACTACTTCACACTATACTCTTTATATGTTGATTTATTTATCACTATTTTCTACACTAGAAAGAGGCTCCATGAGAATGTGGAATTTGTATCAATATTATTAATAAGTGAATCATTTTAGGTAGAATTTACTATGAAACTTAAGTATGGCAAATGAAAAATAGCAAAGACAGACTGTTGCCACCAAAATCTTGGCTTTCTGTGTCCACTGAAGCCAAATAAAGAATACAGAGACAGAGCATGGAGGAAATAGAAAGGTGGCTTTAATCCTCAGCTGGCAGAGGGGATAACACACAAAGGCTCCTGCCTGAAGAACTGTGCCTCCTTCCATGAGGAATCTGGGGGATTATACAGATGAGGGCTAGCAGTCAGGGGTCGGTGATAAAGCATAAAGGTGTAAGGATCTTGTATTCTTCTTCTTCTTGCATTGTTTCAAGAACAGTCATAGGTTGGCATCAGGTAGCCCAGTAATTGAGTCTGGCAGTCCTGCGGCCTGGTAGTTGCTTCCATTGTCTTTTTTGTGTTGCACTGTGCCTTCTTTTTATAATGCAAAAGGAGAAAAACTACCAGGGGTGGTCTGCTAAGACAGTGTTGTAAAGGTGAACACCAGATACAAGATGTGATTAGTAGAGAGTCAAAGGATAATAGGTGCAAAATGAGCGCATGCAGAGTTAGGGGTGAAAAGCAAACTTAGTTATGGACAACAGATTGTGTTAGTCAGTCGCTCAGTTGTGTCTGACTCTTTGCAACCCCGTAGACTGTAGCCCGCCAGGCTCCTCTGTCTATGAAATTCTGGAGTGGCAAGAATACTGGAGTGGGTTGCCATTCCCTTCTCCAGGGGATCTTCCCAGTTCAAGGATAGAACCTGAGTCTCCTGCATTACAGGGAGATTCTTTACCATCTGAGCAGACAACAGATTAGAAACAGTTAAAGTAAAAAGTAGGAGTGATTAGGCCTGCTCATTGTTCTATCTTTGTTCTCAGGAAAGACAAGAAAACTCTTTTTTCCTTTACAGTGCAACAAGATTGCCTAACTAGCTTTGAAGAAAATTTCATCCTTCTCTTTAGGGGACATGCTGAATCAATATTTCTCAGTCTTTACCTTGCACTTGGGAGTGGTCATGTGATAAATTGGTATGTGAACACTAGTGCCCAGGCCTGGTCCATGTCATCATCTTAGTGTGTTTAGGATATTTATGGGTTACACTTATTGTTTTCAAGTCTGACTAGTAGCCCTTCTCCTTCCTAAAGAATCCCAGTTTAGACACATTTTATAGATACTGCATGGTATGGTAAGGCTTTTCTTCTTCTGTAGCACATGGAAGATAAGTCCTGTGACTCTGAAAGTCTCATATCAGATTATATAGCCACAAGAAGGAATAGTCCTCGATCCTTGAGTTGCCACATGGGAAAGAGCTGCTAATCTGCCCTCTTTAGATTTAGAGCAAGAGAAGAATTTGTTTTGTGCCTGAGTTGTTATAAGTTGTTAGATTTGTTTATTATAGCAATTTGAGTACTCTAACTAATGCAAGAATCTAAAAGTCAAATTGGTAATATTCTGAATATATAAATTAGGAAGCTTAAATGCTTATTTTTAACTGATACAAGCACAATTTAACTTTCTAATTGTGCATTATTTTAAAAGGCTTACTGAATCAAATCAAGTATGATATTCCACTATTTCATGATTTCTTTTATTGCGCCAGTGTTGTTAGTAAAAATCAACTCAGAATCATAATAAATTGAGTCTGGACTGCCTGTTCCCACAGGGGTAGTTAATTTGACTATTCTACTATGGAACATTCTATGTGCATGTAGGAAAATATTATATGATTGGTTGGAATAATTTGATTACTGTATGTTCACCAACTGGAAAGTCTAGTCATAATATCCTTATTGTCTTCATTTTGTCCCCTGATAACCAATTCATGAAACCAATCAAGCTGAATCAAATCTTTCTGGAAGGCAAAAGTCTTGCAAACTGTCTCTGACACCATCTGCTGCACAAAGAAAGAAAATATGGTGCACTAATTGGTATGTTGTGAAATAGCCAAGGGACTGAATGATGGTGGTTTTGGAGTCAGTGGATATCTGCAAAGTCTCAAATTCTGACAGATATTAGAGAGTTCATGGTGTCTGGCCCTAGAGAAGTAGAACTTTTCTGAAGCTTGACTTGCTGCCCTCTGCCATTGTGGTCACCCAGTAAAAGCGAAAGTGTTAGTTGCTCAGTTGTATCCAACTCTGCAACCTCATGGACTGGATAGTCACCCAGACAAGCAAAGCGTATTTCTCTTAAGCAATTATATACACCTTAAATTTTAAACTAAATGAATGTATGCTTACTGAAATTGTGCCCAAAGAATGCGAATTCTTTGAAAGATAAAGTGTCCTTTATCCCCTCTTTGATTCTTTGCAGGTGTGCTTTATGTGTGCTCAGTCATGTCTGACTCTTTGCGACCCTGTGGACTGCAGCCCTCCAGGCACCTCTGTTCATGGGATTTTCCAGGCAAGAAAACTGGAATGGGTAGCCATTTCCTTCTCCAGGGATCTTCCTGACCCAGGCATCGAACCTGGCCATCTTTGTAGTTAGCGACTACTAAAAATTATTTGTTTTTGGTCTCTGCTTTTTGTTTTTGAATATTTTCACAAGAGTCTGATGACCTTAACACTTTGTTCATCTTTAGAAGTCACTGAAATATTGGTTTAGAGCTCTGTGTTGGAGCAGTTTTTTTTGACAAGTGAGTTTAACTGTAGGGTGATTGCATCTCAAATTTTTACTTTAGCAAACTTCAGTATCAATGTTTGGGAGAATATTTCTCTCCTGAAGTCATCTGGGCCCCTGCCTAAAGAGTGTGATTCTGTACATCAGCCTTCTTGCAGCTGGACAAAGGGAAGGTGGCTATGGGCCCAGCATTCAGGATGCAGCTTTCTCTTTAATGCCCCTATTTCCAATCTTAAATCTAGACCCCTCTACCAAACCTAATGTTCTTGAGGTCCCACGTTTATCCTCTCAGCTCAGTTTATCAGCTCAGAGGATAAATGATGCAATCTCTCCATTGCTGAAGTGGACCTGGACTGTAGAGTAGTTGCTGGTCTGTGTGGAGGAAGGCAGAGTTCTAGAACTTTGACCTTAGTCCTCCTTTGTCTCATCCTCACTTTCTGTGGTACCTTATGGCTCATGACATTTCAAGTGGAGTGCGATAAGGAGTTTCTCCCTCCAAACATCTCTGAATAATCATGTTTTGTGAATTTCAGTTCAGTTCAGTTCAGTCACTCAGTTGTGTCCAACTCTTTGCGACCCCATGAATTGCAGCACGCCAGGCCTTCCTGTCCATCACCATCTCCCAGAGTTTACTCAGACTCACGTCCATTGAGTCAGTGATGCCATCCAGCCATCTCATCCTCTGTTGTCCCCCTTTTCTTTTGCCCCCAATCCCTCCCAGCATCAGAGTCTTTTCCAATGAGTTAACTCTTTGCATGAGGTGGCCAAAGTACTGGAGTTTCAGCTTTAGCATCAATCCTTCCAAAGAAATCCCAGGGCTGATCTCCTTTAGAATGGACTGGTTGGATCTCCTTGCAGTCCAAGGGACTCTCAAGAGTCTTCTCCAACACCACAGTTCAAAAGCATCAATTCTTCAGTGCTCAGCTTTCTTCACAGTCCAACTCTCACATCCATACATGACCACTGGAAAAAGCATAACCTTGACTAGATGGACCTTTGTTGGCAAAGTAATGTCTCTGCTTTTGAATATGCAATCTAGGTTGGTCATAACTTTCCTTCCAAGGAGTAAGCATCTTTTAATTTCATGGCTGCAGTTACCATCTGCAGTGATTTTAGGAACTTGTAACTTGTTTCACATGATGTAAATATGGGCAAACATATGAACAAGAATGAAAAAAATTTGGTTAAAGTGTAAACTTTGTCATATATTCAGTTCAGTCTCTCAGTCATGTCTGACTCTTGATGATCCCATGAACCGCAGCATACCAGGCCTCCCTGTCCATCACCAACTCCTGGAGCCTACCAAAACAACCTTAAACAATTAATTTTTTTCAGTCTAGATGAATCTTCCTCTAAAGTAAGTAGGATGAGCAGGTAGAGGTACCTTATTTTGAGGAAAAATCTTCAGTCATTATTTGAATGTGTTTAATATACCAAGGTGTTTATCAAAATAAACAGTACCTATATCAATATGCTTATTTTGGTTGTTTTAAAAATTTATTAAAACATTATTTTATTAAACATTTTTTTCAAAGTCATTTTATTATAAGCAACACTAGAAGCACTAGGGATACAGTTTCTGAGAAGGCAGCTTCAGAGTTTCCTGTTAGCTTCCTATTGCTGCTCTAACAAATTATTTCAAATTTAGAGGCACTTAAAAAACACAAATTTATTATCTTACAGTTCTGTGAGAGTCCTGCATTTGTCTCACTGGGTTAAAATGTAGGTTTCTGCAGGATAACATTTCTTTCTTGAGGCTTCTTATAAATCCATTTTCCTGTCTTTTCTAGCTTCTCAAGCCTGCCCAAATTCCTTCCTTTTGAACCTCTTCCTCCATCTTTAAAGTCACCAGTGTAGCATTTTTTGGATCCAGTTTCCATTGAGTGTGAAATGTGGTGGGGTCTCATTGTGACAGGATAATCCAGATTCATATATTGTTCTCAAGGTTCTTAAATTTAATTATATCTAAATAGTCCCATTTGTCATGTAAAGTAACATATTAAAAAAACTTCTGGGAATTAGGGTGTGAATATCTTTAAGGAATATTACTCTCCCGCTCACAGGTTCTAACCTTGAGTTCTCTGGCAGAGCAGAGATGCCGACCCAGTTCCAGGAAGAATCTCATTTCTGCAGCATAGTTCCTATGTTATTTTGGGGGGAGGATTGTCACGATTTCATAAGGGCTACTTTTTTCCCCGCCATGGATTTGGCAAATATAGGATTTTTATTGTGTTCCAGATACTGTACTAGATAAGTGTTAGTTGCTCCAGGAAAGAATACTGGAGTGGGTACCCATTTTCTTCTCCAGGGGATCTTCCTGACCCAGAGATTGAACCTAGTCTCTGGCAATGCAAGCAGATTCTTTACCCTCTGAGCCACCAGGTGCTATGTACTGAGGAAATAAAAGTTAAGACAGAGTCTCTATTCTCAAAGATGTTGCAGGAGAGTAAAAGACACTTACACAATGCCATAGGAGTGAGATAGGATGTGGAGGGATCTCAAGGGGTACCCTCCACAGCATTGAAATTTAAAGCATGATGTCCCAGAGAGAATTACACCTAAGCTGTTATAAGTCCTTTTCAAGAAAGGACTGTGTGTGGAATTGTAGAGGTTAATGATCAATACATTTTCATATATTTTATTGCTGCATTCTAGAGACAATGGCATTACAAGAAATAGACAAGATTTCAGCTTTCATGAAGCTGAAAAGAAATGGGTAGTACAAACCCAGGGAATTTTGTGTCAATCTAATAAACAGTATGAGAGAGAATCTTTAGCATACAAGGTAGAACAAGTAAGGATAGAGAAAGAATGGAGAAGTGAGGTAGTTAAGAGGGTTGACAGCAATGTAAGCAAATGTTGGAAGTGCCCACTTAAAAGCCTTATTCTAGATTATGAGGACATCTAAGAGCAAACGTGTTCTAAACCTGAGGAAATTTACATTTTAGGAGCCATTTTTTTTCTTTAAATCTCAGGGAAAATGTTCAATTGTTGATCATTTTGAGGGTTTATACTCTTCAGTTCAGTTCAGTTGCTCAGTCGTGTCCGAATCTTAGCGACCCCATGAACTGCAGCACCCCAGGCCTCCCTGTCCATCACCAACTCCTGGAGTCCACCCAAACCCATGTCAATCAAGTCGGTGATGCCATCCAACCATCTCATCCTCTGTCATCCCCTTCTCCTCCTGCCCTCAATCTTTCCCAGCATCAGGGTCTTTTCAAATGAGTCAACTCTTCACATCAGGTGGCCAGTGTATTGGAGTTTCAGTCCCCCCAATGAACACCGAGGACTGATCTCCTTTGGGATGGACTTGTTGGATATCCATGCAGTCCAAGGGACTCTCAAGAGTCTTCTCCAGCACCACAGTTCAAACGCATCAATTCTTCGGCACTCAGCTTTCTTCACAGTCCAACTCTCACATCCATACATGACCACTGGAAAAACCATAGCCTTTACTAGATGGACCTTTGTTTGCAAAGTGATGTCTCTGCTTTTTAATATGCTGTCTAGAATGATCATAGTTTTCCTTCCAAGGAGTAAGCGTCTTTTAATTTCATGGCTGCAATCACCATCTGCAGTGATTTTGGAGCCCAGAGAAATACGGCCAGCCACTGTTTCCACTGTTTCCCCATCTATTTGCCCTGAAGTGATGGGACTGGATGCCATGATCTTCGTTTTCTGAATGTTGAGCTTTAAGCCAACTCTTTCACTCTCCTCTTTCACTTTCATCATGAGGCTCTTTAGTTCTTCCTCACTTTCTGCCATAAGGGTGATGTCATCTGCATGTCTGAGGTTATTGATATTTCTCCTGGCAATCTTGATTCCAGCTTGTGCTTCTTCCAGCTGAGCGTTTCTCATGATGTACTCTGCATATAAGTTAAATAAGCAGGGTGACGATATACAGCCTTGACATACTCTTTTTCCTATTTGTAACCAGTCTGTTGTTCCATGTCCAGTTCTAACTGTTGCTTCCTGACCTGCATACAGATTACTCAGGATGCAGGTCAGGTGGTCTGGTATTCCCCTGTCTTGAAGAATTTTCCACAGTTTATTGTGATCCACACAGTCAAAGGCTTTGGCATAGTCAATAAAGCAGAAATAGATGTTTTTCTGGAACTCTCTTGCTTTTTCGATGATCCAGCAGATGTTGGCGATTTGATCTCTGGTTCCTCTGCCTTTTCTAAAACGAGCTTCAGCATCTTGAAGTTTACGGTTCACGTATTGGTGAAGCCTGGCTTGGAGAATTTTGAGCATTACTTTACTAGCATGTGAGATGAATGCAACTGTGTGGTAGTTTGAGCATTGTTTTGCATTGCCTTTCTTTGGGATTGGAATGGAAACTGATCTTTTTCCAGTCCTGTGGGCACTGCTTTTTCCAAATTTGCTGGCATATTGAGTGCAGCACTTTCACAGCATCATCTTCCATGATTTGAAATAGCTCAACTGGAATTCCATCACCTCCACTAGCTTTGTTTGTAGTGATGCTTTCTAAGGCCCACTTGACTTCACATTCCTGGATGTTGGTTTTAGGTGAGTGATCACACCATCATGATTATCTGGGTCATGAAGATCTTTTTTGTACAGTTCTTCTGTGTATTCTTGCCATCTCTTCTTAATATCTTCTGCTTCTGTTAGGTCCCTACCATTTCTGTGCTTTATTGAGCCCATCTCTGCATGAAATGTTCCCTTGGTATCTCTAATTTTCTTGAAGAGATCTCTAGTCTTTCCCATTCTGTTGTTTTCCTCTATTTCTTTGCATTGATCGCTGAGGAAATCTTTCTCCTTGTTATTCTTTGGAACTCTGCATTCAAATGGGTATATCTTTCCCTTTCTCCTTGCTTTTCGCTCCCCTTCTTTTCACAGCAATTTGTAAGGCCTCCCCAGACAGCCATTTTGCTTTTTTTTGCATGTCTTTTCCTTGGGGATGGTCTTGATTCCTGTCTCCTGTACAATGTCACGAACCTCCGTCCATAGTTCTTCAGGCACTCTGTCTATCAGATCTAGTCCCTTAAATCTATTTCTCACTTCCACTGTATAGTCATGAGGGATTTGATTTAGGTCATACCTAAATGGTCTAGTGGTTTTCTCCACTTTCTTCAATTTCAGTCTGAATTTGGCAATAAGGAGCTGATGATCTGAGGCACAGTCAGCTCCTGGTCTTGTTTTGCTGACTGTGTAGAGCTTCTCCATCTTTGGCTGCAAATAATATAATCAGTCTGATTTCAGTGTCAACCATCTGGTCATGTCCATGTGTCTTTTGTTGACCTTTTAAGATGGGCTTATTTTCCAGTAAAGAAGTTACTTTGTGTAGACAGAGTAAAAAGAGCTCTAAGCTGGATAAAATAATCTTTTTCTAAATTTAGTTGTCACTTACTTGGAATAAAGGACTAATTTCAGTAGTTGATTTACTAGCCTGGTCTTATTTTATGGATTATTTACAGTTTTATTTTATGGATTATGGTACTAAGAAGTTTATGACCTGATTGCAGTGATTACCTGGTACTCAGTGAATTTTTTCAGAGTGATTTTTAGTTGTTTCCTAGATTCTCTTCCTGCCCTTTCTCCTCACTAGGAAAAACTGGCAAATTTAGATGGTACTGCTTCTATCCTGCAAACTCCAAAGGGACTGTATGAGTTCTCGACTATTAGGAGAATGTTACCAAAATTCATATGGGATGAAGGAGAGCATAATAGCATTTATCTGCAAAGGGAACCCCTTTTGAGGCCCACTGTTTCCTGCTCTATTACACTGCTTTTTGCACTTTGTATTTTTTTGTCTGGACTTCTAACTTAACTTCTTCTAGAAAAAGTGAATTGGGTCAAAGAACAACAGAATGTTATTGCTTAATCTTATCACAAGATGTCCATCACTTTCAGATAAACAACTTGAGTCCTTTTGTGTGTTGTGTTAATTATCTAAATTAATATAATTATCATATTGACAAATATAAATAGATGAGTAAGTAGTTTCTTGGTATCTGAGGGGGATTTGTTTCAGCACCTCCACAGTTAGCAAAATCTGAAGACGTTCAAGTCCCTTTTATAAAATGGTTTAATATTTGCATATAATGTACACACATCCTCCTGTATATTTAAATCATCTCTAGATTACTTATAATACTTAATACAATGTGAATGTTATGTAAATGGTTGATGGAAGATGCCAAATTCAAGTTTTGCTTTTGGGAACTGTCTGGAAATTTTTTAAATAATATTTTTAATCTGAAGTTGGTTGTGTCTGTGGATGTGAAACCTACAGATGTGGAATGCCAACTCTACATTTTAACTTAAAATGGTGGGAGACAAAAACACAGACAGATATACTTATAGGTAGTTTTGGATTAAGAACTTGGAGTTCTTATATCCTATTCTCCTATTGCAAATTAAAAGGAGAGGAACTCCAGAATTTTCTAGTGGAATGGGGTGTTCTTCTAATAAAATATGAATAACATGCATGTTATTATAAAGATTTGTAATTATTCCTTGATGGAAGCTAAGGGATTACATGTTTTTAATGAAGTGCACATTGTCAATGTGCAAAGCAATAAAATGAAAAAAGTTACAGAATGGAAAATTTAATATATATGATAATACACATAAATCTATTAGAGAAAGAAAAGCAGAATTAATTATAATTCAGTACCCAGAGGGTGAATACAAATGGTAAAGAATTATGAAATAAAAAATTCATTTTGTAATTAGTTTAGCAGAATAAAATTAGAAAGGAAGTTAAGTTTTTAAAGGTCCTGATAACTTATAAAACATTTCATGAAAGGAAGGCAGGAAAAATGTTAATTATAAGTAGCTACCTAAAAGGGGAAAAATCTTTTCTATATCTTGAAATAACAATGATTAAATTTTTAATTAACTCATGGTTTCATTTTGTAAACCAATCACAACAATGTTTTGAATATTCTAAATATTCATGTAAAATGAAAAGATATGATTAANATTATAAGTAGCTACCTAAAAGGGGAAAAATCTTTTCTATATCTTGAAATAACAATGATTAAATTTTTAATTAACTCATGGTTTCATTTTGTAAACCAATCACAACAATGTTTTGAATATTCTAAATATTCATGTAAAATGAAAAGATATGCTTAAAGCATTTATGATATTCAAATAGTTTTAACACCAATAATTCTCTCAAAGGCTTTTTGGAACAGCAACGTGAAGTTAAATTTTTATTTTTCTCTTTGGGTTATTTATAAATTACTAGTATTTGTGAGAATTCTGATGGGTTCTTTGGCTAAATATGAATTTGATTGTTTTTAATTTATAAGAAAGTTTTTATTATGTAGCATTGCTGTTTTCACAGTAGAGCTATTGTGATTTAAATAAATCTTAAAAAAATGAAGTAAAATACAACCATTAGCATCTATTCTTTCACTCTTTATATGTAGTGGATACCTACAGAGGTCTTAAAGTCACTTAGCTGATAACTCAGACAGATACATGCACATGGTTTCTGAACCATCACAGAAGGGTGGTGCATACAATTTTGTACATTGAAACCCAAACCCTCAATGTGACTGTATTCAGAGACAGTGCTTTTAGGCAAGTAGTTAATGTTGAGTGACAAGGGTAGGATCCTAATCCTATAGGATTAGTGTGATTATAAGAAAAAAGAGACACCAAAAATTATTCTCTCTTTCTTCCCCTCTCTCCCTCCATGTCTCTCTCCTCCCTCTTCCCTCTGTCTCTATGCAAACAAAGAAGAGACCAGTGAGAAAGGCAACCATCTATAAACAAGGAAGGGAGGTCTCACCAGAAACCTAACCTAAAGACACTCTAAAGCTACAACCTTAAAAACTGTAAGAAAGTAAGTTTCTCTTGTTTAAGCCACCCAGTCTGTGGTATTATGTTATGGCAGCTTGAACAGACTAATACAGTAACCTACTGTTACTAATAGAGTAACCTAATTTAATCATCTGGATTAAATTAAATATTTTGTGATCATATGTTTTAACATCCTTGTGTAGGGAACTTGGTGATTAGATTGTAAATGCATTGGAGACCTAGGCCAAGAGACTGGACCTACACCAATTCCTTATAAGTGGTGACTTTATGGTGAAGTTTACTTTATTATGAACACCATGCAAATAGGGAAAGTGACATAGTGATCAACTGAGCTGCCTCTTGTTTTCCTAAATTTTAATTTTATGTGAATTACTATGTTTTAATATATATTAATTCATAATATTTATGATTATTTCAAAGGAATGCTCATCTTTTATATCATATTTTCACAGACTATTGTTTCTAATGGTTCAGAGCAAGGTGATCTGATCTTAATCTTAGTACTGGCCTGCCAATACAGATTTTTGTGCCTTTTTTATCTTTGAAGAGGGTTCCCAATCAGTATAGATATTTTAGTATGTATAATTCTATGGGGAACGTATGGGAAGGGTATTAACTCCTTCCTCATATTAAATCTATTTACTTGACCATTTTTTATTAAGAGGAAAGCAAAGCTTCACATATTCTATTTCCCAGTACCTTTTTGATTGAGCTAAACAGTTGTTAGTAATCATGTGTTCATAAATTAAAACACTGCTCTTACCTCTTTTCCAGTTCATTGAAATGTTTATTTTTTATTCTTGACACATAAGTCAGTGGAGATAGAATAGTTTTTAATTTGACTGACATATTCTCATAAAGAAAAAAAGTGTTTTGAATACACATTTCATTTCAACATATACTTCTATTTTCCAACTTTGCAAGGAATGAAAAAATTGATTTATTTTTATATCTTGTGACTGAAAAAGAGTACTGCTGTCCTATAGCCCTACACCTTTTATTCATAACAGTGTGGATGTAGAAAAATATGGACAGACTAGAGTTTAAATCCTGGCTCTGACACTGCCCCTTACCGTATTAGATTCTCTGTTTTTGCTTTGGTTTCCTTATTGGTAAAATGTGTGTATAATAATTCATATCTTAAAAGGGTTGTTGAAAAGACTGAGTATAATTTTTTATGTGCTATATTTAGCGTAGTGATAGGCACATGGGTAGTGAAAGTTATTTCCCTAAATAATGAAAATTTGAAGAGCTTCTGTTAATTTACTATGTGCAATGGTGCCAGAAGCTAGGCCTGAAGTCAGTGTGAATGTTTTCCCAGTGTCCTGTGTTTCCAGGTGGTGCTGAGATCAGTATTCAGGAAGTGGCTAATCTCCTATAGTGTGCCAGGTTTTCAGGATTTGTGAAAGGATGAAAAGAGGTAATGTATATCTGCCCAGCACTTTTCATAGCCCCTGAGATGCAATAGGTGGTCACTGCATAGTGAATGGTAGCCAGTGACATTATTATCAACATTAATCACCACTCCAGGAATCAGTACTGTTCATATCCCATTCTGATGTCTGAGCAGTGGCTCCAGGCAATGACACAGCGACCTGGAAACTGGATGCCTCTCTAATTCCAGGATTTTATTTGTAGGAGAGTCTACACTGAATTAAGCAGTAGTGTGAAGGGAGAGATAGGCAAGCCTACTTGATATACTCTGTCTGCTATTATTTGATCTAATTTTTGACATGATTCAAAAGGTGAACACAGACAAATTATTTGAAGGGAGATAAATGAAAACTGCAGATCTCTTACAAGAATGTCTTAATCTTTTTTTAGCACACTTGTTTGAAACCAGGGAAAGATTTTAGTAATATACTAAAGTGACAGGATATCCTCTAACGGGTAATGAGTGGTGGAATATATGGTAACATTTGGAAAATAAGAAATCCCAGAGGCACTAGTCCAAGCAATTAGAAATATAGTTCATTCGTATAGAATTAAAAATAGAAATAGCTTACCTTGTTGAGTTTTTCATGATCCTGCATATAATTCAGATTCTTGAATATGTAGAGATCTGATGTATTTCTGCTGCTGCTGCTGCTGCTAAATCGCTTCAGTCGTGTCCGACTCTGTGTGACCCCATAGACGGCAGCCCACCAGGCTCCGCCATCCCTGGGATTCTCCAGGCAAGAACACTGGAGTGGGTTGCCAGGTACATGTATACATACTACAAAGGGCTTGCAATGTTTTTCTTAAACAACTGTTGCTTTTAATAAGGTTGTTAATGGATATGAGTAAATTACACACAGAGAGAGCCCCAGGGAAATATCACATATGGCTGATTAATGTGATAAAAGTTCCTGAATCATCACAATAGTCATATTTGGTATTACAAGGAAACAAAAATTAGCACAGAAAATAGACTAAATAAATATTTATTAGATAAATAATTCCCTGGTAGATCAAAGCTTATATAACTTAAGTATAACTCCCTAGATATGATAAGCTTCTATTTCATAGGTGTATTACTATGCACATGTATTTTTATATTAATTAGTCTGTGATGTGACATGAATAATAGGAAAGAGATTGAAAAAAACTTTTAAAAATCCAGAAACAGTAAGGAACTATTAAATGGACTTCTCTTTGATTCCATATCACCAGACTTTACACTTATCTCCTGTACTCTGATATACTTTCATCCAAGCTTCTTGTGCCCACTTACCCCTAGTAGCTGACCTATCTTCTTCAGGCAGTGTTTCCACTCTCCTCTTGCTTCACCTGTCAGCATCTTGGATATCTTGATTGTCAAGACCATGTACTTAGTCCTCTTTTGAAAGGGTGGAAGAGTCTGAGAACTCCTTAGCATGTAGTTACAACAGCATTGGCTTACTGTGTTACGCTTTGTCTTGTCAAGGCTCTTGACGTTTACTGAGTGACAATAAATAGTTTCAGGATTAATTTATACACAGAGGTTACCTAGGTGAATAAAAGAGAAGCAGAAAAAGCAGAAGGCTGTTTCTGTATCTGAAACAGCAGGGAAAGGATGTAGAATAAGCCATACACAGTATATTCTCCGTGGTGTTCTGAATGACAAAATTGGGAAGATCCCTTGGAGAAGGAAATGGCAACCCACTCCAGTACTCTTGCCAGGAGAATCCCATGGAGGGAGGAGCCTGGTAAGCTACAGTCCGTAGGGTCACAAAGAGTAGGACACAACTGAGCAACTTCACTTTCACTTTCTTTCTTTCTGAATGACATTGGCTGTGTAGCAGAGTGGAGGGTAAGAACAGCCTGGAGATCAGCCTAGATTACCAAGAATTGGGGAAAACCTTTCATCCCCTGTTCTCCCACTGATTCGTTTCCAGAGTGGGTGATTTGGACCTGGTGCCTCTAAAGGGTTATTTCAAATCTTGTTTTTAACAATGTGACAAATATAGACTTGATCTTGTTTCCATTAAATTATAGGTGGTACTCTTTTGATTAATTTTCTAATGCTTTGAAGGAGAGACAGAGAATTCTATGTGTCACATGATAAATTAATGTTTCACCAAATTGAGATTAATATTTAAGGGAGTAGTACGATTTCATGTGTCAGAGATATTTTACATTTATGTTATATAAAATATTCAAAAAACCTTGACAAGAGAAAGTTAGTCACTTAACTGGAATTATAAGTTCAAATGAGTAATTAATAGTATAGATTTTTTAAAGCTATCAGAAATAGTTGATACTAGAGAGCTAGAATAACAATTCTAGGATATTTATTATTATTTAAAACTTTTATTAGGGAATTATCTAATTTTGATCTTTGGGTTTTAGGAAATTTTTAGAGAAGTGAGAGAGTAAAAATATATATGAAATATAATAAGGCACATTTGAAAAAGTATTCTAAAAGAATCAATATCAAGATTATTTTTCAGTTCAGTTCAGTTGCTCAGTCATGTCCGACTCTTTGCGACCCCATGAATTGCAGCACACCAGACCTCCCTGTCCATCACCAACTCCCGGAGTTCACCAAAACCCATGTCCATCAAGTCAGTGACGCCATCCAGCCATCCCATCCTCTGTCATCCCCTTCACCTCTTGCCCCCAATCCCTCCTAGCATCAGAGTCTTCTTCAATGAGTCAACTCTTTGCATGAGGTAGCCAAAGTATTGGAGTTTCAGCTTTAGCATCAGTCCTTCCAAAGAACACCCAGGATTGATCTCCTTCAGAATGGACTGGTTGGATCTCCTTGCAGTCCAAGGTACTCTCAAGAGTCTTCTCCAACACCACAGTTCAAAAGCATCAATTCTTCAGTGCTCAGCTTTCTTCACAGTCCAACTTCACATCCATACATGACCACTGGAAAAATCAAAGCCTTGACTAGATGGGCCTTTGTTGGTAAAGTAATGTCTCTGCTTTTGAATATGCTATCTAGGTTGGTCATAACTTTCCTTCCAAGGAGTAAGCGACTTTTAATTTCATGGCTGCAATCACCATCTGCAGTGATTTTGGAGCCCCCNTAGCTTTGTTCATAGTGATGCTTTCTAAGGCCCACTTGACTTCACATTCCAGGATGTCTGGCTCTAGATGAGTGATCACACCATCGTGATTATCTTGGTCATGAAGATCTTTTTTGTACAGTTCTTCTGTGTATTCTTGCCACCTCTTCTTAATATCTTCTGCTTCTGTTAGGTCCATACCATTTCTGTCCTTTATTGAGCCCATCTTTGCATGAAATGTTCCCTTGGTATCTCTGATTTTCTTGAAGAGATCTCTAGTCTTTCCCATTCTGTTGTTTTCCTCTATTTCTTTGCATTGATCGCTGAGGAAGGCTTTCTTCTCTCTCCTTGCTATTCTTTGGAACTCTGCATTCAGATGCTTATATCTTTGCTTTTCTCTTTTGCTTTTCGCCTCTCTTCTTTTCACAGCTATTTGTAAGGCCTCCCCAGGCAGCCATTTTGCTTTTTGCATTTCTTCTTCTTGGGGATGGTCTTGATCCCTGTCTCCTGTACAATGTCACGAATTTCAGTCCATAGTTCATCAGGCACTCTATCTATCAGATCTAGTCTCTTAAATCTATTCTCACTTCCTCTGTATAATCATAAGGGATTTGATTAGGTCATTTTTAGTAGGATAGAAAAGATCCATAACTGTCTTTAAGCATTTGAAAGGGAATTCTAAAAAGGACTGTATTCAGTTATGCTTCATCTCTACTGGGGATTGAAGGAGAAGCAGGGGGCTTAGTTTGCAGCAAGAGGAAGAATTCATTTAGAGATTCTTTTTTGGGTCCAAATCATGTGAATATACATTCTTATTTCATGATTCTTTGATAATCGTATATGGTCTCTTGCATTTCTTCAGAGTTAAAAGCAGTAAGGGGAGATATATTTGCTGGAAGACTTTTTCCTTCCAATCATATTATTTTTGTTTTAAGATAACACCCATGATACATTGCTTTGAAAGCTAAACAAGTCTGTGAAAACTCATGCTAAAAAGAAATGTGCGAGGCCAGGTAGAGGCCATTTTAATTCCTTTTTTGCCTTTCTCCTTTCTCTTTGGTCACAGGTAAATGTAGAGTTCCCTTGAGAAGCTGCTGTGCAGTTGTGTGGGCTGCTACTTCCTCTGGCAGCATAGTGCTTGGCCTGCCGATGCCTCTGAAGGGAGACAGACTGGACTTGTGGCACTTTTCAGGTTTGTTTCTTAAACTCACTTCATGGATAAATAGCTTCAGTGAGTTTTCAAGTGATTCCCAGGAGGTAGAGCACCTCCCTACTGGTCTACATTAGAGAATAATTTAACAGACACTTAAAAGTATTTCACAGTCTCAGAATGGGAACATAAAATAAATTCAAGTATTTGAATTTTTGCCAAGTCCTTCAGAGAAAATTCAAAAAGACTTTTCTGGTGGGCATATATTGAAATTTCCTTTTAGATTACAGTTAAACAGAGAGATTTGTGGCTTACATCTTTCTGAATTCAGACCTAGGAAATTATGGTTCTCACAGAGCGTTTTTCTGCTATTGACTGAGCCCAGAGTTGGGAACCAATTAATAGATGCATGTGTGATGTGTGTGTGTGTGTGTGCGCGCGCGTGCACATATGTGTTTTTCTACCCTTGTACCAGTTAGAGAGCTACAGTAGCTTAAAAAGGAGGACAAGAAGATAATAATTAAATATTTGGATATTAAAATGAGGTCCTGGAAAAATAGAAGCCATCATGATTTTGCCAGCAGGTCCTAGAGATATAAGAGTCTAATTCTGGTTCTGCAGTTTATGTTCCATGTTGCAAATCCTTGGGCAAATTACTTAATTTCTCCAGTCTCAGTTACTTCATCCATAAATAAGGAATAATAAAAATGACTATCTCATAGAGTTGTTATAAGAATTAAATCAGACAATGAATACAAAATAAATATTACATAATAAACATTCAACATGTTAGCTGTGTTTGCTAATGTTGAGGGGAAATGGTCGAAGAAAACCACAAATGACAAAAATCTGCGGCTGAATTACCTGGTTTCAAGACGTTTGCGATCTCAGCCTTCTGCGGAGCAGGCTGGGTAAGTGCTGCTGCCTGGGAGGATGGGTGTCTGCTTCTGGGTGCCTCGTCTGCTCCCAGAGGGCTCTTGTTCTCGAGCTGCTGCTTTAAAGTGCACCTGATGCTCCTGTTGGCAGTCTCTTGACGATGTGGGTTTAGGTCTAGGGCCTTGCCAGATCAAGTGTGACAAAGTCTCCTGTCCCCATGAATATGTAACACGCAAGGGTTTCCAGCTGCTTCCATACCATTTACTTCTGGCTCCATCCCTGTGCGGTAAGTGGGTAATTAACATGGATTTTATAGCCACCTTACGAGTGAAAAGGAACTAACCAAGCAAATATGAATGTGATGGAGAATTTAATCATCTGCTGCTTCCTTCTCAGCAACCTACATGTATTGTGCTAATATTTTTCAGTTCCTAAAGTTCACTTGTGATGGAATTCTCATTTTTTCTCTTTTAAATAATCATTTATCCCAAAAGAAGTTTTCTTATTAACAATAGCAAAAATACACAAACTTGTCAGTTGTTTATCTTTTTAATTCTCTTTATTTAAATAGTTGTAGTTGGAAAAGAAAATAGGAACTCTCAAGTCTTGGGTTTCTATGTATCAAACTGCATAAAGGATTCTCTTTGACCTTTTGGTAAGTTTAACATAAAGTATTCAACCAATTATGTTATTAAATGGCCACCACTCCTTGCTCTCTCTGCTGCTGCTGCTAAGTCGCTTCAGTCGTGTCCGACTCTGTGCGACCCCAGAGATGGCAGCCCACCAGGCTCCCCGGTCCCTGGGATTCTCCAGGCAAGAACACTGGGGTGGGTTGCCATTTCCTTCTCCAAGGCATGAAAGTGAAAAGTGAAAGTGAAGTCACTCAGTCGTGTCCGACTCTTTGCGACCCATAGACTGCAGCCCACCAGGCTCCTCTGTCCATGGGAGTTTCCAGGCAAGAGTACTGGAGTGGGGTGCCATTGCTCTCTCTGCATTCCCCCTCAATTCCTGCACATTAGCATTACCTGACATTTTGATTCATGTGCACTCTGTAGAAGTAACAATAACAAACAACATTTATTGGGTGCTTCTATATGCTAGGCTGTTTCTTAAACCCTTGTAGAAGACATCAGGAGAAGCAAGAAAAAATAAAGCTGCATGCTTTCTGATATTCCTTAGAGTGAAAGCTCAGTGACTCACTTTATCTTTTGGGTAGAGGGACCCAGACTTGTGAATTTACTTCTGGTAAGGCGCGTACACTCTTGGTCTGCATGCGTGTTGATGTTGTTTTGAAAACAAGGTACCAGTCTATCATATCAGTCAATTATTTTTATAAGTGACTAGGTCCTTAGTGGCTAATTTTAAATCTTGCTCAAGTTTCTCGTCTCTTCCATATTGGGGTTCCTGTTTTAGGTTCAGATAACATAGGTTAATATAATTATTAGTTTAATTAATGTACATTTTGAAAATCTGTCTCATTAAATAGCTAAAATGTATTTCAAAGGCAAATGGAAAGTGACTTTAAGAGTGTCTAAAGTTTCCTTTAATTAGGACAATTATCTATAGTCCTAAAATGAGAGGAAAAGACACGACTTAGCAAGCATACATATTTTTTAGATGTTTAAACTTTATTTTTGTCAGTTAATATGAACAAAACCATTATAGAATCCAAAAAAGGGTTGAGGTATTTCTTCTCATTCCTAATCCCATTAAAAATTCTGTTGTTTAATCCCTTTTAAAGATATCTCTTCAAGGACCTGCATTTTATCCTTCATTACCTTCATACACTCATTGGATGGTTTATGATCATTTTGAGCTGCTGCCCTTACAATCTGAATTCTATTTGAAGATGATTTTATCCAAACCTAGTTTCATGAAAACACTGTACTGAAAACTACCTATATAGCAGATTTTAATAGCCATACTTTAATTTGAGTAGACACAAAAATTCTTCTTTTCATATACTTTTTGGAGCATCTTCCTATACTAGAAAATAAACTCTGCATGAGTAGGGTTCATATTCCATGCTTCATTTCCCTGCAGTGATATGAATAGGCAACCAGCAGATTATGCTCATTGTCTCGTCTTCAGCACAGCCTCTGAAAAAACATCCTGTGTGACTTTGTTACATATACACAATAGTAGATATTTAATTTTCTTTGTTTTCTATTTCCCAAAATATGTGGATCTCAAATAATATTCAGCTAGGAAAATAGATTTATGTGGAGTACAACAGCTAGGTAAATAGATAAGAATACCAGAATGATAATTATTTAAATTCTCTAAAGTATAAGGGAGGGAGGAATAGAGTGAAAAAGAATAAAATGTTCAAATAATTTATATAAAATATAGTATTAATTTTGAATTTTATACTATATGAAAAATATCTGATTAGCAAATGGTAACAATAAGCCTTCATTTCAGAAAAATAGAAAGAAAATGTTACAGTTTATTTTAAGTCTCTACTAGGTCTAAATTATTTCAAATATGGATTTGATTGGTCCAGATCAAGAGAGTAAGAGTTACTTGAATTTATTTTTAAATGACATATGGAATAAAAGGAAAATAAAAATATCTTTGGCATGTTAGATGCTGTTATAGATACTATATCCATTCATGCTTACAATTGCAAGAGCATTTTAAATTATGTAAAGTGTGAAACTTTGAACCTAATTTGTTATATTTCCAAATTCCCACAAGATGGCAGAATTTCAGAGCATTTAAAAATATGTGCCTGGATAGGTAGCTAGAATTATTTTAAATCTTGTAACTAGGTTAAGCACAAATCCTGTTTTCTGATCACTGATGCAAATAATGCTCACACAGAGCAGGTCCAAGTCTTCCTCTTGTTATTTACAGCTTCTACTAAACCAAAGTAAGGAAACAATGGATTGCACAGGATTTACAATACTCCTCAGGCAGAGAACCACTTGTTTTATAACTCTAATTTGAGGTTATTCATAATCACTAAGGAAGGTACTGCTCCTCATTTGCAGGTTTCATTTATTTTATTCATGAGGGTCAGAGAGAAGCTGAGATGCAGTCTAACAGATGGAACTCTACATTTTGATATATCAGAGGTTCCGGTTACCATGGTTCTGTGGAGTGAGGAGTGAGGAGCAGTCAGTTCTGTCCTTCACCAAGCTTGCACTTATAGATACTTAAATGATTAGATTCTACTTGATAAGGATTTGAGATGCTCTCAATGATGGGGCTTCCCTTGTGGCTCAGTGGTAAAGAATATGCCTGCAGTGCAGGAGGTGTGGGTTCAATCCCCTGGTGAAGGAAGTGGCAACCCACTGCAGTATTCTTGTCTGGAAAATCTCACCGGCAGAGGAGAATGGCGGGCTACCATCCACGGGGTCACAAAAGAGTCGGACACGACTTAGCGACTAAACAACAGCAACAACACAACAATGCTCTTGATGGTACACACTTGTTAAAATCCTTAGGAAAGCAAACTCTGGTTCTTCCTCTACTCCTTCCCTCCCTCTCCCTCCCTCTTTCCTCCCCTCCCTCTCTCTCTCCTCTTTCTTTCTTTCTTTCTTTCTCTTTCATGCTAGTAGTACTGCAGCTGATAGTCACTCACCCAGGACAAACCTCTAAGAAACCATTATGCTTCCACAGCTTATGAAAGGAGATAGTGTTATTAGAGCCACATTGGATTGAGCTACTCTTGAGTTACAGCCTAAGAGACAGAGCTTTGAATCTAACACCCATTTCAAATGTTGCCCGAGTTTACATTTGTCTTCTTTTTGTCATCATAGATGGTGCTTTTATATCCTTTAATTTTTTGCCTATCTTTATCTATGGATAGAGTCATCTGGGGATAAATGACATTTTTTGTTTGAAGTCACCTTTCAAAATTAAACTGTTAGAAGCTAAATTAGACTGCTAAACAGTTCCTTCATTTGATAAGTAAGATATACATAATTTTGAAAATCATTATATCTAAGTGATAATCTGGGTAGCAGATTATAATTCAGCCTGAATTCACCTGGAATGTACCCAGTGCTAATGGGAGACTGTTTATATTACAAGATGCCAAATCTCATAAGAAAAAAAATTTACTGACTTACTAATAGCAAGCGTCTCTCAACTGATGATGAACAATATGTTTCCTCATAATGTCAGAACTGTTTATTAATTATGGGATTCACTTTTTATGATGTTAGGTGGGGTATTTGAACCTGGGAAGTGATTGCCTTAGGTGGTTAGGTGGAAGCTTATGTTTATAACTGATACACACTTGAGAGGAAGTTTATTTATGTGAGCTGAATTTGAGCTGTTTCACATATTGTTCCCAAAATGCTTATAGGCACTATGAAGCCAATATTTCTTAAGATTCTGCAAACCAAATTGTTTTTGGGCTCCCCAACCACCACATGGAGACATAGCCACTGAAAAGGGTTACTGCAGCATCAGTAACAAATAGCAGCTTTGAAGCTGCCTAGCTGCATAAAAATAATGCCAAAATAAATATCACCTCGAGGGGATACAAGACTCTTCTGGTGTCTCCTTTCTCACCTCTGGTGTGCAGACTGACTGACACTGCTCCTGTTCCACCTCAACATGCACTTGAAAAAAAATTCAAGGTGATTCTGTTTATGAGAGCTCTCGGTATGAAATGATTTTCTTTCGGGAAGAAAAAAAAAAGCTCCTGAATATAGAAGATTTCTGTCAGTTCCTTTCATTTTGAGTTTTGGAAAAACAGCAACATAGGAAGTTAACCCCATTTAACAATATTTCAGAGATGATCTTTTTATCCTACTTCCTACCCTAATGATTACATATGAAAATAAAATATTCAGTTGCAGAGAGCTGAATCAACAGTTCTAGTTTAAATGTAATGAGATTTACTATTGAATATTAAATAGCTTATAGAATTATTGTGAAGAATAGACTCCCAAAGGCACGCCACAGAAATAGGCTGCAAAGCCGCTGCTGCTCCTGCTTCTATCAGGTGGTTTCCTGTCATCCCTACTACAGTCCACCCCAGCAAATGAATGCATTGCGCTTGCCTTTCTCCAACTTACCTCGGTTTAGAAATCAAGTCTCTTATAAGTGTGCCTAATGGAAAACAGTAGCTGCAAGGAAGTTGGGCATATTTTTCATAGTGAAAATTGTGGCAATAAAGATGACTGAATTTTTATGATTAATTTTATAATTATCTGGGTAAAAATGTAACCCTTGGGATGCTAAATTAAATACTGCACAAATATTTACTCAAAATGTGTTTGATGAATTTTTTTATACCTACCTTCTTTTAGCTTTATCCTTGTAGAAAATGTGGCAGAATAATGTATGCAGTTCTGGTCCTAATATTTAATAAAAGGCAAGCAAAGCTTATAACTAAAAATAAGCTGAAAAGAATAGAATGGTTTCAGATAAGGTTGATAACATACCTAGCATTTTAGGATGTTGTGAAGATTAGAGATAGCTCGCTACCTGCTTTGGTACTTAGTACAACACCAGAAAGTGTTTTATTATTGCTATTTTGTTAGAGACAGAATGCCATGAGGTGGACAATTGATGCAACCCATGTGACAAAGCTCATTTCCTGATATATGTATGTAATCCTTGTGGCATTCCTCATATTCTGATATATGTGAGCCACATACAGACTTTCAAGTCTTGTATTTCATACATTCTTCATATTACCTTGTGCTTAATCAGTTGTACTACAAATCTTTTCATTTCCCCCAGACACCTACTTATATCCTTATTCCAGCCCACAAACTGCTCACATTATCATCATTTTTATTGTGACAGTCCACCACCAGATATCTGTAATGGCTTCATAGTGTGCTTACAGTTTTTTCTAAGTACAATTCCATTTCACCAAAAGTTTAGTCTTACTTGTAGAGAGGAGGGCAGAGGAGGGTGGAAGAGGACTGGGAAAAAATGAAAATGGATAGGAAAGGTGCAGAGTTAAAAATATAGGTAAAAGACAAGGTGGATAGTAGTAGATAGATAAGTGGATATTTAGATGATAACTAGACAGATAATTTGCTGTTGTTTAGCTGCTAAATTGTGTCCAACTCTTTTGTGACCCCATGCACTATATAGCCTGCCAGGTTCCTCTGTCCATGGGATTTCCCACCCAAGAATACTGAAGTGAGTTATCTTTTCCCTCTCCAGTGGGTGTTCTTTTTGGGTCATCCCAAAAAAGATGTCCTTTTCATTATAGGGGACTGGAATGCAAAAGAGGGAAGTCAAGAAACACCTGGAGTAATAGGTAAATTTGGCCTTAGAGTACACAATGAAGCAGGGCAAAGGCTAATAGAGTTCTAATAAGAGAATGCACGGGTCATAGTAAACACCTTCTTCCAACAACACAAGAGAAGACTCAAAACATGGACATCATCAAATGGTTGACACCAAAATCAGATTGATTATATTCTTTGCAGCCAAAGAGGGAGAAGTTCTATACAGTCAGCAAAAACAAGACTGGGAGATGACTGTGGCTCAGATCATGAACTCCTTTTGCCAAATTCAGACTGAAATTGAAGAAAGTGGAGAAAAGCACTAGACCATTCAGGTATGACCTAAATCAAATAAATTCCTTATGACTATACAGTGGAACTGAGAAATAGATTTAAGGGACTAGATCTGATATACAGAGTGCCTGATTAACTATGGAAGGAGGTTCATGACATTGTACAAAAGACAGGAATCAAGACCATCCCCAAGAAAAAGAAATGAAAAAAGCAAAATGGCTGTCTGAAAAGGACTTACAAATAGCTGTGAAAAGACGGGAAGCAAAAAGCAAAGGAGAAAAGAAAAGATATACCATTTGAATGCAGAGTTTCAAACAATAGCAAGGAGAGATAAGAAAGCCTTCCTCAGCAATCAATGCAAAGAAATAGAGGAAAACAACAGAATGGGAAAGACTAGAGATCTCTTCAAGAAAATCAGAGATACCAAGGTAATATTTCATGCAGAGATGGGCTCAATAAAGCACAGGAATGGTAGGGACCTAACAGAAGCAGAAGATATTAAGAAGAGGTGGCAAGAATACACAGAAGAACTGTACAGAAAAGATCTTCACGACTCAGATAATCATGATGCTGTGATGACTCATCTAGAACCAGATCCTGGACTGTGAAGTCAAGTAGGCCTTAGGGAGCATCACTTTGAACAAAGCTAGTAAAGGTGATGGAATTTCAGTTGATCTATTTCAAATCCTGAAAGATGATGCTGTGAAATATGCCAGCAAATGTGGAAAACTCAGCAGTGCCCACAGGACTGGAAAAGGTCAGTTTTCATTCCAATCCCAAAGAAAGGCAATGCCAATGAATGCTCAAACTACCACACAATTGCACTCATCTCACATGCTAGTAAAGTAATGCTCAATATTCTCCAAGCCAGGTTTCAGCAATACTTGAACTGTGAACTTTCAGATGCTCAAGCTGGTTTTAGAAAAGGCAGAGGAACCAGAGATCAAATTGCCAACATCCGCTGGATCATGGAAAAAGCAAGAGAGTTCCAGAAAAACATCTATTTCTGCTTTATTGACTATGCCAAAGCCTTTGACTGTGTGGATGACAATAAACTGTGGAAAATTCTTCAAGAGAGGGGAATACCAGACCACCTGACCTGCCTCTTGAGAAACCTGTATGCAGGTCAGGAAGCAACAGTTAGAACTGGACATGGAACAACAGAGTGTTTCTAAATAGGAAAAGGAGTACGTCAAGGCTGTATATTGTCACCCTGCTTATTTAACTTTTTTGCAGAGTACATCATGAGAAACGCTGGGCTGGAGGAAGCACAAGCTGGAATGAAGATTGCCGGGAGAAATATCAATCACCTCAGATACGCAGATGACACCACCTTATGGCAGAAAGTGAGGAAGAACTAAAGAGCCTCTTGATGAAAGTGAAAGAGGAGAGTGAAAGAGTTGGCTTAAAGCTCAACATTCAGAAAATGAAGATCATGGCATCCGGTCCCATCACTTCATGGCAAACAGATGGGGAAACAGTGGAAACAGTGGCTGATTGTATTTTTCTGGGTTCCAAAATCACTGTGGATGGTGCATGCAGCCATGAAATTAAAAGACGCTTACTCCTTGAAAGGAAAGCTATGACCAACCTAGACAGCATATTAAAAAGCAGAGACATTACTTTGCCGACTAAGGTCTGTTTAGTCAAGGCTGTGATTTTTCCAGTAGTCATGTATGGATGTGAGAGTTGGACTATAAAGAAAGCTGAGCGCTGAAGAATTGATGCTTTTGAACTGTGGTGTTGGAGAAGACTCTTGAAAGTCCCTTGGACTGCAAGGAGCTCCATCCAGTCCATCCTAAAGGAGATCAGTCCTGGGTGTTCATTGGAAGGACTGATGTTGAAGCTGAAATTCCAATACTTTGGCCACCTGCTGCAAAGAGCCGACTCATTTGGAAAGGCCCTGATCCTCGGAAAGATTGAGAGCAGGAGGAGAAGGGGATGACAGAGGATGAGATAGTTGGATGGCATCACTGACTCAATGGCCATGGGTTTGAGTGGACTCTGGGAGTTGGTGATGGACAGGGAGGCCTGGCGTGCTGCAATTCATTGGGTTGCAAAGAGTTGGACACGAATGAGCGACTGCACTGAACTGAACTGCACTGAGTGTGTCTTCTTGATCCAGGGATCAAACCCAAGTCTCCTGTACTGCCGGCAGATTCTGTACTGCTGAGCCACTGGGGTCTTAGGTGAAACTAGTTAGAGAGGATAGAGCTGAAAGTTAGGCCAGCAGTGTGATGAAGCAGAGTCTGTATCATATAGTGTGAGCAGATCTTTCAGTGAGGGTTGGGAGACCCAGGTTCTGTATTTGTAACCTAAGTCTGTAAGTCTCTCTCTGCTCTAACACAAACTGTTTGGTTCATGTGATCTAACACCACATGATTCTAGATGAAGAGGGGCTATATATTTTGGACACATTTATAAGCATTGTGCCCTGGTATCAAATCTAAGAGTTGAGGAAGAACTTCTGTAGGATGCTTTTTGGTTTTGTTTTTCTCTCATTCTTCCCTCCCTTCATCTTTTTCCTCCTTCCTTCCTTCCATTTTCTTTTGTTGTAATTTTTCCATTACCACTGTATTTCCATTATACTTTCTCAAAGAAATCAATATTTATTTTTTCTGAACAGGAAAATAACATATTTGTTGTAACAATAAACACTAAGAATAATAAGAAACCCCCATTTTCACATTGGGCAATTATGTTGTTTCTGATTTTCTGTTGTTATAAGCAGTCTTTTAACATTAGACATTTAGACATGTCAATGGTCATTTCTTGTAGATAAATTCTTAGAAATGAAATTCTTGAGGAAGAATGCACTTATTTTAAGGATTTGATCATGTATTTCCTTTTCTGCCTCTCTTTATTCCCTCCCTCCAGTAAATATAGGTATAAGAACACTTTTTTATGCCCAGCAGCTCAGATGGTAAAGCATCTGCCTACAATGCAGGAGATCTGGGTTCTATCCCTGGGTCGGGAAGATCCCCTGGAGAAGGAAATGGCAACCCACTCCAGTATTCTTGCCTGGAAAATCCCATGGACCAAGGAGCCTGGTTGGCTACAGTCCATGGGCTTGCAAAGAGTTGGACACGACTGAGCGACTTCACTTCACTTCTCTTCTGGATTTATTGATCTTTTAAATGTTTTCTGATTATTGGGTGAAAATAGCATCTAATGGATGTGTTAATTTGCATTTCATTGGTTAATAGTGAATCTGAAAAATATTTTCTTACAGTTTTGGCCATTTGTAGCAGGCAACATTACTACCATAGTGTATCACATTCTTTTTTAAGAAACGCCATTATCAACTCCTTTGTAGTAAAAGTGGTGAGTCCCTGCTAAGTAAGTTCCTGTGTATGTATTATTTTATGTGAAGAAGAGGAAAACTTTTAAACTGTGTTGCTTGGTAGAAATCTCTAAGATAAAAAGTATTTTGTATCTATGCTTTATATCTTTATACAAAGTTGATCTAATTTTAGATTTTCTGTTTTATTCTGTTTGGCTAGATAGGGGTGCTATAACGGAAATATGTTTTGCATATTTCTAGTGTGATATTTCTAGTGATCTTACTGTTTTCAATTTGCCATAGTTCTATTTTCCAGCATCAGTTACAGTTGGCTAACTTTTCTTTTCCATATTTGCTGAAGTAGGGTCTCATCTGCTTCAATAGGACTGTATTTATTAGGGAGTTCTCTATGGATAATGTTAGAGAGTGACATGGGTTGTTGCCCAAATAACAATAGCATTCACTTTAGAATTATCTTTCAATAAAACCTTCACAGTGCTTTAGTGACATTAACTGATAGGTGTCTTTATTATCCACCCTCCCCCGCCCCTGCTTCTTTTTTTTTTAAATAAAACTGGGCTCTTAAAGTTTGGAACAAAATAGGCAAGAATAAGTCAAACATTTTCCATAATACTATTGAAATGAGTGAGGAAAAGATCCAGGACCTCTGTCAGTTTCTTGTTTAATCTCAGATTTCTGATTTTCATTTAAAACCATCTTTCCTTCACTGATGAGTTCTGCTCACATAGTCGGCTAATGTGTGACTAATACACTAACTGCGTCTTCCCCAGTGGAGAGAACAAGATCATTTGGAAGAGATTCAATTCCAAACCTTCTCTTATCAGGTTTGCTTTATTAGCTTTGGTGTCTGGGTATACACAGTGTGCCGTATTCCTGCTGCAAGTGGAATTGTTTGCTAGCAGAGGAAAGCATTCTTTACCCTTGAAAAACCTTCAAAGTGAGCAAAAATTGCTGTGATGCAAACTCTGGGAAGCAATTTGTAAACCTTTGAGCCACTGGCATTGCTATTTCAAACATGTTAGTGTCTGTCCTTCCTATTGCATCACATTTTTTATCTGTCTTGTTATATCAGAAGAATTATTTTGTTTGCTCTAGTAGGTATAGGGATATGATCTGAAGACAAAATCAAGATGCCACGGCAATATAATCTAGCAAGTGAGGACACTGTTGGAGTTTCAGGAACATTCCATAGGAAAAAAATCATTGGCTAAGCTTGTCTGCTTTTCACACTTTTCTTTTAGTCATTTCTCTAGCAACCTATTGACTAATATTCTTGGATGGTTAATCCAAGTAACCATCATCCCACACTATTCTACAATGAATCACTTGCACACTTTTCAGAAGCATATGTGGTTTAAGGGCAGCATTCTGTGTCTGTTAAATAGTATTGTGTTTAATTAATTGAACTGAGTTAAAAAAAATCCCTAAAGATTCCTGGGCAGAGACAGTTTAGTCTTAGAGTTCTTAGTTCCCTAATACAAACCTGAAGATGGAATCTTTTTTTGTTTTATCAAAAAAGAGATGAAGTAAATAGCCACTGGATTGATTTAAAGAAGGCAAATATTCTTCCTTACAAAGCAGTCTAAGACATAAAGCAAAGTAGCAAACTTTGAGAGATAAAATATTAAAAATCCAGAAGTCAAAATTGTCTTTCTAAATATAAGTGAGAAGAGAAAGGAAGTTGCATAAAAACACACAGGACTCAAATTTTCCAGTCTTCACATACAATTCGAAGAAGGGAGCACTAATATTGCCAAATGTCAATTAAGAGGTAAAATTAAGTTTTTGAAACAATGAGGTATAAAATCTATTGTGGCAATATCTGACAGATGGAACTTGGATGAGACAAGTGAGATGAGCCATGTGATGCAGTACAAAGAGTGAACGGAGAGTGAACGGCAAAACTGGCTGTAACTGAGCAGGAAAGAAAGACTGAAAGAGACAAGCAACAACCAAAGAAATACCGTGGCCACTAAAAGATGTGAAGCTTAAGCCATGAGCTACAAGATGCCACAGCCCTGCCCTCAATCTTGACTGCTAAGGTCCCGTGGTAACAAATTAAATCTCTGGGAGAATCTTAAGAGATTTTATTGAAACTTAAGAGAGTTTATTAAGTCTCTTTGGGAGGTTTTATGGAGACAATGAGAGGCAACCCATTGCTAGCCTGAGCTAGAGGTTTTCACAAAAATGTATAACCCCCAGAGTGTTAGTTCTATGACAGGCTCCATCCCCTTTCCAACACATCTATCACTTTCCTGTAATGGAAAACGGTTCAGTGAGGTGAAATCTAGTTGGAAAAATTTGAACCCTCAGCTCTTTCTCCTTGGCTATTCCAAAAAGTCAGCACTCCACTCAGTGTCTGGTTATTCTCCCTTTGTTTCTTCTCACGCCCTTGATCCACTTCACTTTTTTTCTGTCCAGTTCTGTGCCCCACCAAGAATGACTTCTGTGTCAACTGCTTCCCTTCCTGGGTTGCCTGGTTGGATGTTTTCAATTGTATTTCACCAACAAGAGGCGTTCGCAGGAGACTAAATAGCTGAGGGAGAGAGGCTCAAATATTTCTCTCCACTTTCCTCCCTCAGCATCTCTGGCAATCATTGTTTTCCCCCCACTGCCTCCTCAGGTGGCCCACTCCCCCACAGTTCCAGCTCTCCATGGGTTCAGGTAATGCATTTCTTTCAGTCCTTTCAACCCTGGTGTTAGTGATGACTTTCCAGTAAGTTAGCCTCTGAGGGTCTCTCCATTCTTTGTTTATTCTCTTTTCTTAGCTCACATTTCTCACCTTTTAAAGGAGTCCCTTTACCAAAGTCTCTTTATTTGAATTACTTGAGAGTAAATTCTGTTTCCTGCTAAGGGACTTGACTGATACAATGTCCAACCTGAATGGTCTTTTATTCTTTAGTTTTTATATGAATAAAAAATAGGAATTTTTCATTGTTCTAATTATATCTTTGCTTATAGGAGCATGTATCATGAAAGTATATGTTTTTATTCATTTAAATGGATAAAAAAGATAAAAAAGAGGCATAGGTTTTGATATGTCATTTTGCCTTAATGTGGTATGTTCATCAGTAAATAGTTTGGGAAATAAAATTGGAATATTTTGCCCTAAGTTCAAAAATATTTAGCCTTGAACCTTTTGTTGTGAATAATAATTATTAAATCAAAAGTATTTAGGAGAGCAGAGTCACAGAAGTAAATACTTCTCAAATCATTACACAGGGATGAGAGGTGAACTTTAAATACTTCTGTTGGAATACATGCTTTTAAAGACATAGGAAAATGTCATGTGACAGTGGAGATTACGCTGTAATTATAGGTGTCTAGTTATTTTGTGAGTTTGAAATACTTTGCATGTATTAAGAAATGTGCTATTTGAAATGAACTTTTAACATAAAAGCTGAAAACATTCAAAAAGCTACTTAAGAGAATGGAAGACAGATTTATTTAGTTTTTGTATGGTAGTTTTTCTGGGATGGTGTACCCTAAAATACTTTTGGAGAAGATTAATTAGATCTGGCTGTGCAACTGAAAGAAATAGATGACTGTGGATTTTTATCATACTTATGAATTAATTTGTTGACTGTTCTCTCATATTTCCATCTAATCAGTTCTAGTTTCTGTTGCAACTGTAGGGATTAGAAAAGAGATCAATGACACAATATCTTTTCCTCAAAGGTATTACTGCTTAGTGGGAAGGAATATGTGTATGAAAAAAGTAGAAAACATTTGTAAGGTGACCAAATGGGTTACTCAGGATTCTTAGTTGCAAATGACAGAAGCTTAGACTAATGAGATTACATTAAAATGAATTTATTGGTCCACATAACTGAGAAGTATAGGGAATAGAGTTACATTTTGGATCAATGGATGCCATTAGGTTACTTATTTTCTTCCCATTCATCATCTCTTCTTTCTTCTGGTTGGCTTTAATCTCAGGCATTATCTTTCTACTTTGTGGTATAACTGGCTAATGGAGGAAAGTTATAAACTCAGTTATATTTGTAGCTAGCAGTTCCAGTCAAAAGGAAATGCACTTTCTGATACTTGTAGCTGAAGTCCCAGGAAAGGTTCTGATTGTTCTGAACTAAATCATGTGCCATCCCTGGATATCCTTGTGACCAGGTATTAGGGTGCTCATAAACTCAAATTTTCATTAAAAAGTCTTATAAGATGAGAAAAAGCATAGTCAACAAAACTATGATTACTGCAATCCACTGCTATTTGTTTCTTGACTGCTCAGTGACAAATTTTCTTCCCGTATGCATCATTTCAAAATGCCACTGCGTGACAGTGGAGGTAGTAGACTTAAAACCAGTAATTTACTCATTCCCAAAGAGAGGAAAGTCACTGTCTCATCCAGATGCTACCTGCAGCTCCCCTGCCCTCACCCATGTTAACTTAATCCCGTTACATTTAAACTTTTGTCACTTGCAACATTCTACTTTCTAATATTTCTGTATTAGTCAGAGTTCTCATATAAAAGTGACGGAAAAATAGTGAAAACTATTTTAATTCAAAAGAAATTCATGACTCCTATAAATGAAAAGTCTACAGTTGGATCTCAGGCATCATGAATTCAGGGATTAAAACGATGCTGTCAGGATGTCATCTTCCCTATTGGAGCCCCATTTTCCTCATAATCATTTTAATACAAAGGAAATTTTTTTCTTAAATGGTAGCAAGACTGACCAGAAGTCTCTCTAGGCCTAACTCAGTGGCACATCCAGCAGTTCCAATGATTAGCGTCCACTTCTTCAGCATTCAACAAAATTTCCAGGGATTGATCTGATTGACTTGGGAAAATTGTCCATCCGTGAGCCAGTTGCTGCAGTTTGGTGTGGTGTGGTGTGTGTGTGTGTTGGAGGTGGCGGTGGAACAGATGGATGGCTGGCTACTCTATTGGTCATAGGGCTTCCCTGGTGGTTCTGACAGTAAATAATCTGCTTGCAATGCGGGAGACCTGGGTTTAATCCCTGAGTTGGGAAGATTCCCCAGGAGAAGGGAAAGGCTACCCACTCCAGTATTCTGGCCTGGAGAATTCCATAGACTGTATAGTCCATGGGGTCACAAAGAGTCGGACACAACTGAGCAACTTTCACTTTCCAGTGGTCATAATGATAGGATGAGGTCAACTCCACCTTGACAACATGGAATGTGTTTCACATGAAAATTAGAATTGACTTATTTCAGCAGGAATAGTTTACACAGAAAAATAATGTAGACAAAGACCATAACTTCCACATAGAGTGAAGAAAAGAAATTTGTCTTCACTGAGTTCCTGTAAAGTATCAGGCATCTGGTATATTATTTCATATTTATCAAATAAATTTGCTTTGAATTACAATAGTGGTGAGTGATACAACTTGTATTTTTTTTTGAATCTGCCTAGTAACTCATGGTATTTATATTTTCTACCTCTTTAAAGAAGGTGATTCTGAATTTCCTTCTTAGAAGTATCAGATTTTGGAAAACTAGGGAGAGGCTTGGGGCATTTGAAGAGAAAGATGGATGATAAGCTGAGATGGAAAAGAAGAGGACATGCAAGAAATAAGGTTAGTGTTGAGTCTGATCAGAACTGGTGAGAAGAACTCTAGAGTGAAGCCGTAAGACATGCCAATGCACCATACACACTGGGATCCTTTCATAGAAATCCTTAAATGCTCAGCTGTGATGTTTGGATTTGTTTGAAATATGGTAAAAAAAAAATTAAGAATTTTGAGCAGAAAGGATATTTGGTGAAAAGGATCTTGAGATTTTTATACAGTGGTATACAGGGGGATTCTGGAGAAAGCCCTGGAGGCAAAGAGATAAGCTGCCAGACTGTTATCAGCTTCTCCATGTGGTGTAAGAATCTAGACTGAAGAGCAGGAAGAATCTAAAAAGCGAGATTCAGATGGATTATTTTGAAACTCTGGAATACAGATGAGTACTGGTAGAGAGTCTTAACATGTAAATTTCAGGGATTCTCTTTCACGTGTTCATATTTGATAGGTCTGGAGCAGGGGCACAACAATATGTATTTTAGCAAGGAGTCAAGATGATTCAGATGCAGGTCATTCACAGACCACAGTTTCTTTCAGAGGAGGAATAGACAGGTGTTTGATTAACTGTGAAGGGCAATCAAGCTGGGAGGAGAGGGGAGTCTGCTGCTGATGGTAATTGGAAGGTGGGAAATGGCCTTGATTGTAGGGAAAATTGATGGATTCTGTTTAGATCATTCTTATTCACAGTTATATGTGAACTTTCACTGTGTAAATTTCAGTTGGCATTTTCTGGGTGTATAAAGCTCTTGGTAAAAAGATGTACTGGAATGAAAGCTATTAGCACTTGTCCTTGATCAACAATACTGGAATTGCAATAAGAACTTACTGACTTTGTCTGGTTTGGGCAGAGTTTGACATAGACTAGGGATTTGACTATAATAATAAGCCATACTGAAGCTGTTGTGTTTTTCAGAATGTCTGGTTGGACATTCTTTTCTTGTCTAGAAATTATGACTCTCTAATAGTATCTGAAAAATCAAGATGAGATTTTTGCTAGTATGACATATAGGTTCTCACATTCTCTGAACAAACCTTACAGTGGCCAAGATGTTAATAATGTTACTAATAAATTTTTACCCCATTAAGGCAACAGTACCTCGTGGGGCAAATTATTTCTTTTACCTAAGTCTTTCTGTCAAGTTATAGTATTTTCTTAATTTTCCAAAATACTTTAAAGAAAGGCCCACTACTCTGAGAAAATGCAATGTTGTCAGGTTTTATGTCCTAATTTTCAGGTCCAGACTATCCCTTTCTGGAGCTCTGTGAATCTTGCTGGGGAACCAAGATATTTTTGTGACATGATCACGTTTCACCTCTTATAGCTCCCTGCTACAATTTCAGTTGTTTCAATGAGGAAGGAAATATTTTCACTGATGTTGTCATCAGTGTTTCTAAGTTATTATTTACAGAGGAAACCCTTCACCTAAATTATTTTCTCTCCATGATATTCTGGCTGGTTCATGAAAGGTTGTTTTTATAGATCTGCTCACAGAGGAAATGCTTTTTCACATAGTTTTCCTTTCTTGATGCTCACTCAGCCAAGACATCTGTCTGACCTAGTATGGTTATAAGTTTACTTCTTTCATTTTAGTTCATGGTGACCCAGGTCAATGTATGTATTTGTACAGAGTAAAGCAGGATTAAATGAAAATTTATCCCTTTCTGGAGTATTTAGTACCTTGATAAACTTAGATTCAGTTAGAATCTCTTTTTATCTTCTTTTTTTTCTTACTGTAAATGCATATAATTTTAATCCTTTGAGATTTTCTCCCCAAGTCTGCTACATTTCATTGTATGCAACCCAAACCACTATTGTTTACCTTTCACAAAAGGGAAAAAAGTTCACTACAATGACAGTGATTCAAGTATTTATAGCAGCTATGAATTATTCCTAGAAGTTGCCCATTACCTTTATCCTCCTTTTTTATTTTTTAAGGAGTTTATTGTATGCACAAGATACATTATTTTAGTGCAAGTATCAGGAACAAGTGACTTCCCAGATGACACTAGTGGTAAAGAGCCTGCCTACCAATGCAGGAGACTTCAGAGATGAGGGTTTGATCCCTGGATCAGGAAGATCCGCTGGAGAGGGCACAGCAACCCACTCCAGTATTCTTGAATACTGAATGAATTTATATGAATGAATGAATTTACTGAATGAACTTATATTCTAATGAATTTATATGAAGATTTGCAGCCATCACCACAATCCAGTTTTGGAGCAATTTGACCACTCCCAAAAGTTTCCTCATGCAGGTGAACTCTAGTTCCATTGTTGTTCTGCTAGGAGAATCTCATGGATAGAGGAGCCTGGTGGGCTACCATAGGGTCGCAAAGAGTTGGACCCGACTGAAGCGACTTAGCATGGCAGCACAGGGACATGGGGATAACCTAAAAGTTACACACTCTGTTTCCTTCTCTGTCACTTCTCTCTCTCGCTCGTGTAAGCTCTAGTACTGTTTTTCTAGGATACTGGAAAGTATATCAGATTATTTTTTTTCCTATGCCATACATGAACTCACATCCTTTCCCTACAAAATCCATGGATACGTATGTAACATGTCTATTGCTCTCAGTGGTTGATCTGTCTTGCTGACCATCTTTCAATTGACTGGGGAGTAGAGAGCTTGACTTTAATTATGCATTCTGGAAGAAAGCAGCTGTCATAAAGTGTACATATTGTTTCCTCTGTTGCTTTGTTCAGGTCCTGGGGATGACTGCTGAGACTGATTAGGAGAGTTACTGAAGACTCAAGCAGGATCATAAAAATATTCATAATTATGGCTTGACAGAAAATGCTGCCCTACTGAATTGTTATCTTAGGCAGGTTGTTTCCCCTTGGTGTCATCTTCTGTTTATAGCCCTGGACAAGAGTACATTTGATTATGTCTCTAATACCTTCTATAGCATCAAAGAGTGGTTGGCTACGACTTTAAAATAACATACACAGCCCAGAAAAACTGAAGGTAACATAACTATCAGAATATATTATGATTTTTCTTTTTTATATATGGTGGTTTAGTCTGATTTTTCATGAATAAAGAGAGAATGGACAATAAATGTTTATATTCTTAATTTGTATCTGAAATGAAAATGTTCCTAATTCAGCAGCAGAAAGGCAATGTGCCTAAGGGATATTGGGTTTGATATTCTTAATTAAGAAACCCACTAGAGTCATGTTTGGAAATCTGTTCCACTTCTCTGAGCTTTAGTTTCCCACCTCTAAAACAAAAATGCTAAAACTATTTATCATTCAACTTTATGAAAACTAATGAGGAAAAACTGTGATAGAGGAGAATATGAATAACATTAGGGAAATAACTGGAGCTTAGCACCAGTATTTTAGGAGGAGTTTCAATAAATAATGGTCATACAGAAGATGGAATATATTCTAAAATAGTGTTTGAATATAGTGCATCAGTTTCAGTACTTTTTTGGAAAATTACAGAAAAATAGTCATGCATTATGTACACATGTACTATGTTTGGATATTAATATTGTGATTTGACATTTCTTTTGGTATAGCATTTTCCTGGTATATAGTTACTCTTCTGTAAGATTTTACTTGTAATCATTTTTGTTCCCACAGTTTTTTAGCTTTAATTTTCACCCTATAAAGATCATCTATTATAAGTATACCATTTAGTGAATTCTAATGGATTTCTTTGGAAGGAATGATGCTAAAGCTGAAACTCCAGTACTTTGGCCACCTCATGAGAAGAGTTGACTCAGTGGAAAAGACTCTGATGCTGGGAGGGATTAGGGGCAGGAGGAGAAGGGGACGACAGAGGATGAGATGGCTGGATGGCATCACTGACTCAATGGACGTGAGTCTGAGTGAACTCCAGGAGTTGGTGATGGATAGGGAGGCCTGGCGTGCTGTGATTCATGAGGTCGCAAAGAGTCGGACATGACTGAGCGACTGAACTGAACTGAACTGAACTGAATGAATTTATATGAAGATTTGCAGCCATCACCACAATCCAGTTTTAGAGCAATTTGACCACTCCCAAAAATTTCCTCATGCAGGTGAACTCTAGTTCCATTGTTGTTCTGCTTGGTTTATTATAAATTATTCTTTTACAATATAAGCATTTCATATAAATGGAATCAATATGTAGTCTTTATTCTCGGCTTTTTTCACTTAGCACAATATCCTTGAGATTCTTCTCAGTTGTTGCATGCATTAGTAATTCATGTCTATTTGTTGCTGAATAGAAGTTATCAGGTAAGCCATCTAGTCCTGGAGTTACCTTTTAGGGACTGTTTACAAATTGAAATCAATATTCTTAATATAAGAAAGCTATTCAGATTTTCATTTCTCCTGTGTTATTTTTGGTAATTTATACTTTTCATGATAATTTCCCATTTCATTTAGGTTTTTAAAAGTATTTGGTGACATAAATCAACAACTGTTTTGTTATACTTAGAGATTCTGGAGGTCAGGAATTTGAACACAGTATATCCAGATTGTCTGGTTTATTCCCAGGATGTCTGTGGTCTTACCCGGGAATATTGAAATGACTGGTAACTGGAATCCTCTCTAAGGCTTCTCTAACAAATCTGGTATGGATACTGGGATGACCTAGAATCTGGGCTCAATTGAGTCTGTTGACTGGATCACCTACATATGATCTTTCCAGGTGCATATCTTCCTGGTCAGTCTCTATTCCAGTCTCAAGCAAACACTGATCAGCAGTCTGTTATGACAGATTTATCTTTTATAGCATTTAATAAAAAATGGAGCTATAATGTATGTATACTTTTGCACCTGGATTTTTTCCTCTGCATAACGTTGTTGAACATGTTTACAGTTTATTAAATTATATGTTCATTTGTGGATATACTGCATTCTGTTTATCCATTCAACTTGATAGAAATTTGAATTATTTCTAGTTTTCAGTAATTATAAATAAAGCTGCTAAGAACATTTAAATACAAGTCTTCATGTGGATAAGTGTTTCATTTCTCTTTCATTTCTCAGGATCACCTTATTTCCCATGACCTTGCCGAATACTCTTATTAGTTCTAACAACTTTTTGTCCCATAGGCTTTCTACATACACCATCATTTTGTTTGGAAATAAAGAGAACTTTACCTCTTTCTTTCCAATCAGTTTGCCTTGTCTTTTCCTCACTTAATTGCACTGGTTAGTACTTTGAACACTTCATTAATAGTAATAATGAGAGTAGACATTCTTGATCTCTTCCTAGTTTTAAGAGAAAAGAATTCAGTATTTCATATCAAATATATTATAAGCTGTAGGTTTTCTTGTAAATGCTCTTTATCAGGTTGTGAAACTTTCCACTTATTACTAGTTTGCTAGGATTTTTGTAACATGGTTATTATAATTTGTCATATGACTTTATCGTGTCTATTAGATGATCATGTAGCTCTTTTTCAGTATGTGGATAGAGTAAATTATTTTGAATTATTTTCAGAAGTTGAGGTAACCTTACATACTTGGAATAAATCCCAGGTGTAATGTATTATTCTTTTTATATGTTGTTGAATTTGCTTTGTTAATATTTTAAGGACTTTTGTACCTATATTTGCATCTGTATTGAGAGGTATTTTACTAAAGTTTTCTTTTTCAATAATGTCTTTGTCTGATTTTGGTTTCAGGATAATGTTGTCTTCATAAAATTAGTTGGAAAATTTCCCCTTCTTTGAAAACATTGGTATAAAATTGTATTATTCTTCTTCTTTAAATCCTTGCTAAAATTCACCATGTAACTCATCTGGATCTCCTGTGTTATACTGGTAATTTGTGCCTTTCATAAAATTTTCCTGTTTCATTTGGGTTTTTGAAAGTATTGCCATGAAGTTGTTCATAAATTTGTCTTATTGTTTTTTTCATAGTGGTAGCATTTTTAGTGATGGCCATTTTATTTAAATTGTTGAATTTGTTGGCAAAAAGCTATTCATAATATCCCTTGAATATGTTTTGTCAGTTTATTGGCTTAACAGTGATTTGATTTCTTTTTTTTAATTGACATTGATAGTTTGTGTTTTATCTTTTTGTTCTTATTCTAACTAGAGTTTTATATCTCTTGATTATTTTTTAAGAAGTTTTGAGATTTTTTCCTCTATTTTTGTTTTATATTTAATTAATTTCTTCTCTTNTTATAGCTATAAATTTCTCTCTAAAAGCAATCTTAGTTGTATTACATACATTTTAATTATTATGTCTTAATTTTCATCTGGTTCAAAGTATTATCCATGCACAATTGAAAGAATTTGCATTTTGCTTTTGTTGAATGGCATGCTCTGTAAACACCAATTAGGTCAATTTATATGATAGTATTTTAGTCTTCTGCATTTTTATTGATTTTCTACTTACTCTCTTAATTATCAAGAGAATAGTATGGAAATTATAACTGTAATTTTGGACTTGTCTATTTCCTCTTTCATTTGAGCTACAAACTGTGCTTAGTAATGAAATTGATTTTCATTCCGGTGCAAGCTCCATATCCTATAGCTGTGTGGTAACAATGGTTGAGCTTCCCAGGTGGTGCTAGTGGTAAAGAACCCGCCTGCCAATGCAGGAGGTATAAGAGATGTGGGTTCAATCCTTGGGTTGGGAAGATTCCCTGGAGAAGGGTATGGCAACTTCTTCTAGTGTTCTTGCCCGGAGAATCCCAGGGCAGAGGAGTGTGGCTGGCTATAGTCCATAGGATTGCAAAGAGCTGGATATGACTGAAGTCACTTGGCATGCTTGCACCAATCAGTTATCAGATAGCACGATTACATGGATCATGTTTTTAGTAATTGTTCTGGAACCACAGTAAACTGTTTGAGTACACAGAAAGCCTTCAAGTAACTATGCATTTGAAACTTCAAAATAACAGGATGAAGTATTAATATGAAACTGAGACTGTTTAGACAACTAAAAGAGACTGAAGTTATTTGAGATGTCACTAAGAGAGCCCAATATCTAATAGGAATACAGAGATATGACAGATTGCCATATTTACAAAATAACCATTTTAGTTTTATAGCCTAATTAGTTGATGTGCACCCTCAGTTGCTTCAGTCGTGTCCGATTCCTTGCAACCCTGCAGACTGAAGCTTGTCAGGCCCCTCTGTCCATGGGACTATCCTGGCAACGACACTGGAATGGGTTGCCATCTCTTCCTCCAAGGGATCTTCCCAAGCCAGGAATTAAACCTGCATCTCCTGATGCTCCTGCATTGAAAGGCAGATTCTTTACCACTGAGCCACCACTAGATAACACTTCCTATTAAAACAATTAGAACTGGTACAGCAAATCCTCAGCCTAAACTGATTTAAATTTAAGCCACCTCAGTTATTTCCTAAATACTTGATTTTCAGAAAACAAAGGCTTAGAGTTCAAGTTCAAATACAGAGAAAATGGTGGAAATAGGATCTGAAACCACTTTGCCTTTCTCAAAAGCCCATGCTCTTAATCACTTCACTGTGCCTCAATGTTTCTCTAAAATTATGAGATCCTTGGCAAGGCTATTTCTTTCTTACAATATATAAGAATGCCTAAAGATACCTTCGGAGAAGGCAACAGCACCCTACTGCAGTACTCTTGCCTGGAAAATCCCATGGATGGGGGAGCCTGGAAGGCTGCAGTCCATGGGGTCGCTGAGGGTCGGAAACGACTGAGTGACTTCACTTTCACTTTTCACTTTCATGCATTGGAGAAGGAAATGGCAACCCACTCCAGTGTTCATGCCTGGAGAATCCCAGGGACGGGGGAGCCTGGTGGGCTGCCATCTATGGGGTTGCACAGAGTCGGACAAGACTGAAGTGACTTAGCAGCAGCGGCAGCAAAGGTACCTTAACTGAGAGCCATTCCTTAAAAGTGTTCCTTTTTCCGATTCCATGACAACCAAGCAACCTTTTGATAATTTGGCTCCCTCTGTAGTTTTTCTACAGGATGAGAGTCAGCTGGTCATGTCAATATGACATTTGGTATAAATGACAGATTTATTTCTTACTGTGAATCAATACACTGCTATTCTTCTCTACAATGATCTCTGGGAACTTGGCCTGGAAAGACAAATCCATTTTTAGTAGACTGATAAAAATCAGTCTCATGGATCAACAAGGCTGAAGACCAGACTAAACTGTGTTAGATTCACCAAGATAAATGTTGGCCTTGTTGTACTCTATGGAGCTGGTACCCAGTCTTCCCTGAACTGCGCTATTGGTAAAGTACTGTGAAATTTGAAATCACAGAATTTATACAAGCACAAAAAAGATAGGAAGAAAAAATGAGTTGAAGGAAATAGGATGAAAACAACATGTAAAGGTAATATGAAGCCAGATATCAGGTTAGTATGGGTTTCCCAGGTGGCAAGTAGTGGTTAAGAACCCACCTGCCAATGCAGGAGATACAAGAGATGGAGGTTCAGTCCCTGGGTTGGGAAGATCCCCTGGAGGAAGGCATGACAACCCACTCCATATTCCTGCTTGGAGAATCCTATGGACAGAGAAGCCTGGTGGGCTACAGCCTATAGGATTGCAAAGATTTGGACACTACTGAAGCGACAGCACACACGAAAATGTTAGTATACAAACTGTATGTCATAGGATCTGATATATTGCTAGTGAAAGACTTTAAATTTGAGCCTTGAACCTGTGCTTCTTAGCAGGCAAATCAAAGTGAGGAAATCTTATAAGGTAAGGATTCTGTTCTTTTTATTTGTCCCTTTCTGAAATAATTCAAGTAAAAGAGTTATTTTCTTTTTATTTGCCCCTGTTTGAAATAACTCAAATAAAACATGATTATTATAGAAAACTAAAAAAATGGATAGTAATTATTTTGAATCATGTATAATTCCTCCACTCAGAGCAAATCACTTTTAACATTTCAGTGTAATTAGATGTTGGAAAGCATCATTTTTCTTAGCCTCCATTTATATAAATCTACATTAAAAATAGAATTATATTTCCCAATTTTTTTTACTTATAATTTTTTATGACCATTTTTCTAAAAAAATTTAATCATTATTTTTGCTGACTATACGGTGGCCATGAATAAGTTATAATTCATGTAGTATTGTAATTTTCTTTGATTCAGGTTTATTTTTCATTTTATAGACAATGTTGAGATAATCACCCTTGCACATTTCTGTATACAAGATCAATTATTTCCTTGGCATAAAGTTTAAAAAGTGGAATTGCTAGATCTAGATAAGATTTTACAGAAAATTTCATTTTTGAGCTAGGTTTTAAAGAATAAGACAGATTTAATTGGATGGAGACTCTGAAGTGAACAACAATATTACATTTCCTGAAACCTAAATTAATGCGATATTAGGTTATTTGAAATATAAAGAACATTAAAAATTTTACAATGCCTAATTTGTGACCTTCTTTTTCAAATATATTAATATTAGTTATACATGTTAAAATCTTATAAGTGTAAGTGTACAAAGCTAGGTCATTTTCTCAGGATATAATAGCTTATCCTGGTTAAAATAAAGATGACGTGACTCATTCATTTCTTCATTTGTGCATCATTTACTTAATAGATATTTACTGAGTATAAGGGCAAGGTGCTGTGATAGGCCAGTGAATGCACTGAAATATGTGGGGGAAGGCCAGGCTACAAACCTTCACAAAATTTGACTTATATTTTCTGTTTTTTTTTTTTGTTGTTACAGATTTTCTAAGTCAGAATATATTTATATGAGTCAGGTATATCTGAAAATGTGCTAATATTATTACTTTGAAAGCAAGTGATCTAAGAGACTGCTTTCTCTACTATTTAATTTAATCTCTGTGAAACATTTTTACCCTTAGTTAGAGTTTTAATCAGAAAGTTCACATAGAACTTTCACACTTAATTTATGATCCAGAGTATGATGAGGGTTTTTATAGACAACAATAAAAGGTAATTTAGGCTATTAGTTCTTTAGTGGGGTTCAGCCTCACTTTTTTTTTTTTTAACTTTTTGTAGTACATTGGTCTGAGCAATGTGTATGAGTTCAATGAATGACAGAAAGGCAGTTGTGGCAAGACAGATTGCCAAGACACGAGGTCTGAGAACTAACAGGGAGCAAAATGTATATGGTCTCTATCCCTGGATAAGGAGTTGTGAATTTGTCTGTCTTTATATTTAAATATTTAGTTCAAAATATATTTTCTTTCATAATTCTACCCCAGACTAGTCCAGTTCATATGATTTAACTCCTACGCTGGAAATCCTATTACACTTTTCACCATGGCATATGATCTAGCTCTTAACTTTTGTTTTGTTACTACTCTGTTACTCTTTTTTTCAACAAGATGTCTTTTGAGAGCAAGTTCTGTTATGGATAATTTTGACTAGTATAATTCTAGACGCATAGTAGATATCCCATAAATATTGGTTGATTATAATTCCTGAGAGGTTGGGATGGGGAAAGGAACAAAGTAAAAGAAAAAAATGGATGGATGATATGAAAATATATGTCATAACCATTGAGAAGATTAAGTCCTTTGTGTAAAGACTGGAGAAACAAACCATTTCAAAATTATTTTCTGATCATTTTTGTCTCCTGTTTTAAGCCATGTTTTAGTTATTTGTCAGTTTTTATTTTTAAATACATCTATCATTAATTTGTTATTTCAGTAAGAAAAGTCTATATTATCTTTCTTCCTGTCCTGATTTAATATTCATTCTTGTCAAATAGTTTGGTCACGGCTCAGACGTTACTGTGAAATTGAGAAGAGTACAGCATTGTTCTGCTATGCTTTTGAAAAACTGCTGTTATCTTTTATATTAGGTAAATAGACACAGTTCCAAAAAAGGATATACATTTCCATTCTAATTCTTTTCATGCTGTTGTTGCATAAAGCATGTCCTAAGAGCCAAGGATGAACAAAAACTGCTTCTTAAAGAAGAAAGGATAAAGCAAGATAAAGACATCAAAGCTGTTGCCAATACATTTTATCCTGAAAGAAATTACCAGAAAGGATCAGAACTTAACGGAAAGGGGTTACTGTTATAAATCTTCCTGAGAATTTCAGAAGGGAGTAGGAAATTTTCAGAGGAGGAGATATATTTATTCAGTTGACAATAGTCCTGTGAAATTTTCTAGTTAATTCAAACAAAGGGCAAAAGCTTTAATATATCTACTGGGTAACTGATGTTTTAAAAATCAGGGAAACACATCTAAAAATGCTTCAAGTGAAAAATGTCTAGGGCCAAATGCTGAAAATCTTTTAAAGACACTTTCAAGATTTCTCAAAGTACAGTTTCAAGTTCAATGCAAACTCTGTAAAAAATGGTTTCACTGAGAACCAGAATCAACCGATTGTTAGGTCTAAGGTTTCCCATGGTGCCAGATACGGAAGAAGAATTTTTTTTTTTGTAGTTTTGCAATGTATGATTTGTTCAACAAGCACTCTATAAAGTTCTGTTTCCTGCAAGGCACCGTCTGCTAGGGAATTAGAAGATTCAAAGATGTTTGGGGTAATTATTATGCCCTTAAGGAGAAAAGACAGGTATAGAAAGTAACAATTGCTGACATCTGTAAGAAAGCTTGTCAAAATTAATTTAAACCAAACTGATGACTTATACAGAGAGCTAAAATATCCCATAGTTGGCTTCAAGTAATATTTTATTCTAGTTATATATTTGATTTCTTTTTTGTGATCTGTGTGAGACTTATGACTTTCCCCTTGGCCCTGTTCAACTGTATCGTGTGTCCCCTGAGGAACCTAGCCCCACTATGAGTATAGGGCAGTTGTGAGTCCAGAGTCTATAGTGGAGAACTTATGTTAGAAGATCCCTCCCAGAACTTGGCATTTTTGTGATTTGAGTTTCATAATTCCCCTCTAACTCAGTTCTGTCTAATAGCTTTATTGAGTTGATACAGTGATTAAATACATTTGTAAATCACTTAGCAAATTACCTAGTAATCGCATAGTAAACACATACTGTGTACATGCTGAGTTGCTTCAGTCATGTCCAACCCTTTGTGACCCTATGGACTATAGCCCACCAGGCTCCTCTGTCCATGGGATTCTCCAGGTAAGAATACTGGAGTGGGTTGACATGACTTCCTCTGGGGAATCTTCCTGACCAGAGATCGAACCTGCATCTTTTAAGTCTCCTGAATTGGCAGGGGTACTTTTTACCACTAGCACCATCTGGGAAATCCATTAAATGGTATTAAATCAAATAATATAATATTACTTCTCTGTTTAGAACTCTCTAACTGCTTTCCATTGTACTTGGAATCAAAACTGCTGCTTACCGCTTAAGATGTCCTACAATGCCTTTACAAAAATCTGTCCTCCACTGTGTTAGTGCCTTCTCGCATAATTCTTTCCCTGTATTTCATATTCCTCTGTCACCCTAGGCTTCTTGCTATAATTGAATGGTGCATCCTACCTCCAGGGATCTCTAAACTTGTTTTCTCTTTTACTTACAAAATCTCCTCAAGAAGATTGTTGAGTGGCTCACTCACTCCCGTAGTCACACAGAACATTTTTCATGACAGTTCTGTATCTGTGCCATTTCCTTAGACATACCTTATTTGGCTATCATATCCAGCGGTAATTCCCCTCAGTGGTGTCCTAGTTGCTTTTTATCCCCCTGTACTAATTAGCACTTAAATTGTTTGTTAACTTATTTATCTTTGCCATCCTTACTAGACTATAATTTAGAAAAGAACCTGTAAAGGAAGACTTTTTCTCTCTGCTTAACTGTTTCATCCTGTCCCTACAACAATGCCTCACATACAGAGACACTAAAAAAATTTTTGTGTGGGAAAAATGACTGGCAGTATTTATTTCTATGGATAACAAAGTCCTGTGCTGCCAAAAGCTATTTCTAGAGAAAAAGGACACTATTAGGAATTAAGGCCTTTATCCATGGTTTCTTGAATCAACATAGTCTTTTTAAAAGTAGAAAATAAAAGTTTTTAATTTCAAAGAGTACAGCGTTGGTAGGTGAGAACAGTTAGGGAATATCAGGTAAGATCAGCTCACACTCATTTGTTATACCTCAGTTATAAACTTTAAGAGTTAACGTTAATTTTGTACCATAGTTATTACCTAGTGACCATTAAAAATAAAAATGCATATAGAGTTTTACAATTATGAGCCCTGTACTTCACGCTAACAAACAAGATAGGTTACTAGTAATCTAAATATTACTTTTAAAGTCCAAAGACTGAGTGACAGTTTTATAGTTGTTAGGCCACAATTTCACAATAGAGTCTGTGCTGTTGCGTCTTGCTTTCTAACTGCTTTATGTGGACGTCTTTGTGAATTTGCAACCCCATGGTCTGTAACATGCCAGGCTTCCCTGTCTATCACCGACTCCCTGAGCTTGCTCAAACTCATGTCCATCAAGTCGGTGATGCCATCCCACCATCTCATCCTCTGTTGTCCCCTTCTCTTCCCGCCTTCAATCTTTCCCAGCATCAACATCTTTTTCATTTCCTGTCACCATGTAATAATTTCGATGAAGTCAAGAAAAGGCATGAAGAGTTTGACAGGATAGACTTTTAGTTAAACATTTATAGTACATAGTGTTGTAATATAAATGCATGATTAAAATGTCTTCCATTAATTTAAGAAAATATTCATTTATTCATTCAGCAAATATTTACCTACAATGTGCCAGACACTAGAGATATGTGACTGAACAAAAAACACGAAAAAAACGGGCAAAAAAATTTCTTCAATAACCTCTACCAAATTTCCCTCTTTGTAAATTTGTCATGGGTGAATTTAAATATACTGACTTTTTTCCAGTTTCCAATTTGTATTTTGCAAACACCTATTGCTTTTAAAACATAGATTTGGCTTCTTGAATAATAATGGAATTAAAGACTTTATTCTGACGGAACTGCTATTAATTGAGGGAAGGGAACCTACACTTGAAAATGCCTAGTTAACATACACATATGCATATCAAAGAAGAGATTCAAGATGACTGATGAACATCTTTGATGTTTAGAGACAGGTCGCTAGATTTGAAGTCAAAGAGACTAGGTTAGTAAGTAAATCAAATGCTCATTAGTGCTTCCAGTGACTGTATATTTTCATTTGCCTTGCTGTTTCTTGGGAGGCAAAGCTCTAGATAGTATTTTCACTTGATCTTAGGCATGGGATTCATATTTAAAGTAGTTGAAGCTTCTATAGTGATGGTTGCCTTCTCTGTATAACAAAATCATGAATACAGTACATTCTAGACATTTACAGATTTACAATTCATGATTTTAACTATTTGCCAGTGAAGGGGGAAAATACTTAAGATTTTACTGAAAGAAATTTGATTTATTCACCTGAGTGAGTTTGTCTAGCAAGTACTTAATCTTTTAGTGTTTTTGTTGTTCTGAATATCCTAAAATAATACAACTTTGCTTATTCTGTGAATATTTTCCATTAACTAAAAGAAAATTATTTAAAAATTTGAATGTGCCCAGGAAATACAGGACTAGTTGGAAATAAGTTTCAAAAGAAAGAAGAGGCTGAATATAAATACTATATAATCAAATTTAAAGTTGCCTAACCCACTCCAGTATTCTTGCCTGGAGAATTCTGTGGACAGACTGAAGCAACTTAGCATGCATGCATGCATGCAAGGCATATTTTTATGTATCATGAACCTATAATTTGAGGGCCAGTCTTTTCATTTAGTTAATATTAAATCCTACATTATTTGGATTCACATGAACATTTTTGTATTTTAATTTTTAGCATATTTATACTGTGTTTACCATGAGGATGGGTATTGAAAGTATTAAATTCTTATCAAGATTTACTTTATTTATATAACTTTTTTAAAGTGTAGAGATATAATAAAAATTTATTACAAGCATTTTGACTATGTTTACATATCAGTCAAAAAATCTTTCTAAAGCTTTTCATTTCTACTTCTGGTTACATTGATAGTGGCAAGTTTCACAGCTGTGGTAGCATTTGCAGCAATAGTCTCAGTGATTACTTAAGAAGAAAAATTCAAATAAAGAAGTATTTATTGCATTCTTACTAGACTGCATCTTAATGTGCTGCACATGGGGTATTTATAATTGCCTTTTATTATCTTACAGACTTGTCAGAGAGGGGGAATTCGTGTACACTAGGCAATTAGAATACAGTCCAAGAATGACCACTTGAATTTAACCAAGCATCGGTCTGTGTGACTAGTACAGTTCAGGGAAGGTTTAATGGAAGAATTTAATCCAAGAACAGATTAAAGCCCTGGCTTTTCCCTAGAACTTGATAAAGTGGAATAGACTAAATGGATCATAAATTCATGAGTGAAACTGTGAGTGCTGAGCTAGTGTGATTGTTGTAAGAAACTGAAGAGGTCAGCTGGACTGTAGAGAAGGTACAGGGAAGGGAAGCTTTAACCCATTACTGGGACCTGATGATGCTTGACCTGTCATGCGCATCCTTGTCCAGGAATGAGTCTGAACTCTATCCATTATGCAGTAGGAAGTCAGGAGTTGTGAGTCCAAGACCGTTATAGTCATGAGAATTTTTTTTATATCATGTACAGTTCAGTTCAGTTGCTCAGTCGTGTCCGACTCTTTGCGACCCCATGAATCGCAGCACACCAGGCCTCCCTGTCCATCACCAACTCCCGGAGTTCACTCAAACTCATGTCCATCGAGTCAGTGATGCCATCCAGCCATCTCATCCTCTGTCATCCCCTTCTCCTCCTGCCCCCAATCCCTCCCAGCATCAGGGTCTTTTCCAATGAGTCAACTCTTCTCATGAGGTGGCCAAGAAATTCTAAGTTTGGATACAAATTGACTGGTATTTCTCCTTAGTCTAATATTTTATAAAAATTCTGAGATAAATGTGTAGCCTTTATGAAAGTCTTGCAATAGTTTTATTTTTAAAAGAACGTGTGCTAAAATTAGAACTTTTGGATGTTTATAATTTGGATAAAATGCAATTTTCCAGGATGATTGAAGATCGCTGGATGCTGACCTCTGAGCTGTTAAATATAATCCTGAGATGGTCTCTATAATAAGAATGGAAATTTGTTTCCTTGTCAGTGTGCTGTGCTGTGCTTAGTCGCTCAGTTGTGTATGACTCTGTGACCCCATGGACTGTATGTAGCCCACCAGGCTCCCCTGTCCATGGGGATTCTCCAAGCAAGAATACTGGAGTGGGTTGCCATGCCCTCCTCCAGGGGATCTTCCCAGCCCAGGGATTGAACCTAAGTCTCCTGCACTGCAGGCAGATTCTTTACCACCTGAGCCACCAGGGAAGCCCACCTTGTCAGCGTGGATAATACCATGCACACTGTGGTCAGAACTCTATAAGTAAAAGTAAACTGGAGGTTTTGGCCAATATCCGCATATTTAATAAATAATTTTTAAAAAGTCAGGTTAGTTTAAGAAAACTCTGATAATTGTCTAAATATAATTTAGAATTTTAATTTTTCTGGAATCACAAAGAGGGAACTCTCTGAGGATGGTAATGTCAAAGAACAAAATTCTGCATAGGTAGTGTGACATTTACTCAGAAAAATTAAATCTAGGACTAAAGTTGAGAAAAACAGTTGTCAGTTGGAAAGATTATAATGACTGAGAAAGCATTATAGAGGACAAAGTCTTTGTCCTTACACCCTACTGGTAATCCCTTATGGTCTAAAACCTGTGTGATAGGAAGTCATTTGAATATTGCATTATAATACTTCCCAATATTCCCTAAAGGATCTGTTCATTTTAATGTCTATAGGATGTTTTCAAGGAATGCCTAATAATATGAGAAAATGATCACAAGGTGAATGGCAAAGGGAAACAAGATTATAAATATAATATCATTTCCATTCTATAACTAAATTCATTAAACAAATATATAAAAGTGAATTTCAGGACATATGCTTTTGGGAGGTTCTTAAGTCATAATTTTTTGAAAAATTTATCTGCATAAATATACATATATATATATTCCAAATTCTTAATGTTGAACCTTGACCCTTATACTTTCAGAGAAGGGCATGGTCTACTTATAGTCACAGTTCTTATTTTTTTATTGAAGTTTAAGGTTTTGTTTTATAGATTTGTATGAATTTTCTGTATATCAACAAAAAGTAACCTTGGAATGTTATATTAATTTCATAAAATAGTTTTCCATTACAGTGTTATGACTAGTTTTAAATCACCTTGAATGATGAATTCTTTTCAAATTCAGGAGTTTGTTTTGCCTATTCTTATTGCAGTATATACATGGTGATAAATTTTCATTCATGATTGATCGTAATGAAAATGTAGATTATTTCATTAATTCAAGTTTGTAATTTATATCTGAAAATACACAATGATGAATGCATTCAAATTACAACACAACATGTATTAGGGTTGAAGAGAAGTATATATTGTTTCACTTAAGCTGCAAATGCTGTTATCATTCAGCATGCAATCATCAGTTTTCAATGGGAGGATGGAAAGAGTTTGAACTCCAGGTTGCTGCTTAGTTTATCAGAAAGTTAAAGACCCAGTAATGGTTCATTTTAATAGGTGAATGCTAGGAGCTGGCTGACTAGATAATGTCCATCTTTATTAAAGACCTAAGTGCTTATTCCCTGAGAATTAGTTGGCCTTGAGTATGGTGTTTATGAAAACATGTAAGAGGTTGTTAACATTTTTTAAAAAAGCTTAAAGTTATAAACTCTTCATTGCTGAACAATCCTATTTTGTTTTTTCTTTTAAGATCCTGGATATGAAAATAGTTCATTGTTTAAAACAGAAAACAAAACTTATTGTTGAGTGACTGCTGACTTTTACAGTGTACTTAAAATGACTTCAAATGCATTTTTAGTGTCTTTTACATTTATATTTGCTCTAAGAATCTTGAGGATAAAGTGATTAGCCTCCAAGTAAAATAAATAAATTTAAATTAAAAAAAAGAAATGTCTAAAATCACAATAATCTAGTTAATATGATTTAAACACTGTCTTGGGAGTAGGGATGGAAAATTAGGCCCATTGTGAGTTCCAGTGTAGTCTATTTTATGAAATATGCCTTATAGAAAAAAATTGGTGCTGTTGTGTAATTAAGGTAAAGTACAAAGCAAAGGAGTATAAATTCAGATTATGGTTTTCTGTTAGTATTTATGTAATCTAGAAAAGTTGTTAGCAAAATAGTGAGATTGAAAGACTGTCAGATTTTATCTTTTTAGGTTGTGTGACACTGCCTGTGTCATTTACTCGCTTAACTGTAATTTTGTTATCTATAAAGCACATCAACAACTCAATGGATATAAATTTGAGAAAACTCCAGGAGATAGTGGAAGACAGGGGAGCTTGGCATGCTGCAGTCCATGGGGTCTCAAAATGTTGGGCACCATTCAGTGACTGAACAGCAACAAACGTAAATTAGTGATACTACTATATTTTACAGAAATTATTTTGAGGATTAAATAAAATATATAAAGTGCCTAGAACCGTACCTGGTAATTTTTCCAGATTCAGTAAATAGTCTTTTATACAGACATCTGTATGTCTTTTTCCTGTTAACTGTGGGTTTAGTCTGGGGTCCATTGACATTTAGGGAATAATGGAGGTTCTCCATTTACAGAAGTCCCTAGGTTCTATGCTTATATTACTTTCATCAGATTTAAAAATTTCTCTGTTACAACCCTTGACTACAAACATACATATTAAACTTTATTAAGTTTAACTGCCAATTTATCTTATAGTCTAGTTTAACAGTTTAATTGTAGACAATTTCATAGAATTAGAAGCCAGACCTGTGAGTGTAGCCCTGGTTGTGGTAAAAAAATTACAAAGGGAACTAATTTTAAAGTGAAATGTTTTATATAAAATGTTCTCAACTTTGATTCAGTTGATTGGTGTTTTGTATAAAAACATACAAAAACTAGACTTTCTGTGGTTGTGGGAACAATGAGAATTGCCAACAGTTCACATTAAATGCATAATGTAAAATTTATCTACACAAGATATTTTATCTTGCTTGTTTTTTTTTAACCTTTAAATTGGAATCTTTGAGTCTTAGTTTTTAGATGTAATATTTAAGTATTTGAAATATATGCAGCCTCTCATGTTATACCTAATAATTTAACACCCAAGCATGGGCTAAATATTTGCTATTTTATTTTTTCCAGCTTCATTGAGATATAATTGACTTTTAAAATTGTATAAGTTTAAGGTGTATAATGTGATGATTTGATACATATATATTGCAAAATTATTACCATAATATGATTAATTAACACCTCCATTACCTCATATAATTACCTTTTCTGTGTTGGTGAGGTGAGAAAATTTAATATATACTCACTTAGTAATTGTTGAGTATATAGTATTGTTAACTATAGTCACCATGTTGCACATTAGATCACCAGGCTTTATTAATCTTATAGCTGGAAATTTGTGCCTTTTGACCAACAACTCCTCATTACTCTGACCTCACACCCCTAACAACCACCATTCTATTCTCTATTACTATCATTTCAACTTTTTTAGATTCTACATGTAAACACGATTATGCAATATTTGTCTTTCTCTGACTTATTTCACTTAGCATAATGCTCTCAAATTCACCTCATTTCAGTTCAGTTGCTCAGTCGTGTCCGACTCTTTGCGACCACATGAATTGCAGCACACCGGGGCTCCCTGTCCCTCACCAACTCCCAGAGTTCACCCAAACTCATGTCTATTGAGTCAGTGATGCTATCCAGCCATCTCATCCTCTGTCGTTCACTTCTCCTCCTGCCCCCAATCCCTCCCAGCATCAGAGTCTTTTCCAATGGGTCAACTCTTAGCATGAGGTGGCTAAAGTATTCGAGTTTCAGCTTTAACATCAGTCCTTCCAAAGAACACCCAGGACTGATCTCCTTCAGAATGGACTGGTTGGATCTCCTTGCAGTCCAAGGGACTCTCAAGAGTCTTCTCCAACACCACAGTTCAAAAGCATCAATTCTTCAGTGCTCAGCTTTTTTCACAGTTCAACTCTCACATCCATACATGGTTTTCCCATGACCAATGGAAAAACCAAAGCCTTAACTAGATGGACCTTTGTTGGCGAAGTAATGTCTCTGCTTTTCAACATGCTATCTAGGTTGGTCATAACTTGCCTTCCAAGGAGTAAGCGTCTTTTAATTTCATGGCTACAATCAACATCTGTAGTGATTTTGAGCCCCGCAAAATAAAGTCTGACACTGTTTCCACTGTTTTCCCATCTATTTGCCATGAAGTGATGGGACCAGATGCCATGATCTTCGTTTTCTGAATGTTGAGCTTTAAGCCAACCTTTTCACTCTCCACTTTCACTTTCATCAAGAGGCTTTTTAGTTCCTCTTCACTTTCTGCCATAAGGGTGATATCATCTACATATCTGAGGTTACTGATATTTCTCTGGGCAATCTTGATTCCAGCATGTGCTTCTTCCAGCCCAGCGTTTCTCATGATGTACTCTGCATAGAGGTTAAGTAAGCAGGGTGACAATATACAGCCTTGATGTACTCCTTTTCCTATTTGGAACCAGTCTGTTGTTCCATGTCCAGTTCTAACTGTTGCTTCCTGACTTGCATACAGGTTTCTCAAGAGGCAAGTCAGGTGGTCTGGTATTTCCATCTCTTTCAGAATTTTCCACAGTTTATTGTGATCCACACAGTCAAAGGCTTTGGCATAGTCAATAAAACAGAAATAGATATTTTTCTGGAA
>SJYQ01000672.1:642011-657963 GCA_006410935.1 Redunca redunca
AAAAAAAAAAAAAAAAGATTTCAGCGCTATTAACACAATATGTAGTGTAATAATGAGGTAGAAAGTGTGAGACTGAAGATGGAGGTCTTGGGATTCCTTTAATATAATTGAAGACCTCTCTGTCTATGTGGCTTTTCTCTCTGATTGAAAAGAATGAGAGAGCCAGGATAATATTTAGGGAAAGAGTGTTCTAGTAAGAGAGAATAAAATAAATTCAAAGGTCCCCAAAGTTAGAAGCAGTGGTTTGCTTGGGCTAAAAAGGACAGTCTGGTTGGAAAGGCATGACTGTGGGTGAGAGTTATGGCAAACAAGTACAAGATGGAACAGAGTATTAGGAAAATACAGGAGAAAGGTTAAGTATGTCAGGCCTCTGGAGGCTTTGGTGAAGATTCTTGATGGGTTAATTTTGAATGGCATGGAAGCCGCTGGAGGTTTTGGAACAGAGCAGTGCCATGTTCTGGTTTACATTTTGAAAATATCATTCTCATTGACTGTAGTAGAAGCTATGATGGAAATAGGTAGCCTGTTAAGAAGAATCTCAATAGTACAGGCAAGAGACTCACTAGGCTGATAATGCTGGATGATATGAAAAACGGTTTGGGTTCTAGGGTTATTATAGATATAGGGAGCAAGAGAGGAATTGTGGAAGGATTCAGTGTCTTTGATATGGATATTTATAAAAATGAAATTGCCATTTTATTAAGATTAGGGAAAAGCTTGTTTTAGAATTTATAATTAGATCAATACTTTTGTTTGAAGCATGCTAAATATGGAATTTATGTTAGATATTTAAGATATATCAGTTAATAAAACAGGCTTGACATTTGGATTTACAATGTGGAGGTCACATTTGACCTTGATGAGGTAGTGGACAGATGAGGAAATTATTTGGTGTTCTTGTTTTCCCTATAGAATTAGGTGCAAAGAAATTTAGTCAAGGTTAAGAGGGAAGGTGGGGTTTTGAATGTTGTCAGATAAAGGTGAGAAATTGCCATCTAGGAGAGTGGAAGAATAGTTTTACAATGACACTTTCATGTAATTCCAGGCAACTTTGCCTCTCCCCTTGAAATCTATGGTCATTTACTTAAGCTGAGACCAGCATGGCTCCAAGATTTTCGTTAGCAAGACTCAGCTACTCAGGTAAAGTTAGAAAGTAGGTGAGAACTAGAAGTTGGGTGAGAACTAGAAGTTAACCAGAGTTGGAATCTTGTGAACTTAGTATCCTGAAGGGAAAGATGAAGAAAGAAGTATTTTGAAGAACCATCGACTCTAAATAGGGTAAGGATGAAAAAAATATTATGAAGGAAATTATAGAGAACAAAAATCAATAGAGGTTCCAGTGTGGCAAATAATTGTTGGAGTTGGGATAAACAGCATCCAACAATATCTTAGTTTTGGAGAGTAGGATATTAGAAACCAAGAGTGGAATGACTGTAGTTATCGATAATAACAGGTTGTGATTACTGAGTCAGGTGATTTTGCTTATGATAGACTGAGTTTCCCAGAGCAAAGTAGAAGACCATGTGGAAATGAGAAAGGAATGGGAAAATGTGTTAGATGAGGGATTGTATGGAGGTGCATCACAGGGATTATAGTTAGAGGGACTTAGAGTCATAGGCTCCCTGTGATTTCTGAAAGCAGTCGAGACATCTTAACAGTGTCTTCGGAGGTGATAATCAGATTTAATTAGGGCCTCCTTCTAAATCAGGTCTCAGCCTTGGCTGCACATTATAATCACCTGGGGGAACTTTAAAAATTTCCAGTGCTCAAACTTCACCCCAAAGCAATGAAATTAAAATCTCTAGAGGTGGGACCCAGATGTCAGCATTTTAAAAAGTTCTCCAGGTGTTTCCAATGTGCAGCAAGGCAGAGAGCCAGTTTTCTGGCTTTAGGCCAGAAGAAGTAGCAAGAAATGTTGGCTCTGGAGCCTAGGCTCCAGACAGATCACCACAGCACTGTCTGCACATGAGGTGGGAGTCAGATTTGCCTCCCTCCTGTGTCTGAGCATCTAATGAACTAAGGTTTATGCGAGAAGTAAACCAATCGACTCAAAACAGTTAGTAGATGTGTCTGTGTATATTAGCCAGTAAAAAGCAAAAAAGAAAGTTTCTTCCCCAAGAGCAGAACAATCACAGTTTGAGACCCTGTACTGCAGGACAGCAGGTTGTCGCTGAGATAGCAATTGATGACATAGACATTGCTCTGAGGGCTCCTTAAGAACTTCTACCTTTTACGAATGTCAGGTGAAAGGTTCACAGCACAACTTTTCATGCTTAATTAGCAGTTAGAATTGCTTCAAGAAATCAAATAGGGAGGAGCAGATGGACTTGCAGCTCACCTTGGGGCAGTAATTTGTTTGTCTCAGCCATTAGTCTTGGTTGCTAACAACATCATCTAAAGGTAATGGAATCATACTTTTGCTTATTCTCTATTTGGTTGCTAAATAATTTAGTCCAAAATCTAATTTCTGTTAAAACAGAAAAATAAAATCTTTATTTCAGAGCTATTTAATTTGTAACATGTTGCCATTATAATCTCCTGGCATTGGTGTAATGTCTAAGACTCAGCTGATTGCTTTAAGTACTCAGCACTGATATGCTCTAGTAAGTAAAGAATTTTTACTTGCAGATTACAAAGAACACATTGTATCTTATTTGTGTCTCAATATAAATAAGTTACAGTGGGCTAAAGTTTTGCTTTTGGATTTTAAAAAGAAAAATTCCTACACTTTAAAACTTAACTCTTTAAATGGCCCTGATTTTTGAACAAAACTTTTAATATTTTAGAAAGCCAGTATTGTCCTTTTGTTGTGGAAGCAGTTTTGCTATATTTTTAAGATAAATCTTTACTCCACAAACATTTATAGCACTCTGAAAAGGTTTTATATTTTATTACTGGTGCCATAGCTTTTGAGATTGAAATGGACAAAAGGGTCTGCCATAAACTCTTTTGTGTTGTGTTAAATCTGTGGGTTTAAGTGAGCTAGGGGAGAGTGGTAATTCTTTCACCTTCCTCTACTTGGAAATGTGTGTTAGTTCTCTTTGAAAAGAAGGCTTTACTTAAATTTAACTTGTTATTATTTTCCCAGTTGGAGTGACAGAGAATGCTGGGTGACCTTTGTAGGGTTACTTATTGTCTTCATGAAAATTTTCTCCCTCTGAGCTAGAGAAAATACCTGCTGAGCTAAGGACTATGGTGAAGACAATGCTTGTCAAACATTTTATGTGCTACTTCTCAGAAAGAAACCAACTATGATAAATAGACTTTCAGAACAAGTTTCCTAAAATTCTCCTTGTGCCAAACTTTTCCAAGTCCATCTAATCTTCATTATGTTTTTGCACTCTAGTTAAGCCATGATGATGAGTGAGAGTTGGTTCTGGGTAAAATGTTGCAGTGAATAGTTTAAATTTCTGCCTTGACTTTTTGTGTCTTTCTCTTGTCCTCTATGGTATGCCTATGAATTTCACCTATTTACTCTGACATGCATAGCACCTGATATAATTCCTCCTTTCTCTATAAAGACTGCATATGCCCAAATAAACCCCATTTCAAGTCTTTGCTTGTTACTAAAAAAATATTTCTTGGACTCTACTCCAAAACCAATTAAATGAGAAACTCTGAGGATGTAGCTTTGTAGAATATTGAGGTTTAAAAACTCCCCAGGTGAGTCTAATGTAAAGCCTTGGCTACGTGACACTGTCTTAAGCCAAGAACTTCAGATTCTTAAGGGTATAATTCTAAAGAGTTAGGTGCTGAATAAAGAACATATTTGTAAATCAGAAATCCTTAAACGCTATGAGCCCCAAACTAGCGAGAGAACATTGTCTCAACAGCCTAAAGGATGACAACAACTAAACTAACAATGATGTTTTATGTTGCTGTGAAATTCCTCAATTGCCATGATGACTGCTGCTGCTGCTGCTGCTAAGTTGCTTTAGTCGTGTCCGACTCTGTGCGACCCCATAGACAGCAGCCCACCAGGCTCCCCTGTCCCTGGGATTCTCCAGGAAAGAACACTGGAGTGGGTTGCCGTTTCCTTCTCCAATGCATGAAAGTAAAAAGTGAAAGTGAAGTTGCTCAGTCGTGCCCGACTGTTAGTGACCCCATGGACTGAAGCCTGCCAGGCTCCTCCGTCTATGGGATTTTCCAGGCAAGAGTACTGGAGTGGGGCGCCATTGCCTTCTCCAGCCATGATCACTGAGTGACCATTATTTCTTTAGTCTCAGGCACTGAGTTATCTGTAATTATCTATCACACACTGGATGTATTATTTTTCTTCTTGTATCTGATAGCATAATGTTCACTAGCAAGGGGCTAACTTCCTGATTTGTGGGTGTGGGGAGAACTACAAACTCATTTGCTATTGTGTCACAGTGAATTTCTGATTCTAAGAAAACATCTTCAATCACCAGAATGACAGTAGAGTTGCCTGTTTTCCTTATCTGCTTTAGTTAATTTAGTTTATCTCTGTGTGTTTGGAGTTGGCTGTCTCTCTGTTCAGAACAATTAGGAGGGTGGCCTCAGAGCAAGCATACTGGGACATTGTTCATGGCTATGACGCCATTGTATTCAAAACCATAGTTTCCTAAGCGGATTGTTTTTTGATTGGACCAGATATTAGAAGATAAATGACGAAAACTTGCAAACTGCAAGTATTCTTGAAGTAAGAATTTTATATTTATACATATGTGAAGATAGAAGCCTTTGATGAAAAGTTATTCTTAGATCGATATGCTCACTTTAAATAACTTTATTTAAAATTATATATATTTATTTTAATTTTGGCTTGCATCAGTCTTTGCATGCAGGAGAGCTTTCTCTAGTTGTGGAGAGCAATGTCTACTCTCTAGTTGAGCTGCATAGGCTTCCCATTGTAGTGGTGTCTCTTGTTGTGAGGCATGAGCTCTAGGTGTGCAAGCTTCAGTAGTTGGGGCTCACAGGCTCTAGAGAACAGGTTCAGTAGCTTTGACACGTGGTCTTAGTTGCTCTGTGGCATGTGGAATCTTCCTGGACCAGAGATGGAATCCATGTCCCTTGCATTGGAAGGCAGATTCTTACTCATTGTACCACCAGGGAAGCCCTATTCAGTTGGTGAAAAAAGTAATTGTGATTTTGGACTGTGAATTTTAAATCGTTACAACTAGGCTCAAACATTTTTATTAGTCAAAATAGGAACCATTACAATCAACACATTTTTGCTAATGAGAAATAAGTTTGCTTATTCTTCCAGTGGGGCTTCCCTGGTGGCTCAGACAGTAAAGCCTGCAATGCAGGAGACCTGGGTTTGATTCCTGGGTTGGGAAGATCCCCTGGAGAAGGAAATGGCAATCCACTCCAGCACTCTTGCCTGGAAAATCCCATGGATGGAGGAGCCTGATAGGCTAGAGTCCATGGGGTCGCAAAGAGTTGGACACGACTGAGCGACTTCAAAATCCATGCTTTGGGATTTGATGAACTCTTGGAAAGCATTTTCTGTATCCTGCTGGTTGTGGAAGCATTTTCCTTGCAAAAAGCTGTTGAGATGCTTGAGGAAGTGGTAGTCAGTTGGTGAGAGGTCAGGTGAATAGGGTAGATGAAGTAAAACTTTATAGCCCAATTTGTTTAACTTTTGAAATGCTGGTTGTGTGATATGAGGTCGTGCATTGTTGTGAAGAAAAATCGGGCCCTTTCTGTTGACCAATGCTGGCTGCTGGCGTTGCAGTTTTCAGTGCATCTTGTTGATTCACTGAGCATACTTCTCAGATGTGTATTGGTTTTGCTGGGATTCAGAAAGCTGTAGATCAGACTGACAGCAGACCACCAAACAGTGACGGTGACCCTTTTTTTGGTGCAGGTTTGTCGTTGGAAAGTGGTTTGAAATTTCTTCTTAGTCCAACCACAGAGTTGGTCATGCCTGTTGGTTGTCATATAATATCCTCTTTTCATCACATATCACAATCTGATCAAGAAATGGTTCATTGTTGTATAAAATAAGAGAAATGACATTTCAAAATCATGATTTTTTGATTTCTGGTCAGCTCATGAGGCACCTGCTTATCAAGTTTTCCACCTTTCCAGTTTGCTTCAAATGCTGAGTGACTGTAGAATGGTCGACACTGAGTTCTTCGGCAGCTTCTCAAGTAGCTGTAAGAGGATCAACTTTTATGATTTCTCTCAATTTGTTGTGGTCACCTTCCCGTGGCTGGCCACTCGGCTCCTCATCTTCAAGGCTCTGGTCTCAGCTAGAACCATCACTGGATTGTACGTTAGCTAGCTGTTCCTGGGCCAAATGCGTTGTTGATGCTTCTAGTTGTCTCCCCTGCTTTACAACCCATTTTGAACTCACAACTGCTCGAATTTGCTTTTTGTCTAACATCATTTCTGTAGTCTAAAATAAATACAAAACAAACAGCAAGTAATAATTCATTAGCAAAAAAACATAAGACATATGCATTAAAATGTATAAGATAACCACATTTATTGAGAATGTATTCCAGTTCATACAGCAAATATCAACAATGCAAAAACCACAGTTATACTTGCACCAACCTAATAGATGTTCATTTTTAATTTCAGTTTTTGAGCCCTTTCAACTTGTACCCTGAACTTGATAATAGCAAATAAAACCCACTTTGTTGCTGTTTAATCAATTTCATAAAATGGAGAAAGTTGCAACATCTGGCTTTTGTTCAAGCCCATGTTTCTTCCACTACACTGGTCTAGAAGACATCTTTTTAATACAAGTCAGGGGCATTCATCCTGCCTCACTCTCACTGTGACCTTTGAGAGGAGTGCTAATATGTCAAAGATGAGGATACTATTGATTAACGATTTTGGTGAGTTAAGTTTTTTGTATAATTCTGGAAGAGATTAAAGTCTATTTTAATACTTCCAGTTTCTGGTTCTGCATCTCATATAAGGAGCTTGGAAATCACCAGTCTTCCTAAAAAAAAAAAAAAGTAAGAACTGAACAGACTAAAAAAATCAACCTCTCTTTTTGGATCTGTTAGAGAGGTGAGACACAAACACAGCTCCCATGATTGAAGAGTCAGGCAGGTACAGGGAATAGAGACTTGGGAGACGAAACCACCTCAGGAAAACTGTAATTCAAAAATTGCTGGTGGCTTAGTGTCCAGCTCTTTGTGACCCTATGGACTGTAGCCCCTCCAGGCTCCTCTGCCCATTGAATTCTCCAGGCAAGAACACTGCAATGGGTTGCCATCCCCTTCTCTAGGGGATTTTCCCCATTCAGGGCTCCAACTCATGTCTCCCACCAGGTAGATTCTTTACCGTCTGATCCACCAGGGCTTCTTTTTTCAATTCACTTTTCAGGGAAGACAACTCTGAGGATGAAAAACTAGACCCTCTGACAGTGGTGAGGGCAGGAGAGGTGTACAATATTGTGAGATTTATCTCCTGGAGATTGGTCAAGTTCCCACAGTAAATGTGGGAGAAAAATATAGATCCCCTGGAGAAGGAAATAGCAACCCACTCCAATACTCTTGCCTGGACAATTCCATGGACTGAGGAGACAGGCAGGCTACAGTCCCTAGGGTCACAAAGAATCAGACCACGACTGTGCAACTTTCACTTCTGGCAGGAGGGGGAAGAGTAAGGAACCAATTTAAAATGCCTGGAGCATTCTGTTCTTAACAAGACCTGCCCTCAGGAGAAACTAGATAACTAGAGCCTGACTGACCTGGGGAAGGGAAATACTTCAGCACCTCTAGCTATCCTGTCTCACTTAGGAGCTGGGGGGTTTGAGGGGAGAGGGGTCTGTGGCTGAGAAACAGTGGTGAAGTGGAGAGACACAGGCTCTTAAAGACAGATTTAATCAGAAGAATAAAAACTGCTATCCCTCCCATGGCATATTACTAAGGGTCTTTTTTATAGCCTTTTCTTTTACTTGGTACCTTATATTTGGCTGTCAAAAAAAAAATCTGCAAGGCATATTAAAAGGCAAAGAACACAGTTTGAAGAGACAGAGCAAGCATTAGAACAAGACACAGTTGGGATGCTTTATCTATTCAGTGGCCCTTTTCATGGTTGTTATACCATGTACATTTTTGGAATTTTTTTCCCAATTAATTGTTTCAAAAGACTATCTTATGGATGTCTCTTGAGAATGTGGACATCATGACTCTCACCTACTTTAGGTTTGAAAAGCAATGACTTAGCAACTAACAACACCAATGGCAGTCAAATGCTTTACGTTTTTGAGAGAAACCAGTTTTCTCCTTAATGTGTTATTAGCATTGTTATTGTTCGGTTGCTGAGTTGTGTCCAACTCTTTGCATTCCACATGGACTGCACATTGTCAGGCTTTCTTGTCCTTCACTATTTCCTGGAGTTTGCTCAAATTCATGTCCATTGAGTTGATAACGCTATCTAACCATTTCATCCTCTGCAGCCCCCTTCTCCTCCTACCCTCAACCTTTCACAGCATCAGGGTCTTTTCCAGTGAATTGACTCTTCGCATCAGGTAGCCAAAGAATTGGGGCTTCAGCATTAGTCCTTCCAATGAATGTTCAGGGTTGATTTCCTTTAGGATTGACTGGTTTGATCTCCTTGCAGTCCAAGGGACTCAAGAGTTATTAAAATTAGCAAGATGTAACACTGATAACCAAAGAACAACCTTACAGTCTGACTTGATGACTTTGGCCTGCATATTGTAAACAAGAAGATGAGCCATGATTTATAGGTAGTTTAGCCCACTTATTAAAGCTGGGGGAAGATGAGTCATTTAGGGTCAAGTTCTTTTTAATTATAAATATTGTGTCACTTGAATGTTTAGCATATGTGGTTCATTTGTAATTGAACAATTTTATTTTTTATCTTCTATGTCCATGAAAATCTGCTCGGAAGGAGCAGTGTTGCTGACCCTTGATGAAATCTTGACAGGCTTAAGACATTTCGTGTTAATCTCTGGTAACAGCAGTGTTATGGTTCTAGTCCTTTTAAATTACAAATGCACTGTTAATTCATTAAGTAAAAATCTCATTCTGCATAGTAATATTTTAATCTTTGTTGAAGGGATGGTTGGATGGCATCACTGACTCAATGGACAGGAATTTGAGCAAGCTCCAGGAGACGGTGAAGGACAGGGAAGCCTGGTGTGCTACAGTCAGTGGGGTCACAAAGAGTTGGACATGATTGAGCAACCGAAGAACAAGAGGAAAGTCCAACTAACCATTGATAATTTTTCTCTTCCTTACCTAAGACCTGTAGCAGATGGAAACCTTTGATCTAATAAGGAGAAAATTGTATACTCAGCTTCTTTTTTCCATCCTTCTTCCTACCTCACTTCTTCCACTCTCTGCTGCTGCTAAGTCACTTCAGTCGTGTCCGACTCTGTGTGACCCCATAGACGGCAGACCACCAGGCTCCCCCATCCCTGGGATTCTCCAGGGAAGAACACTGGAGTGGGTTGCCATTTCCTTCTCCAATGTATGAAAGTAAAAAGTGAAAGGGAAGTCACTCAGTTGTGTCTGACTCTGAGACCCCATGGACTGAAGCCCACCAGGCTCCCCTGTCCATGGGATTTTCCAGGCAAGAGTACTGGAGTGGGTCGCCATTGCCTTCTCCGTCTTCCACTCTCTAGCTTCAAAAAAAAAAAGAAAGAAAAGAAAAGAAAAGAAAGAAACAGGTGGAGTGAAGGGGAAAAAAATGACACAGAACAGAGAAATACTTGGGTGACATCTGGTGAAGCTGATTTTAAACTTTTGGGGTCTGGTAGATGTTACATGCTGATTTCTTTTTCTTATGGGTGCCTGTGTATATATGTGTGTGTGTTTCTTGAAGATTCCATCACTGGCGACATGTTAAGTTCTATCTCTCATGGTATGAGCAGAACAATCCATTTCCCAATCTATTGCTTTTCCTTTGGCCTCTGTTTTTCTGGTAGTCCACTCCACAAGTAATAAACAATTGGTGCTCCCTACTTTTTCTCCTGGACTTAACATTTGGACTTAAAATGGCTCCAGTCTTGCTTTTTTTCTTTCTGGCATGACTCAACACCTTGGACCTGACAGTCTCTGGATGTGAAGGCCATTCCCAACAGAACTACATTTATTCTCCCACCCCAAGCCACTGGAAGATCCTGAGGTATTCTCTGCAACTCCAAACTTCAGGGAATTGACATTCCAGGATCTGGGAGTAGTATAATGGAAATCTCCATTCTGAGGCTTTAGATGGAAAAGTTGGGACCTTCCACACTTATTCCATCCTTCTTGGGAGAGGCTGGGGATTTCTACCAATGGGTGCAAGCCTCCTCAGTCACTTCAGTTGTGTCCAACTCTTTGTGACCCTATGGACTGTAGCCCACAAGGATTCTCTGTCCATGGGATTATCCAGTCAAGAATACAGGAGTGGGTTGCCATGCCATCCTCCAGGCAATCTTCCTGACCCAGGAATTGAACCTGTGTCTCCTACATCTCCTGCACTGATTGAAGGTTCTTTACCACTAGGACCGCCTGGGTACCAATGAGTCTTCTCAGAAATTTACTCTCCATACCTTGACCCAGCTTATTATATTTGATTTGCTTGAGGAATCCAAGAATTGTTGACACTGAGATTTTCTTTATAAATGTTATATATGGTCATCTGTCTTGCATTCATTTCTGTATTTGATGTGTATCATATTTTTGTCTCAATTGAAATGGAAAGATTTACTTTTTGACATTCTATAACATGTATGTTTGCCTGGAGTATCTCCTCTTAACATCTTCCCAAGAACCAGGGATAGGAAGGTTCTTTCAGAGAATTCTTTCGGAAAATTCAGATACATATTTGAAATTGTCCCATTTCATTATGACCAACTTGATTGTTAATTAGAAAACCATAGCTTAGCTTGCCAAATGCAATTTTCCATAGATTTTGGATTATTTACTAGAGAGAGGAAAAAACTGTTTGAAATAATGACTATAAAAAGACAAAAGTCTCGTGGAAAATATTGAGCCTTCCTATAGGAATAGTTTTACATGAATTGAATCACAGGAGTTGCATTTACTTTATAAGGTCTCCAGTAAGTCAGATAATTTAGATAAGCTTTAGGAACCAAATGGCAATAGGGTGCACTGAGTCTGTCCTAATTCACGATTCTGGAAAATAGTTCCTAACTCCTCATTAATTGGCTTTCTGTACCCAAGCATCATAGCTCACTAAAGGGACCATGTGAGCTAAAGCTGCTGTACTGTCTGGACATTCATTTTAGTATATCAGACTTTACTAGCTTTGTAGGATTTACAAAGTTAGGACATTTGAGGCATTAATAACTGTGATAATATTTTATACAGTTAATTACTTTTGGCCTCAGTGGTATGGTGAAATGAAGTATTGTTTCTTTTCTGCAAGGTGTGCAAGTTTTGGGGCTATAGATTATAGCCTTCTTTTATCCCTTAAAGGTGAGTCACTATCAAAATTTAGACCATAATTTTATATATTTATGCCTATGTTTACCATATTTGCATGCTGAGAAGTTATTCTATAAATAGATTTTCTATTGAAGTTTTTCTATTAGATTCTGTGATTTTCTTTTTCAGAAAAATGCAATCTTAACACATCATATGAAATGGAAATAGAGTCTGAGGGCTTTAGGGACTCATTTAAAGAATTGAATACATACATTGCTTTTATAAAAAGAGACTCCTAGAAGATAGTTGAACATCTAGTTAGAAGGTTCCTGGGTCCCCAGGTGACCATGTGAAGTAGATTACCACATCCTGCCCCCACCGTGCAGTTGATTATGACGTATTTCAGGATTTTCTCAGAATTGAGAACATACTATAAAGTTATAATACAATCAATGCCACTTATAAGCTGTATTTTAAGTTAAAAGGTTTTGAATGTGTGAGAATACATGAACAGTTTCGCATTATCCACTGTAATAGAGCTCTACTAGTTGAATATGTTTGGAAACAGTATGGCTGTGTAAAGTATTTTAGTGAACTGAAAAAACTTTCTGGTTAGAAAGTACAGGATTTTAACAGTAAGAAATGATTGCAATTGTGAAAAAAAAGTAGAAATGTATAGGGAGGAAGTTGGGTTATTAACATAGTAATAACAAGAATCAAAAATTAGTGACACATTAAAGAGATTCTATAAAACAGTGAATCAAATGCCTATAAGCATCAAAGAATTTAAATATTTAGAAAAATATATACTCCTGGGCCTCCAACCAGACTTACTGTATCAAAATTTTCATTTTTAACATGCTTACATAAGAGTGGTTTTACCTTTGTGATGCTTAAATGAAATAGCTGTTGAAAGTTCTTAGAATAGTGCCTAGCGTATAAGCATTCAACAAATACTGTATTAGTCATTGGTATTATTGAAATTCCTGTGCACATTAAAGCCTGAGAAACATTGCTATAGAAATGGATTATATGGTGTGATTACCATTTTAATAAGTCATTATTATATTCAAAGGAGAGCAGTTGATTAACTGAATAGAGGATCAAAATACTTTAAAAAGTGGACAGGATGCTTGGGGCTGGTGCACTGGGATGACCCAGAGGGATGATACCGGGAGGATGGTGGAAGGGGAGTTCAGGATGGGGAACATGTGTATACCCGTGGCGGATTCATGTTGATGTATGGCAAAACCAATATAATATTGTAAAGTATGTTGGAGAGCTGGTTTGGTGGTGCTGAATTCTCTCAGCTTTTGCTTGTCTGTAAAGCTTTTGATTTCTCCTTCGTATTTGAATGAGATCCTTGCTGGGTACAGTAATCTGGGCTGTAGATTATTTTCTTTCATCACTTTAAGTATGTCTTGCCATTCCCTCCTGGCCTGAAGAGTTTCTATTTGAAAGGTCAGCTGTTAACCTTATGGGAATCCCCTTGTGTGTTATTTGTTGTTTTTCCCTTGCTGCTTTTAGTATTTGTTCTTTGTGTTTGATCTTTGTTAATTTGATTAATATGTGTCTTGGGGTGTTTCGCCTTGGGTTTATCCTATTTGGAACCCTCTGGGTTTCTTGGACTTGGGTGATTATTTCCTTCCCCATTTTAGGGAAGTTTTCAACTATTATCTCCTCAAGGATTTTCTCATGGTCTTTCTTTTTGTCTTCTTCTTCTGGGACTCCTATAATTCGAATGTTGGAGCGTTTCATATTGTCCTGTAGGTCTCTGAGATTGTCCTCATTTGTTTTAATTCATTTTTCTTTTTTCCTTTCTGATTCATTTATTTCTACCATTCTATCTTCTATTTCACTAATCCTATCTTCTGCCTGTTATTCTACTATTTGTTGCCTCCAGAGTGTTTCTGATTTATTTATTTATTATTTATTTATGATTTATTGCATTATTCTTTATATATTGACTCTTTTTTATTTCTTCTAGGTCCTTATTAAACCTTTCTTGCATCTTCTCAGTCCTTGTCTCCAGGCTACTTATCTGTGCTTCCATTTTGATTTCCAGATTTTGGATCATTTTCACTATCAATATTCGGAATTCTTTCTCAGGTAGATTCCCTATCTCTTCCTCTCTTGTTTGGTTTGACGGGCTTTTCTCCTGTTCCTTTACCTGCTGAATATTCCTCTGTCTCTTCATCTTGTAATTAGCCTCTAATTAAAATAAATAAATTTAAATTTAAAAAAATTGTCTCCTTTATCCTTGGGAAACTTTCAGTGGGCAAAAGGATGTAAAGTTCACCTCTGCCTTTTCATTTCCACAAACAGCTTAAGTTGACAATGGACCAATTTCCTGATATTAATCAATACAAAGAACACAGGAAGAACAAATTTTTTTTTGATAAGTTAAATTTGGTTTTAGTTAACACTTGAGTGGTTAGTGAGCTCTCTCTCTGATGATATCTGAAGGTATTAGTCTAGGGCTCACAGCTATATAGGCAGGCAAATTTTGGTATCAACCAAATAGAAATGACTGTAGACATATGATACTTGAAATAACAACCAGAGAAAATTTGTAAAATTGTATAAGTTGAGAACTAGTTTCCAAGATTAAGAACTGGGGAAACACAATTTTAGGGGAAGGAGACAGGATTAGATAACATGACTGAGAAAAGGCTAATCTGAGACTGAAGAAGGGAACAGAAGTTAGAGTGTAGTGTCCTGGAATTTAAGAAAGTTTCAGAAAAGAGATTGGGCAGCAGTTAAGAAATTTTACAGATAGTATACTGATATTTTCATTCTGTAGTGAAAAGTTCCCTGCTTGAACTTGATAGTCCCTTTCCTGTGCATAAGACCATTACAATTTATTTGGAATTTCCTGTGCCTAGCACAATATCTTTATTTAATTTCTTCAAGATTCATTGAGGCTTTATTGCTAGGTGGAAACTATAAGTCTTGGGGAAGCTGGGATGACTCAGTATTTCTTTCTACATAATTTCTTCTTATGTCCCTCGATATCTGTGATATTCATGTTAATTGGGAAAGAAACTGTGTCTCGTACATTTTAATCTGGCACGTACTAAGTAAAAAGGATAAAAAGTTAATTGTTGAACTGATGGTTCCGTATGATAGTTGATTAGTCATGTCAATTATGTCCTTCATCTGTAGCCTTTAGTCTTCATTACTTGAGTACCTCCCCTTTTGAGATCTTAGACTTGACATTGTTCTCTGTGATCATAGCCTTCTTATTTTCCAATAACTTCACACTCTTAGTTCTTACTAAGAACTTACTAAGTTTTTACTCTTATTTATAGAAATTTCCCTTTTTTGTATTCCTCTGAGTGCTAACGTATTTGTGTGTTAATCATCCTCCTGGTTTTCTGTTTCTGTCTGATCTGGATCTTTAGTGGGTGTCTCCAGTGACACTTATCAGTGCTGGGGCAGCATACTATTCTGGTTCCCTCTCACTCTTTCTTCTATTTTGTGGTGGTCTGCTAAGCACTGTTGAAGAAAGCTGTGAAACTGTGCTGCTTTTTGGTTACTGCTGTCATGTTTTTCTAATGTTGACTTGTATCCTTTTCTATTTAAAAATTATTTTATTCATCTTTTACTATTGATTATAGCAGCAGTTTTAAAACCTTTTTAGCCACCTTAAGAAGGATCCAGAAGAGGTGTTTATATTTAATATTTCTGAGAAAATTCAGTCCACTTGATGTGAAAGTTTTCAATGTCTGTTCCTTATATTTCAAAATTTTTTCTTAACTCATTCTCTACTTGTATATTAAAGAAGCAACTCTCTTCCTTTATAAAACTAATTGCCTTACTTTGCTTTTAGTCATTCACTCACTTTTTGTTTAATACTAAATATTGTTTCATTAATAATCATTTTTCTTTTGAATTTTCAGTCATTCTCATAGACTCATTCTTTCTTCTCAGTATGTTAATAACTCCTATAAACAACAAATCTTTCCTCTGACCTTCTTAAATTATAATTTCTATTTCCATCTATAGATTTCTTTATGCTCTATTTGCTGTATCTGCTCTCTTACTATTTTAGTCCCCTAAAATCTTCCCGCTTCTTACCTTTTCTCCCCCTTTACTTACCTATTCAGATGTCATCAATGATTCCTCACTTTTAAAACCAATATTAATTCTTATTATTAGTAACCCTCTTTTTTTCCCCTGGATTGTCAGGAGCTTCCTTTTTCTTGACACTCTACCTTTCTTCAGTTTTCTTGACACTTTGTTTTATCTATTTTCCCTCCTGTTTCTTCGTTTAATTTATCTCTTCTCACTCTTTAGCTGTTTTTATAAAGGGAATTCTCCAAGGTTGGGTTCTTTCCTCTCATTTTTCTTTCTCTCTCTGGAAACTCATTTATTCAAACAGTTTATAGACTTGCCTTAGTTTGGAGGGCCTTCAAATATTCAAATATTCCTCTCTAGCATCTCATTAATATGCTGACTTCTAACATATTGTTAAATATATTTTTTCTTGTTTTTTTTAAAGCTTGTCTTCTCAAAAATATTATTCATTTCCTTTGATGTTGTTTCTTCTAGGCTTTGCCATTTCTTCATTTAAATGTATCCAGTTCTGTTTGTGTTTCATTCTGTTTTTACCGTGTTCT
>SJYQ01000672.1:658092-686557 GCA_006410935.1 Redunca redunca
CATGTCTACTTTCATTATTTATTCTTTGTACAAAATTTTAACAGTTGTTTAAAATTCTTGAGTGCTAAGTCTAACACCTGAACCATGATTGGTGTGGTTTCTATTCATTGTTTTGATTTGTTTTGTTTTCCTTGACCCTGGGGCACATTTCCTGTTTCTTTATTTGTGATTTTTATTTTATATTTGACATAGTGAATGATACATCTGTTTATATTTCTCTGAAAAGTGTTGTTTTTTCTATTCAGTGATTTAATTGTTGGATGATCACTCTCAACTTGTGTAGGATTTATTTTACACTTTGTTAGTACAGGTTTATGAAAAGTCCAAGTTGTTTCCCAGATCTCTATATCCTGGCAGAATTCACATCTAAACTTTTTCTCCTGAAGATCTTTGGTTTTAAGATTTGTTATTGAATGCTGAAAGTAGGCTCTGCTTTATGGTGTGGTTCTTACTCTTAAGATACAAGCTTTCCAATGTCTCATTGTTCAAAGTGTTAAATATTAACTTTTCCATTATGGTTGACTTGAGCTCCAGTGTCCCTTTGTGTTGCTTGTTCTCTCATATATTTCTTCACTTTTAACCTGTAGCAGATGTACTCTGATAAACTTTAGTCTTTCCGTGTGTATGTGCAGCCCATTCTTCAGCCAAGGACCATGTGGGAGCCCCACATGAAATTCTGTGTCCCATTATATGTACAGATCCCTTGTCGCACAAATTCTTGCCATTCCCCTGTGGCCATGAATTCTAATCTTTATCCTTAACTCAGTGGAATTGCTGTACTCTGCTTGGCCTCCAGCTCATTGTGTCATGATTGGGAGTTTGTCCTCAGCCAGAGAGAGGGCAGTTGTAGTTTCCAAAATGAGTTTCCCATCTCAGGAATCATAGGATTGAACTGACTATTGTTAGTGCCCAAGAAGAGTAGTTGTGTGTATTTTTGTAATTCTATAATTTTACAAAAGGAGGTAGTTTATAGGAGAAGGGCTACTTTCATAACAGTTATTCCATCAAGCCAGAAGTATTGAAATCTTAAAATTTTTTTTTTGATTCCTTTCTTATATTCAGGCTTCCAGTCCAAAGTAAATCTTTTATTCTTTCTTCTCAAAGCGTTTATGTCTATTCCAATCATTTCTGTGATCACTGCCTACCATCCTGAGACCATGATTTGCCCAAATTTCTGTGATGTCTGTATCTTTCTAACTAGTCTCTCACAACTCATATAACTTTAATTATCTCATTTGTTTATATAAGTTCTTTACTAATTACTTAATCTGTACTCTTTAATCAGAAAATTCAGTTCTTCCTCAAATGATCTCTACATGATTTATAGCTTTATCTACCACTATTCCCACATATTACTATCCCCTCACAGTGATCCAAGGCTATGCCCTGATCAGTAATGCTGAAAAAGCTGAAGTTGAACGGTTGTATGGAGACCTACAAGACCTTCTAGAACTAATACAGAGAAAATAAGTCCTTTTCATTATAGGGGACTGGAATGCAAAAGAAATACCTAAAGTCACAGGCAAATTTAGCCTTGGAGTACAGAATGAAGCAGGGCAAAGGCTAATAGAGTTTTGCCAAGAGAACGTACTGGTAATAGCAAACACCTTCCAACAGCACAAGAGAAGACTCTACACATGGACATCGCCAGATGGTCAATACTGAAATAAAATTGATTATATTCTTTGCAGCCAAAGATGGAGAAGCTCTATACAGTAAGCAAAATCAAGACTGGGAGCTGACTGTGGCTCAGATCATGAACTCCTTATTGCCAAATTCAGACTTAAATAAAGTAGGGAAAACCACTAGACCATTCAGGTATGACCTAAGTCAAATCCCTTAACATTATACAGTGGAAGTGAGAAATAGATTCACAGGACTAGTTCTGAGAGACAGAATGCCTGTAGAACTATGGACAGAAGTTCATGACATTGTATAGAAAGCAGGGATCAAGACCATCCCCAAGAAAAAGAAATGCAAAAAAGCAAAATGGCTGTCTGAGGAGGCCTTACAAATAGCTGTGAAAAGAAGAGAAGCAAAAAGCAAAGGAGAAAAGGAAAGTATACCCATTTGAATACAGAGTTCCAAAGAATACCATAGAGATATAAGAAAGCTTTCCTCAGTGATCAGTGCAAAGAAATAGAGGAAAACAATAGAATAAGAAAGACTAGGGATCTCTTCGAGAAAATTAGAGATACCAAGGGAACATTCAGGCAAACATGGGCACAATAAAGGACAGAAATGGTATGGACCTAACAGAAGCAGAAGATATTAAGAAGAGGTGGCAAAAATACACAGAAGAACTATACAAAAAAGATCTTCACGACCCAGATAACCATGATGGTGTGATGACTCACCTAGAGCCAGATCCTGGAATGTGAAGTCAAGTGGGCCTTAGGGAGCATCATTTTGAACAAAGCTAGTGGAGGTGATGGAATTCCAGTTGACCTATTTCAAATCCTGAAAGATGATGCTGTGAAAGTGCTGCACTCGATATGCCAGCAAATTTGGAAAACTCAGCAGTGGCCACAGAACTGGAAAAGGTCAGTTGTCATTCCAATCCCAAAGAAAGGCAATGTCAAAGAATGCTCACACTACCATACAGTTGCACTCATCTCACATGCTAGCAAAGTAATGCTCAAAATTCTCAGAGCCAGGCTTCAGCAATACATCAATAATGAACTTCTAGATGTTCAAGCTGGTTTTAGAAAAGTCAGAAGTACCAGTGATCAAATTGCCAACATCTGCTGGATCACAGAAAATGCAAGTGAGTTCCAGAAAAACATCTATTTCTTCTTTATTTAATATGCCAAGGCCTTTGACTGTGTGGATCACAATAAACTGTGGAAAATTCTGAGAGAGATGGGAATACCAGGCCATCTGACCTGCCTCCTGAGAAATCTGTCTGCAGGTCAGGAAGCAAAGTCTGAACTGGACATGGACTAGTTCCAAATCGGGAAAGAAGTATATCAAGGCTGTATATTGTCACCCTGCTTATTTAACTTATATGCAGAGTACATCATGAGAAACGCTGGGCTGGAAGAAGCACAAGCTGGAATCAACATTGCTGAGAGAAATATCAATAACCTCAGATATGCAGATGATACCACCCTTATGGCAGAAAGCAAAGAAGAACTAAAGAGCTCCTTGAAAATGAAAGAAGGGAGTGAAAAAGTTGGATTAAAACTCAATATTCAAAAAGCTAAGTTAATGGCATCTGGTCCCATCACTTCATGGCAAATAGATGGGGAAGCAATGGAAACCGTGGCACACTTTATTTTCTTGGGCTCCAAAATCACTGCAGATCGTGACTGCAGCCATGAAATTAAAAGACACTTGCTCCTTGGAAGAAAAGTTATGACCAACCTAGACAGCATATTAAAAAGCAGAGATATTACTTTGCCAACAAAAGTCCATCTAGTCAAGGCTATAGTTTTTCCAGTAGTCATGTATGGATGTGAGAGTTGGAATGTAAAAAAGCTGAACACTAAAGAATTCATGCTTTTGAACTGTGGTATTGGAGAGGACTCTTGAGAGTCCCTTGGACTGCAAGGAAATCCAACCAGTCCATCCTAAAGGAAATCAGTCCTGAATACTCATTGGGAGGATGATGCTGAAGCTGAAACTCCTATACTTTGGCCACCTGAAGCAAATAATTACTCATTTGAAAAAGCCCCGGATGTTGGGAAAGATTGAAGGCAGGAGGAGAAGGGGATGACAGGATGAGATGTTTGGATGGCATCACGGACTCAATGGACATGAGTCTGAGTAAACTCCAGGCGTTGGTGATGGACTGGGAGACCTGGTGTGCTGCAGTCCATGGGATCACAAAGAGTCAGACATGACTGAGTGACTGAACTGAACTGACTGGTTCTCTCATATATACCATAGTTACTAGCATACCTATATGTGTAATTCCTTAAGTTTGCTTATATTATTTATCTTACATAGAATGCTTTGAGTCTTCAAAATTATTTTTTTTCAACTAACATTTATTAAGTTCCTTAGGCATGCCAGACACCATTTTAATTTATAGAATTATAAGAATGAACAAAGTAGGTTCTGTTACATTGAAAGGTGAAAGTGAAATCGCTCAGTTGTGTCCAACTCTTTGTGACCCCATGGATGATAGCCTACCAGGCTCCGAGATTCGTGGGATTTAACTTAAAATTTAGTGGAGAAGATATAAATTTAACAAAAAATTCACATAAAGATTAATTATGCCTGTGTTAGCAACAGTAAAGAGGCACATTGTCTTAAAGTGTACTTGCTATGCAGCCTTATCATAGACTTTAGAATTCATTTACCTGGAGTATTAGATTTGAGTATATAAGCTGTTGCAAAGTAAGCTGGATAAAATGCATATGGAAGATATCTTTCCAGGCAGAAAGAACAACTTGAGAGAAAAACCCAAGGAAGGAAACAACATGATTTTGTAGGAACTGAAAGTAATCAGTGAGTCTAGAGTACAGTGACAAGTAAGTGATGAGTAATAGGACTGGTAAATTACCATAGTGTCAAATGATCATTTCTCTGTAGGTTATAATGGCACTTTGGGATTTAATTCTAAGAGCAAAGAGAAGCCTGCAGGGAACCTCAAAGCTGTCACCCAGTTTTCTAGCAGGCACTGGGACTGTTAGACAACCTCTCTTTCCACTCTTCAAACTGTTATTCCTGTAGGTGGAATTTTAGTCGCACAAAGAGCTTGCAAGGGATCACAGATTCTGCATATTGCTCTTGTCCTTATAATTGACAGAATGCCAGCATTTGTGGACATGATTGTGAGCATGTAACAATGCAGAATTATGGGACTGTTCATCTGTCTTTTAATTCTTACCTACTTAACATAGTCATACAAACTGATTTGCCTTCTGGCCTACAAAGTTGTTAGTTGTTTTAAGTAGAGAGGTATTATTAGAATCCCATTTTATTAAGATATTCCTTACTGAACGTAGGTGAAATTTTTGAAGGGGCAGAAGGCAAGAATGAAAGATAGAAGTTTAGGTAAGATGCTTGAGTGCAGGTTAGAATGCCTGCCCAGGTGGCTCAATGGTAAAAAATCTGCCTGCCAATGCAGGGAGACACAAGAGATGTATGTGTGATCCCTGGGTCGGGAAGATCCTCTGGAGGAGGAGAAGGTAACCCCCTCCAAATTCTTGCCAGGAAGATCCCATGGACAGAGGAGGCTTGTGGGCTGCAATCCACAGGATTGCAAAGATTTGGACACAACTAAACACTGTATATATTATATATATATGATGTATGCTGCTGCTACTGTTAAGTCGCTTCAGTTGTGTCCAACTCTATGTGACCCCATAGATGGCAGCCCATCAGGCTCCCCCATCCCTGGGATTCTCCAGGCAAGAACACTGGACTGGGTTGCCATTTCCTTTTCCAATGCATGAAAGTGAAAAGTGAAAGTGAAGTTGCTCAGTCCTGTCCGAGTCTTAGTGACCCCATGGACTACAGTGCACCAGGCTCCTCCGTCCATGGGATTATCCAGGCAAGAGTACTGGAGGGGGGTGCCATTGCTTTCTCCGATATATGGTGTATATGTGTGTGTATGATGTATATGTGTGTATATATGCATATATTTGTTTGTATATATACACTGAGCTTAGGGGAAATTTTTGAAGCCACAGGAACAAGAATGAAAGATAGAAGGTTAGTTAAGATGCTTGAGTGCAGGCTAGATAGGATGTGGAGCTTTGGATAGAATGTTTGCTGTGGAAAGAACTAGGACAAGGGATTCATTTACATTGTGTTATTTCTTTCCTTTTATCACCTTTCTAAAATGTTTCTATTTTTTTCTATCTCCATTTACAAATATCATCTTCTTATGTTTCAGTAACCTATATTTACTTATTTCACCTTGTAGGTAGAATTCTCTTAGAGAAATACTTTGTATTTTATTTACCTTCTTATCTGCTATGTTATCTAGGACAGTGACTACATTAATTCATTTCTTCATTTACAGATACTTTGCTCTTAGCATGTTTCAGGTTATTTAAGCACAGTAGAGTAACTGCCAAGAAAAAAGACATAATCCCCATTTTTGTAGAGTGTCTCATCTCATAAAGGCATTTATCTGATAATAATACAAACTAATGCCAACTGTAAGTATAATGGACACCATGTCATAGAGCATCCATGATGCTATGGAAGCATATAAAAGGAGTGGCTTCCTATTGAGCTGAGATATGGAGGAAGAATTAGCTTTAAACAAGGGAAAGAGAGAGGACATTTCAGGCAGAGAGAAGATGTGTTGATCTGGCAAACAATTAGGTGCATCTGAGCAATAGAAAGAAGGCAACATAGCTGGAACTCAGAGAAGGGGATGTAAGGTAAAACTGGGAGAATAGTCCACTTCTAGCCAATTTAGGGCCATATAAATCATGTAAAGATTTTAGTCTTTCAAAAAGCCTACAAATAATAAATGCTAGAGAGAGTATGGAGAGAAAGGAGCCATCCTACACTATTGATGGGAATGTAAATTGGTACAGTCACTATGGAGAACAGTATGGAGGTTCCTTAAAAAACTAAAAAAAGAATTATTATATGGTCCTGAAATCTGACTTATGGGTATATATTTGTAAAAAGAGCAACTCTTAATTAGAAAAGATATATGCACCTCAATGTTCATAGCAGTGTTACTTACGATAGCTAAGACATGGAAGCAACCAAAATGTCCATCAACAAATGAATGGATAAAGATGTGATACACACAATGGAATATTACTCAGCTATAAAAAATGAGATAATGTCACTTGGAGAAACATGGATGTATCTAGAGCTTATCACCCATATAAGTCAGACAGAAAAAGATAAATATCGTTTCATAACACGTAAGTGCCAAATTCTGAAAGAGATGGGAATACCGGACCACCTGACCTGCCTCTTGAGAAATTTGTATGCAGGTCAGGAAGCAACAGTTAGAACTGGAATAACAGACTGGTTCCAAATAGGAAAAGGAGTACGTCAAGGCTGTATATTGTCATACTGCTTATTTAACTTATATGCAGAGTACATCGTGAGAAACGCTGGGCTGGAAGAAGCACAAGCTGGAATCAAGATTGCTGGGAAAAATATCAATAACCTCAGATATGCAGATGACACCACCCTATGGCAGAAAGTGAGGAAAAACCAGGGAGCCTCTTGATGAAAGTGAAAGAGGAGAGTGAAAATGTTGGCTTAAAGCTCAACATTCAGAAAATGAAGATCATGGCATCTGGTCCCATCACTTCATAGCAAATAGATGGGGAAACAGTGGAAACAGTGTCAGACTTTATTTTGGGGGGCTCCAAAATCACTGCAGATGGTGACTGCAGCCATGAAATTAAAAGACACTTACTCCTGGAAGAAAAGTTATGACCAACCTAGATAGCATGTAAAAGCAGAGACAGTTTTGGCAACAAAGGTCCATCTAGTCAAGGCTATGGTTTTTCCAGTGGTCATGTATGGATGTGAAAGTTGGACTGTGAACAAAGCTGAGCACCGAAGAATTGATGCTTTTGAACTGTGGTGTTAGAGAAGACTCTTGAGAATCCCTTGGACTGCAAGGAGATCCAACCAGTCCATTCTGAAGGAGATCAGTCCTGGGTGTTCTTTGGAAGGAATGATGCTAAAGCTGAAACTCCAGTACTTTGGCCACCTCATGCTAAGAGTTGACTCATTGGAAAAGACTCTGATGCTGGGAGGGATTGGGGGCAGGAGGAGAAGGGGACAACCGAGGATGAGATGGCTGGATGGCATCACTGACTCGATGGACAAGAGTTTGGGTGAACTCCGGGAGTTGGTGATGGACAGGGAGGCCTGGTGTGCTGCGATTCATGTGGTCGCAAAGAGTCGAACACAACTGAGTGACTGAACTGAACTGAAGTGCAAAATCTAAAAAAATGATACAGATGAACTTACAAAACAGATATAGACTCATTTATATATAAAGCAAACTTATGGTTACCAAAGGGTAAAGGTAGAGTGGGATCAATTGGGAATTTAGGATAAAAGATACACACTGTTATTTATAAAAAAGATAAATAACAAGGAATGACTGTATAGAACAGGAACTATATTCAATATCTTGTAATAACTTACAAGAAGAACCTGGAGAAGAGCCTGGAAAAGAATATATAACGGAATCACTTTGTACATCTAAAGCACTATGAATCAACTATATTTCAATAAAAAAATAAAAAAAAATTAGTCTTTATCCTAGTAGTATATAATATGTTTCTAATAGTTATTTACTTAAGCAACAAATCTGAGTATTTTAGTAAGCAATGTGGATAGAAGTAACATGGGAAAAAAAGATTAACTAGATGAGATTTGGGGAATTAGATTGAATTAGAAATAGGATCCATGATGTAAGGTGGTAAGAAGGTAGGCAGTGTTTGAAGTGCAGGGTTTGAAAATAGAGCAGAGATTGGTAGTAAGAAAAGTGAAGACTGTCAAGAAGCTATAATTGTTAAACACAGATGACTATTAGTGCTATTGGGCTGTGAAGCTGAAGGATATTTGCATAAACTAAATTCAGAGTTTCACTTTTCTCCGTAGTTATTTTATGTATTATGACTGTAAATGGCATGTCAGGTGTCCTCAAGAATTTTCTGTGGTTTGGTAATTCTCTTGGAGGACTCATAGAACCCAAGATAGTTTATACTCACAGCTACATTTTATTACAGCAAAAGGGCTTAAAAAATCATCAAAGGGAAAGGTACATGGATCAAAGTCTCAATGTAATCAGATGTANAATTTTCTGTGGTTTGGTAATTCTCTTGGAGGACTCACAGAACCCAAGATAGTTTATACTCACAGCTACATTTTATTACAGCAAAAGGGCTTAAAAAATCATCAAAGGGAAAGGTACATGGATCAAAGTCTCAATGTAATCAGATGTAAGTTTATAAAGAGTCTTCTTCCAGTAGAGTCACAGAGGATGACATTTAGCTCCCCAGCACTGAGTTATGATAATTGTTTGAAATGTTGTCTATCATGGAAACTCATTAGATGCAGTGTCAAGAATTTTACTGGGGGCTGGTCATTTTGTCACCTTCTACCTAGGCTATACCAAGTTTCTAATCTCCCAGGCATCAAGCATATATTCAGCTTAAACCACATTTTTTAAACAGAGTTTAGGCATGGTGAGTGACTCATCAGTTCTCAAAATGGTGGAGAAATCCCCTTTAAATCCAAGCTTCCAGATGCCAGTCAAGGGCCAACCTTGCAAGCAAGACTTTCTAAGCTCTGCACAGTGGTGATAATAGAATTTGTAGATCATCCTTTGTGCTAATTTATTATTTATATAATATATTCTGCAGCAACATATTATCTGTATGTGTGGCTTTCATTTGCTTTATACATGGTGCCACAGACTCTTGACTTTTTTGCACTTCTGAGTTATCTTATTTTTTTCACTTATTTTCTAACAGTGATCTTGGCTAAGCTTGGATTTTGTGGAATTCTATCTTGTGTTCCATTCATTTGTCTAATTGCTTCTCTAGTCATTACATATTGATCTCATGTCATATCTAAGTTTCTTTGAAGGTTAATGGGAAAATCATTTGGAATATCTTATTATATAAGGTAATTTACCTTCTTAATGCATAAATCTACCAAGAGTCTACAATGTTTTTGATTGGTCTTAGAAGATAATATTAATGAGAAGTTGTAAAATTTAATGAAAGCTCATAAAGATTTATTATTAGTTAAAATAATTCTAGTGTGGAAATGTGTTATTCAATAACAGCTTACACTGTAAAGAAATGTACACAGACTTTTTTTGTTTTAACTGGACCAGTCTTGCATTTGCTGTGTGTTGAGTTCCCCATACTAATAGAAATTGCTAAGAAGGTTGTGGTGACCAGAATTGTGTTGCAATATACTGTTGTTTGGCTGTGTTCTTGCTGTATTTTAACAAAAGAATTTGTATGTTATCCTATCTTGTGTTATTAGTCCATACACAAAGCCAAGAATTTTTTTTCTTATTCCTAGAAATTGTTTCTATTCTCTGAGCCCATTCAAAACATATTCCAAGGACCAGTAATGTTGGAATTACCTGGGAGTTTGTTAGAAACACAAAACCTTAGGCCTAGCCCCAGACCTGCTGAATAAGAATCTGTTTGAGTGGATTGTGTGTGCCACGAGCCTGGAGCTAGCAAGGATGACTTGTGCTGCCATGATCTCTTTTATTCAGGTTATCTGAAAATGTTAGAATTATATCACTTATAGCTGAATGAGCCCAGTCTAATATAAAAATTAACCAGATAAGAGGAAACTGAGGTCACCTACTCCTTGTGACCCTCCTAGTCATAGGTCCATGCCTGCTTCAGTTTGTACTTTATCTTTGAGGAAACCTGAGTCCAGCACTCACTGCTGCTTGGGTCGCTGCTGTGTGACTGAGGGTCTCAGAGACAATCTGCTGGCATCAGATAACCAAGGATCACCACAATTCACTTTTCCAGTGAAATAATCCATTCATCAAATTAGAAAGGAGAAGACAAGATGATGGAGTAGGAGGGCTTGAGTTCACCTTCTCTCAGAGAAACACAAAATCACACCTAACTACTGAACAGCTATCTACAAAACAGACCGGAACCTACCAAAAAAGATATTCTACATCCAAAGACAAAGAAGAAGCCACAGCGAGATGGTAGGAGAGGCACTTTCTTAACATAATCAAATCTGGTATCCACCAAGTGGCCTACCCACAAATGGGAAAATAATTATCTCACAGAGGTTTTCATACAGGATTGAGAATTGTGAGTCCCCACATCAGGGTCTCCAGCCTGAGGGTGTGGCTGAGGAGGAGACCCCAGAGCATTTGGCTTTGAAGGGCGGTGGGTCTTGTGTGCAGGAGCTCCACAGGACTACGGGAAACACAGACTCCGCTCTGGGAGGAAACACCCAAGATTTCATGTGCCCTGGGACTCAGGCAAAGCAGTGACTCTGTAGGAGCCTGGGCCAGGCCTACCTGAAGGTCTTGGAGGCCCTCCAATATAAATAAAAATTAAATTAAAAAATAATAATCTGCTTTTTGCCAAGATCCCCAGTTGATCCATACACATATCCTAAATTCTGCCATTACCCTTGTCTTCTTATGCTCCATTGTCAACCTGTGCCTGTTTCGTCTCGTCATGCTGGGAATAATTAGCATGTTAGTCAGGGAATTAAAAAGGTCTGTGAACTAATGAATTGGCTATGCCTGAAAAATTCGTAAATTGCCTTAATTTGGGGAGTGTTGCTGCAGAATCAACTATAAATAGATCTATTGTTTCTCTCATAATGTTGTTTGCACTCAGAGCTCTAGGCAACTGCATGAAAAATGCCTTTAGCATAGTATCATCAACCCCAGCACTGAGGCCCCCTAGCGAAAAGTCTGCGAGCTTCACCTCTGTTGATTTTAGGCAAGCAGCTGGGCCATTGATTTTGTTGCTGTTTTTAGTTTTTTTATTGGAGTATAGTTGATTTACAATGTTGTGTTAGTTTTAGGTGTACAGAAAAGTGATATATATATATATTTCCATTATAGGCTATTACAAGGTAGTGAATATAGTTCCCTGTGCTGTATGGTCAGTCCTTATTGTTCATCTATTTTGTGTATAGTTGTGTGCATATACTAGTGTATTTCTCTTAATCCCAAACTCCTGAATTGTCTCTCTTCCTGCTTTTCTCCTTTGGTAACAGATAAGATTGTTCTCTATGACTGTATGTTTCTCTTTTGTAAGTAAGTTCATTGATATCATTTGTATAGATTCCACAAATAAGTCATATCATATATTTGTCTTTCTCTGACTTCCTTAACCTAGTATGATTATCTCTAGATCAATCCATGACACTGCAAATGGCATGATTTCATTCTTTTTTATGGTTGAGTATGGGCCATTATTTAAACTGGAATTTTTTCTTTTTTTTTTCTCCCTTTTCTTCATCAGTAGCTGCTTGTGCCCAGATTCCAGGACAGGAGTTCAGTTCAGTTCAGTCACTCAGTCGTGTCCGACTCTTTGCGACCCCATGAATTGCAGCATGCCAGGCTTCCCTGTCCATCACCAACTCCTGGAGTTCACCCAAACTCATGCCCATCGAGTCTGTGATGCGATCCAGCCATCTCATCCTCTGTCGTTCCCTTCTCCTCCTGCCCCCAATCCCTCCCAGCATCAGAGTCTTTTCCAATGAGTCAACTCTTAGCATGAGGTGGCCAAAGTATTGGAGTTTCAGCTTTAGCATCAGTCCTTCCAAAGAACACTCAGGAGAGATCTCCTTTAGAATGGACTGGTTGGATCTCCTTGCAGTCCAAGGGACTCTCAAGAGTCTTCCCCAACACCACAGTTCAAAAGCATCAATTCTTTGGTGCTCAGCTTTCTTCACAGTCCAACTCTCACATCCATACATGACCACTGGAAAAACCATAGCCTTGACTAGACAGACATTTGTTGGCAAAGTAATGTCTCTGCTTTTCAATATGCTATCTAGGTTGGTCATAACTTTCCTTCCAAGGAGTAAGTGTCTTTTAATTTCATGGCTTCAATCACCATCTGCAGTGATTTTGGAGCCCCCCCAAAATAATGTCTGCCACTGTTTCCCCATCTATTTGCCATGAAGTGATGGGACCAGATGCCATGATCTTATTTTTCTGAATGTTGAGCTTTAAGCTAACTTTCGCTTTCATCAAGAGGCTTTTTACCAGGACAGAAAAAGGAGGGCCTAATGTCTTAGGAAATTTAATGATGCTCATAGCTGTATCCACAAAATATATTCTGCTCAAGAATAAGGAGTAAAAAGTTATTCCTCTCTCCCAGTCCCACAGTGGGCAACCTGCCTGCATCTCTGATTTTATTTTGCCTATTAAAAATCTCTTTTTCTTTCTTTCTCTCTTTAATTCTTCTATTTTGAGCCACTTCTTGCTTCCCTTAGCTAATTCAATTTAAGCTTTGTACTTTTTTTTTAGAGCTTAAGTTTTAGTGGCTCAAAGTTTTCACAACCAAAATTCTTGATTACATAAAATTATTACCGTACCAATTAAAATACAAATAATTATGAGAAAGTAATTTATTAACATAGAAATCAAGGTTCATATAAATTATAATTTAAACTCTGAATATTATTATTCAGGGTTTTCTACAAAGATGTTAATTAACATTGGAATTAGATCTGTATATTGAACAAATTTACTTATTAAAATAGAATTCATAAGTATTGAGTTGATTTATACTGGAGGGAAATATTCTGTTTAATAATTTGAATTATATTTCTAAGATAAACAGTTTTACAGTTGTCTAACTACCACACAATTGCACTCATCTCACATGCTAGTAAAGTAATGATCAAAATTCTCCAAGCCAGGCTTAAGCAATACGTGAACCATGACTTCCAGATGTTCAAGTTGGTTTTAGAAAAGGCAGAGGAACCAGAGATCAAATTACCAACATCTGATGGATCATTTAAAAAGCAAAAGAGTTCCAGAAAAACATCTACTTCTGCTTTACTGACTATGCCAAAGACTTTGTGTGGATTACAACAAACTGTGGAAAATTCTGAAAGAGATGGGAATACCAGACCACCTGACTTGCCTCTTGTGAAACCTATATACAGGTCAGGAAGCAACAGTTAGAACTGGACATGGAACAACAGACTGGTTCCAAATAGTCAAAGGAGTGCATCAAGGCTGTATATTGTCACCCTACTTATTTAACTTATATGCAGAGTACATCATAAGAAATGCTTGGCTGGAAGAAGCACAAACTGGAATCAAGATTGCCGGGAGAAATATCAATAACCTCAGATATGCAGTTGTCACCACCCTTATGGCAGAAAGTGAAGAGGAACTAAAAAGCCTCTTGATGAAAGTGAAAGTGGAGAGTGAAAAAGATGGCTTAAAGCTCAGCATTCAGCAAACGAAGATCATGGCATCTGGTCCCATCACTTCATGGCAAATAGATGGGGAAACAATGGAAACAGTGGCAGACTTTATTTTGTGGGGCTCCAAAATCACTGCTGATGGTGAGTGCAGCCATGAAATTAAGACGCTTACTCCTTGGAAGGAAAGTTATGACCAACCTAGATAGCATATTGAAAAGCAGAGACATCACTTTGCCAACAAAGGTCCATCTAGACAAGGCTATGGTTTTTCCAGTGGTCATATATGGATGTGAGAGTTGGACTGTGAAGAAAGCTGAGCACCAAAGAATTGATGCTTTTGAACTGTGGTGTTGGAGAAGACTCTTGAGAGTCCCCTGGACTGCAAGGAGATCCAACTAGTCCATCCTAAAGGAGATCAGTCCTGGGTGTTCTTTGGAAGGACTGATGTTGAAGCTGAAACTCCGATATTTTGGCCACCTGATGCAAAGAGTTGACTAATTGGAAAAGACTCTGATGCTGGGAGGGACTGGGGGCAAGAGGAGAAGGGGACGACAGAGGATGAGATGGCTGGATGGCATCACAGACTCAATGGACATGAGTTTGGGTAAACTCCAGGAGTTTGTGTTGGATAGGGAGTCCTGGCGTGCCTTGATTCATGGGGTCACAAAGAGCTGGACATGACTGAGTGAGTGAACTGAACTGAAGACTATGTGAATATATGCAAAGTGCTGGTATTACAATAACTGAAGGAATGGATAGGTCTGATTTTTTTCCACCATGAATTTAGACTATTCTCTAAATAGCAGGGTAGTTTTTGTTACTTCTTTCCCTTAAAATGCTGCTTTATAAAGTGAGAGTAAACTGGTTCTACTCAGTGTAATTTAGCTGAAGTCATCAGTCCTAGCCCTAAGCTTTGTATTAAAATTTGTTATGAGTATTCGATAAAATTGGAAAAAAAATGTGTTTAACTCCAGTGAGTCCCCTATATTCAAACCTTCAAACTGCAAACTTTGAAAGATGTGAACGTGCATTCACATGTCCAGTCATGTAAGCTAGTTCATGTGTCTGGTGTTCATTGTCACCTGTGTGCATCCTCTACAAGTGGTTGTGCTTTTGTGTACTTTAACATGCAGTGCTGTATAGAGTACAGTAGTATGGTATCTTTGTTTCAAGCCCAGGATGTCCAGAAGCAATCATAAGAACAGTGGTGATGTAGCTGATGTCACTATTCATGACATAGGAAATGGCAAGAGGATTTTCTTTATTTGAGGAGGCATTGTTAGTTTTTGAGGCCTAGGACCTGAATGTAGAGAGTACATGAAGGTTCCAGCAGCCATTCAGAAATCAAACCAGTGTTATCACGTCATCGAGGACAGGAAAAAAAGAATCACTACTCAGACATCATTGGATAAAGTTTTTAAGAGGCTAGATAGAATTGAATCCAACAAGGGAACCAGATTCATCAAGGTCAGATATGAGTGAAATTGCAGCTTGCCCTCTGCCTCCTACAGCTGGCGGTCCTTCAGCTCTACCATCTCCGAGCTCCTTTCCCTCCTAGAGTCAGTAAATCTTTTTGCTTGTTAACTCGATGCTGGTCCCTATATGCCAGTTGTTGTACTGCACTACTGTCCTTTTCAAGATCCTGTACCATAAGATTAAAAATATTTTCTTTATTTTGCGTGTTTTTTTTTTTTTTTTACAATGTATCGTTTTTGTGGAAAATATTATAAAACCATTACAGTACAGTACCATGTAGCCGATTATGTTAGTTGAGTACCAAGGCTAACTTTGCTGGACGTACAAACAAACTGTACTTACAAACATGCTCTTATAAATGGAACTTATTCCTCCGAAAGGCACTTATTGTATTTCATTCTGGATTATATTGAGAACTCACTATGAGAACAAGAAGTGGTATTAAAAGTAACCAAATTCATTCAAGACATGTCAAATAATTTTGAAAAACTTTTAAACATGCTATACTTTATAATTTTTAATATGACCTTTACACATATTCTTGCTATTCTAAACCATTCTAAAGTTTATGCTATAGCTTTATATGTACAAGTTAATGAAGTCATTCAGTTCATTTCAGTCGCTCAGTCCTGTCTGACTCTTTGTGACCCCATGAATCACAGCACGCCAGGCTTCCCTGTCCAACACCAACTCCCGGAGTACACCCAAACTCATGTCCATCGAGTCTGTGATGCCATCCAACCATTTCATCCTCTGTCGTCCCCTTCTCCTCCTGCCCCCAATCCCTCCCAGCCTCAGTCTTTTCCAATAAGTCAACTCTTCACATCAGGTGGCCAAAGTTTTGGAGTTTCAGCTTTAGCATCAGTCCTTCCAAAGAACACCCATGATTGATCTCCTTTAGAATGGACTGGTTGGATCTCCTTGCAGTCCAAGGGACTCTCAAGAGTCTTCTCCCACACCACAGTTCAAAAGCATCAATTCTTCAGCTCTCAGCTTTCTTCACAGTCCAACTCTCACATTCATACATGACCACTGGAAAAACCATAGCCTTGACTAGACAGACATTTGTTGGCAAAGTGATGTCTCTGCTTTTCAATATGCTATCTAGGTTGGTCATAACTTTCCTTCCAAGGAGTAAGTGTCTTTTAATTTCATGGCTTCAATCACCATCTGCAGTAATTTTGGATCCCCCCAAAATAAAGTCTGACATTGTTTCCACTGTTTTCCCATCTATTTGCCATGAAGTGATGGGACCAGATGCCATGATCTCCGTTTTCTGAATGTTAAGCTTTAAGCCAACATTTTCATTCTCCTCTTTCATTTTCAAGGAGCTCTTTAATTCTTCTTTGCTTTGTGCCATAAAGGTGGTGTCATCTGCATATCTGAGGTTATTGATATTTCTCCCGGCAATCTTGATTCCAGTTTGTGCTTCTTCCAACCCAGCGTTTCTCATGATGTACTCTGCAGATAAGTTAAATAAGCAGGGTGACAATATACAGCCTTTTCCTATTTGGAACCAGTCTGTTGTTCCATGTCCAGTTCTAACTGTTGCTTCCTGACCTGCACATAGGTTTTGCAAGAGGCAAGTCAGGTGTTCTGGTATTCCCATCTCTTTCAGAATTTTCCACAGTATATTGTGATCCACATAGTCAAAGGCTTTGGCATAGTCAATAAAGCAGAAGTAGATGTTTTTCTGGAAGCCTCTTGCTTTTTCCATGATCCAGTGGATGTTGGCAATTTGATCTCTGCTTCCTCTGCCTTTTCTAAAACCAGCTCGAACATCTGGAAGTTCATGGTTCATGTATTGCTGAAGCCTGGCTTGGATAATTTTGAACATTCCTTTACTAGCATGTGAGATGAGTGCAATTGTGTGGTAGTTTGAGCATTCTTTGGCATTGCCTTTCTTTGGGATTGGAATGAAAAGTGATCTTTTCCAGTCCTATGGCTACTGCAGAATTTCCCAAATTTGCTGACGTATTGAATGCAGCACTTTCACAGCATCATCTTTCAGGATTTGAAATAGCACAACTGGAATCCATTACCCCCACTAGCTTTGTTCCCTAGATACGGTAAGTGTACATCTAAAAAAGAGAATGGAAAGAAAAAAAAAATCTTAAATCTCTCGTTTTGTCTTGGGGTCTAGTTTGATAGAGTGCTTCACTAAGCCTGTCTCCAATCTCAAGTCAGATAATAAAAACCCCTCCCATGGATGGAAGATGACTAGGAATTGCAAATCCAAATTCCTTCAGGGTTGGGCAGTACTCTAAACCAGGTGGAATTCTGAGCTGGAGAATTATGTGGCAAATGTGACACACCTAATTATGAGAAACAGAACATGCTTAAAGTTATGGCTTTCCACAAAATATTTATAGTTTATAAAGTCCAGATGCAATCTCCCAGTCAGCGATCATTTTTACTATATGAAAAATTGCCTAATAATAAAGTCAATGTTCTATATTTATCAGTTAAAAAAAATTGAGCTAGAAAGTTAACCAGATATCAGATTTTCATGCAGAAGGGGGATGAGTTTTGTTAACCTTTGCCTTCCCTTAATCAAAAGTAACCATAATGGCAATAAGACAGTAATTGCAACAGTAGTGGGAACTGTTCTGGGTGAGAATTGCAAACCTTATCCTCTAATAATAGCATGTGGTTCAGTAGGCAGGCAGTACAAGTCAGAGACAGAAGTATGGGATCCAAGACTTTAGAGAGAAATTCCACTCTAACCATATTGATTGTGTGTGTGTGTGTGCATTTAGTCACTAAGTCATATCTGACTCTTTTGTAGCTCCATGAGTTGTAGCCTGCCTGGCTCCTTTTGCCATGAAATTTCCCATGCAAGAATATATGACCAAGTGGGCTTTATTCCAGGGATGCAAGGATTCTTCGATATCCGCAAATCAATCAATGTAATTCACCACATTAACAAACTGAAAAATAAAAGCCATATGATTATCTCAATAGATGCAGAGAAGGCCTTTGACAAAATTCAACATCCATTTATGATAAAAACTCTCCAGAAAGCAGGAATAGAAGGAACATACCTCAACATAATAAAAGCTATATATGACAAACCCACAGCAAACATTATCCTCAATGGTGAAAAATTGAAAGCATTCCCCCTAAAGTCAGGAACAAGACAAGGGTGCCCACTTTCGCCGCTACTATTCAACATAGTTCTGGAAGTTTTGGCCACAGCAATCAGAGCAGAAAAAGAAATAAAAGGAATCCACATTGGAAAATAAGAAGTAAAACTCTCACTGCTTGCAGATGACATGATCCTCTACATAGAAAACCCTAAAGACTCCACCAGAAAATTACTAGAGCTAATCAATGAATATAGTCAAGTTGCAGGATATAAAGTCAAACCCACAGAAATCCCTTGCATTCCTATACACTAATAATGAGAAAGTAGAAAAATTAAGGAAACAATTCCATTCACCATTGCAACGAAAAGAATAAAATACTTAGGAATATATCTACCTAAAGAAACTAAAGACCTATATATAGAAAACTATAAAACACTGATGAGGCACCACTTCACACCAGTCAGAATGGCTGCAATCCAAAAGTCTGCAAGCAGTGAATGCTGGAGAGGGTGTGGAGAAAAGGGAACCCTCTTACACCGTTGGTGGGAATGCAAACTAGTACAGCCACTGTGGAGAACAGTGTGGAGGTGCCTTAGAAAACTGCAAATAGAACTGCCTTATGACCCAGCAATCCCACTGCTGGGCATACACACCGAGGAAACCAGAATAGAAAGAGACACATGTACCCCAATGTTCATCGCAGCACTGTTTATAATAGCCAGGATATGGAAGCAACCTAGATGTCCATCAGCAGATGAATGGGTAAGAAAGCTGTGGTACATATACACAATGGAGTATTACTCAGCCATTAAAAAGAATACATTTGAATCAGTTCTAAGGAGATGGATGGAACTGGAGCTGATTATACAGAGTGAAGTAAGCCAGAAAGAAAAACACCAATACAGTATACTAACACATATATATGGAATTTAGAAAGATAGTAATGATGACCCTGTATGCGAGACAGCAAAAGAGACACAGATGTGTCTTTGGACTTTTGGACTCTGAGGGAGAGGGAGAGGGTGGGATGAGATGGGAGAATGACATTGAAACATGTATACTATCATGTAAGAAACAAATTGCCAGTCTATGTCCGATGCAGGATACAGGATGCTTGGGGCCGGTGCACAGGGGTGACCCAAAGAGATGTTATGGGGAGGGAGGTGGGAGCGGGGTTCATGTTTGCGAACGGATGTACAGCCGTGGTGGATTCATGTCAATGTATGGCAAAACCAATACAGTATTGTAAAGTAAAATAAAATAAAACTTAAAAAAAAAACAAAAACAGGCATTACTTTGCCAATTAAAAAAAAAAAAAGAATACTGAAGTGGGTTGCCATTTCCTTCTCCAGGGGAACTTCCAAACCCAGGGATTGAATTTGTGTCTCCTGCATTGTAGGCAGATTCTTTACCTCTGAGTCACCAGGGAAGCCCAACCATACTAACTAGATGTGTTTATTAATCATTAGTGAAGAGGGGTATGCTTTGTGATGAATCAAGACTGCTTCTGAGTTGTATGTAGTAAATTTAATTAATTACCTCTGTGACCAAGTTAATTGTTAGGTACATAACATTGTTAATAAATATAAATTGAAACAGCACGTTCTTAGGAGGGATGAGCCCTGGCATCACACTGCCTGTCCTTGTCATACTTTGGGGGAGTTTCTTAATCTTTCATGTTTTGTTTTCCCTCTCTAATGTGAAGATAATAAATACAGCTTAGTCATAGGGTTGTGTGAAATTTAAGTAAGATAATATGAAGCTAAGTGCCCTGAATATAGTAAAATTATTAAATAAATGAAAGTAATTATTATAAACAGGCAAACGTAGTTTATCCATATACTGTTAAAATTATTTTAAGTTTATTCTAATTTATAAAGCTCAGATTTAATGATCTATGAAATAATAAGAAATATATCTTGGTCTCTGCCCCTCATTTCTTCTTTTTTGCCCCTCATTTCTTACACAGAGCTCCTAAAACTTTGTATGTCAGGGTACCAGTAGAATCTCGTGTTCTAGTATTTTATATTGACCTAGAGTTCCTACAACTCTTATAATTCCCAATGTTATAGGAGCATTGCTGTTCTAGTGAAGCAAATCTTTGTGGGATCCTGCCTTCGGGCTGATCACCAGAAAGATTAAGTCATGATTAAGCTTCATTTGTGATGTTCAAACCAGGAAAGAGTGGATGAATTGAGTCCAAGTGACCACAGTGATTTCCTAGGCCATGCAAACATGGCTTCACACGTCAGTCATTTAAATTTTTTTAATAAATATAGAACCCTAGACCCCACTCTATACTTCCTCAAACTGTTTATCTGGGAGTGGTTCTCTTAATGTTCATGTCTCTAGAAGACATGAATCTACAGATCTATGAATTCAGAAATGATTGCAAAGTTCCCTAGTTAGCACCTACTGTATCACAATTTCTCCAACTAGAACAGCACAAAGTTAGGTTTTGACATATTATTATATATGCTTACCATTGAGTATATACCATGATATATTTTTCCAGGCATTACTTTCATAATTCAGAATAGAAGTATCATGGTTACAAATGTGCAGACTTTACAAAGCAGTATATTGCTGAGTTACTTAATGTAGGTTAGGGCTCCACATCCACTTAGAACATTTCTCATTACATGTTAAATATATTAAAATAAGCAGGCAAAATGCTATCAACTTCCAATGTGTGGTAGTGTGGTGTCATATGTATGTACATGTGAAAACACACATGAATACTTATTGTTTCAGATATGTTCTCAGTAACTCTTCCTCTTCTCTGTTCAGAGAAGAGGTCCTGCACTATGACTTGAGCAGTGGTGCTTAAAAAGATGGGAATACCAGACCACCTGACCTATCTCCTGAGAAATCTGTATGCAGGTCAAGAAGCAACAGTTAGAACTAGACATGGAACAACAGACTGGTTCCAAGTAGGGAAAGGAGTATGTCAAGGCTGTATATTGTCCCTTGCTTATTCAACTTATATGCAGGGTACATCATGAGAAATGCTGAACTGGATGAACCACAGCTGGAATCAAGATTTCTGGGAGAAATATCAATAACCTCAGATATGCAGATGACACCACCCTATGGCAGAAAGTGAAGAGGAACTAAAGAGCCTCTTTATGAAAGTGAAAGAGGAGAGTGAAAATATTGGCTAAAAGCTCAACATTCAGAAAACTAAGATCATGGCATCTGGTCCCATCACTTCATCTCAAATCGATGGGGATATAGTGGAAATAGTGATGGACTACTCTTTTGGGCTCCAAAATCACTGCAGATAGTGACTGCAGTCATGAAATTAGAAGATGCTTACTCTTTGGAAGGAAAGATATGGCCAATCTAGACAGTGTATTAAAAAGCAGAAACATTACTTTGCCAACAAAGGTCCTTCTACTCAAAGCTATGGTTTTTCCTGTAGCCATGTATAGATGTGAGAGTTGGACTATAAAGAAAGCTGAGTGCCAAAGAATTGATGCTTTTGAACTGTGGTGTTGGAGAAGACTCTTGAGAGTCCCTTGGACAGTAGGAGATCCAACCAGTCCATCCTAAAGGAGATCAGTCCTGGGTGTTCTTTGGAAGGACTGATGCTAAAGCTGAAACTCCAGTACTTTGGCCACCTGATGGGAAGAAATGACTCACTAGAAAAGACTGATGCTGGGAAAGATTGAAGGTGGGAGGGGAAGGGCATGACAGAGGATGATATGGTTGGATGGCATCACTGACTCAACGGACATGAGTGTGAATAAACTCCGGGAGTTAGTGTTGGACAGGGAAGCATGGTGTGCTGCAGTCCATGGAGCGGCAAAGAGTCAGACATGACTGAGCCACGGAAATGAACTGAACTGAACTGAACCTAACCCATGAATACTTTGTATTCCTTCAAATACTTCAAGTGTGGAACATATTTAGTTAAATCAGTCAGCCTATTTTCCCTGGAATTAAGACTGGAAAGTACAGAGAAGTCTGTCTGGTTGGTGATTAAAAGTATATACAGAAATATCCAGGAATGTAACAGAAGCAGTTAATGGTAAAGTCAAAGATTTACCATTACTGAGCAAACTGCCTCTGAATCAGCAATGACAAAAGAAAATCAGTACCTCAACATCAATACTTATGAAGAGAAGTGAGAGAGAACACTGCTAGCAGTGTCACTGACAAAACAAAACCTCCATGAGAAGTGTGGATGTAGAGGGATATATCAGGATGGCCAAGCATTAAAGGAGAACAGCTCTGTACCCTCTGGAAAAGGCAATGGCACCCCATTCCAGTACTTTTGCCTGGAAAATCCCATGGATGGAGGAGCCTGGTGGGCTACAGTCCATGGGGTCACTAAGATTCGGGCACGACTGAGCAACATCACTTTCCCTTTTCACTTTCCTACATTGGAGAAGGAAATGGCAACCCACTCCAGTGTTCTTGCCTGGAGAATCTCAGGGATGGGGGAGCCTGGTGGGCTGCCGTCTATGGGGTCGCACAGAGTCGGACATGACTGAAATGACTTAGCAGCAGCAGCTGTGTACCCAATCTTTCTCTTCATTTTAACTCTAAAGTATTTAACAAACACATACACACTTTCTAATATAAAACAAGATATAAAAAACATGAAGCCTTCGGCTAAGATCATACTAATGTTATATCATTACCAATCTCTGTTCTGTTTACCTGGGATCAGGTAGCTGATATCAAGGGAGGTGACTGACTCTAAGGGACAGAGGAAATGTTTTATGGTGCTATAATTTTTCTGTATTTTTATAGTGATGGTTATATAACTGTATGTAATTCCCTAAATCCATCAACTTATGCACTTAAAATAGGTGGATTTATCTAGTGTAAATTATACATCAGTTAGTTCAGTTGCTCAGTCATGTCTGACTATTTGTGACCCCATGGACTGCAGCATGCCAGGCTTCCCTGTCCATCACCAACTCCCAGAGCTTGCTCAAACTCATGTTCATCAAGCTGGTGATGCCATCCAACCATCTCATCCTCTCTTGTCTCCTTTTCCTCCTGCCTTCAATCTTTCCAGCATCAGGGTCTTTCCCAATGAGTCAGTTCTTCCCATCAGGTGGCCAAACTATTGGAGCTTCAGCTTCAGCATCAGTCCTTCCAATGAATATTCAGGACTGATTTCCTTTAGGATTGACTGGTGATCTCCTTGCAGTAAAGGGACTCTCAAGAGTCTTATCCAACACTACAGTTCAAAAGCATCAATTCTTTGGCACTCAGCTTTCTTTATGGTCCAACTCTCACATCCATACATGACTACTGGAAAAACCATAGCTTTGAGTAGAAGGACCTTTGTTGGCAAAATAATATCTCTGCTTTTTCATATGCTTCAGTGTCATTGACAAAAACTCCATGAGAGGTATGGATGTACCTCAGTAATGCTGTAAATAAGAAAAAGAGGGTAGAGAACCCCTTTACCTTTAGGAAAGTAAAAGTTTGGAACAGATGCTTGTCAGTGGAAGGGCTAGTTACACCTTAACTCTTGAAGAGGAAGGATATTTCAAATTATTGGTTGAAAAAAATTGTATACAACCTAATAACGTATGTATCTTATGGAATTTATACCTCAGGTAATTTGTGAAGGAGACTGAATTCTTTTTGGAGTACAACTCCAAGAAGGATTAAATAATCTGCTTGAGGTTATAGAAAGAAAGAGACACAGAAATGATAAAACAAACAAAAATTCTTTGAGTTAAAAGTAATTTGGGGAACAAATACTTTTTTTCTGATTCTTTGGTAGATTAGTTAAAATAAAGTTACTTCCCTTCTCATTAACTGGAGATAAGTAGAATTTCAATTTCCAAACTTCAAAATTTCAGAACTACCTAGCACATTATATGTGTTATTGACTTCCATTTCACAGGTTAAGTTACAGTTTCTGTTTCATGATTCCCCCTTTCTTGCCAGGACTCAAAATTAGTTGTACAGTTACTGCAAATTTCAGTCTAGCTGATAGATAGGCCCAGTAAGTGCATTTAAAAATAGCAAATGGTCAAATCTGACCTTTGGATTCTGACAGCTGAGGGGTAATTGCACTGAAATCATTACCCTTCCAGGGAGAAAAAGTGTGCTGAACATTGACCCCCTGCTTAAATAAAATGGGGTTATTTTTTCCTTATCTGGTGAATCTTTTGACACTTTGATGCCAAGTGTCATTACTTCTGTCTGGCCTGTGGATTACTGAACTCTATGTACCTTATCTGGTGAATCTTTTGACACTTTGATGCCAAGTGTCATTACTTCTGTCTGGCCTGTGGATTACTGAACTCTATGTAACTCCTGAAACTGTCATGAAGTATTTATAACTTTTTGTTCTTTGAATATTTTGAAATTTACTTGTAACTATATTATTAATGAAATGGCCTATATAGAAGATGCCACAGTATATCATATTTATTTTGTGCAAGTACAGTTTTTCTAATACAAGTGTATATTTTCAATCTTTTTATGAATTTAGATTATATCCAGTGGAATGTCAGATACTTGGTCAACCATGTGGGTATCATCTTTTATAAGCCTTAAAAGTTTTGAACTAAAATTTAAGAACAAAACTGAGTCAGATTATAAGAAACATGTATAAAGAATAAGTTAATATTTTGTCAATAATAGCATATATTATTAAGTTATAATAATGATATTCAATAATAGCGATAATAATTTATTCAATGCCTAGTTGTGTACTAAGCACATATATATTAATGAAATTTTACTTTCTAGTTCAAAGAAATTTTCCTCATTCTTATTTACATATCTTATTATTTGTGTATCATATATATATGTCAGATATTTGTATATGCTATGAACTGTGTGTATTCCCCTGAAATTCAGATGTTGAAGCCCTAATTACCAATGTGATTGTCTTTGGAGGTGGAGCCTTTGAGAAGTAGTGAAGGTTAGATTAGGTCATGAAGGTGGGATCCTTGTAAAAAGAGAGACAGGGGATCTCTCTTTCTTCCCTCATCCAAGCACCAAGGGAAGGATACATAAGGATGTGAGGGGAATACAAGCCTCTGCAAATCAGGAAGGGGGCCCTTACCAGACCCCTAACCTGTGAGCACCTTGATTTTGGACTTTCCAGCCTCTGAAACTGTGAGAAATAAACTCATAGTTGTTTAAACCACCCAGTGTGTCATATTTTCTTACAGCAGCATGAGTTAACTAGAACAGTATATGTATATATTTGATAGCTATTTTTATTGAGTACTTTCTATGTGCTGAGGCAGAAATCTAGATGTTTTACATGTAGTACCATATTTCATCTTCACCACAAATAGATAGAATAGGTGCTGTTATATCACTCAATGGTAATGAGAAGAAAACTGAGGCATAGAGGATTAATTGACTTCTCAAATTCACCAAGCCAGTTGAACTCAGATAACTATTCCAGATCTTAATACCTTTGCCATCTGTCATATTTGCTTAAAAAAATGATAGTTATATCATTGAAAGGAAAATGTAAAAGTAATTATTTAAATTTCAAAAATAAAGCTTCCTATATAATTCCTTTTAAACTTTGGCTATGTTTGCATTTGTTAAGGAACCATTTTTATTTTTAGGTTGTACACTCATCTTTTACAATAAATATTTCACAGTTTATCTAAATGTACATTGCAATGAACATTTCTAATAGGATAGCATTTTCCTTGCTCAGTATTCTCTTATTACTGTTACCTAAGAACATTATAAAAAGAGCAGCAATTCCTTAACTCTAAGCGTGTATCCAAGGAGTGTCGTATTATTTCCATATTCAGCAACTAGTGATATCTAATCATTATTCCATTATAAACAATAATCAGTTCTTAGCTTAAGTTAGTCTTAGCATCTTGATTGTGAAAGTGAAAGTTGCTCAGTCATGTCTGACTCTTTGTGACCTTATGGCTGCTCAAAATATGACCAGTTCTTTTCTGTTGTAGAATGTAAGATGTAGAAATTTCAATTGCATAAAATATTTTATTAATGATAAAAGCAGAGGTTCAAGCAGATAGTCATGTTTGGAATTGATATCAGATGTGTAAACAGAATTGCTAAAATATATAATTGAATGTCCCTTTGGGAGAATGCTTAGCTGTCAATCATTCATGATCCTTACCTTGATACTTATTTTGTGTCATAACTGATTTTGTTTGGAAAATTTATTTCTTGTAAGGAAAACACCTTTTGATGCTAATAAAAGGCTTAAGTGAAAGGAGGAAAATATTGTGAATCAATGAGTCTATTCCTTTACACTTTTACCTGTCAAGATTAGTCTCATTTACCTAAACTTTTAGCAAACGGGATTGTACTTATTGAGATTCTTTCCTTGGTGTTGTACTTATTGAAATTCTTTCCTTGGTGTTAAGATGGAAACTTAAAACATCAAGATGTACTTTTAAAATACAAATACAATTTGTAAAGAAATGCTACCAAGCAAAAATTTAAACTTTACAAAGTTCATGAAAATTCTAAATATTCTTAAGACTTTGTATCTTAACATTGCATAGTTTGCAACATGGTACATATATTTTAAATCTGGCTGTAGTTAAAGAGTAAAAATTTACTAAAGGGAGCTGTATTGGAAAAAAATTTTGATTTTAATTTTGCTAAGAAAAGAATAGCAATCTAAGTGGAATTAGTTACACTAGAATTATTTCTACAATGTAGAACTTAGAGCAGTTACTAATAAAACAAAATGTAATGATACTCTGAAATTTTCTTTTACATATTGCTTTAACCTATTTTCCAATAGCAAATTTAAAATACTGTCAAATAATTATTAAGCAAGTAATGACTAGTGTAGTTACAATGACAAATTGCCTAAATAGGATAATATGAGACAATTTTAAGAAATATGGCATAAAGCAGTGAAGAGCAAGTGGACTGACTCCTTTCACAGGAGTGTAATATGCATTCCTGGAATATGAAACAATGATGTTCATTTTCTTTTTGCTTTCCTTAGACCAAGAAGAGACCCTCTTGAATTTAGCAGAATAGGTTCTCATATAAATGCTAAACTTATAGATGAAAATTTCCCTAAATAGCTGGAAACGTGTCTTACTTATCTTTGTATTTAATGTTTCAGGTAGTCCTGACATTCAGTAAATTCATGTGGAATAATTGAAATAAAACTGCATCATAGTACTATACTAAACCTTATTTTAAAAAGAGAATTATATAATAATGGAAAATTACTATTGGAAAATTTATTATCTTTGAAAAGTATATAAATCTTGTATTCTGCTGATTTTAACTCAGCTGGCAACAGCAAGGCAAGAGTTAATCAATATAAGAAGCAACTAAATAGTACATCATCCTATCCCTGAATATATGTTTTCCTTGCTTACGCATCTGTGGACTTTTGAAATGGTGATGGGTCTGTATTTCTTCACACCTTAAGATTTGTGTTAACCATTCCCTTTTCTACTTTTGTTAGGTATGTAACCCTGACTTACTCATTAGATCAGTAATTACCATGGAAATTTACTACATCTCTTTGTTAGGAACGGGCTTTCCTGGTGGCTCAGAGGTTAAAGCATCTGTCTGCAATGCAGGAGACCTGGGTTCGATCCCTGGGTTGGGAAGATCCCCTGGAGAAAGAAATGGCAACCTATTCCAGTACTCTTGCCTGGAGAATCCCATGGAAGGAGGAGCCTGGTGGGCTACGTCCACGGGGTCACAAAGAGTCGGACACGACTGAGCAACTTCACTTTCACTTTGTTAGGAACAGTTTAGGGGGAAGACAGAGTGTATCAAGTGTCTGCATTTCTTGTAATTCATGTCAACTTTTCCTCTAAAATATATTTTTTAAGTGAATCTGGTACAAGATAGGAACAGATAGAAAATTCAGATATATTTAAAGTGGAGGCACAGTTGGCTTCCAGAGTCTTCAAGAAAGTAACAATATCTATGCCTTGAAGGGCAGCTATGAGTATAGTAGGAGGGTTTTACACTTTCTTCCAGGCTCAATCATTAATGCATTTAGTTGTGTTTCTATGTTTTCAGAATTTTTATCACGAGATGTGTCTAAAATGATCGGTCACAGAATTAAACAGGCAAGT
>SJYQ01000672.1:696224-726939 GCA_006410935.1 Redunca redunca
CTCAACATTCAGAAAACGAAGATCATGGCATCTGGTCCTATCACTCCATGGGAAATAGATGGGGAAACAGTGGAAACAGTGTCAAACTTTATTTTTTTGGGCTCCAAAATCACTGCAGATGGTGATTGTAGCCATGAAATTCAAAGACGCTTACTCCTTGGAAAAGTTATGAGCAACCTAGATAGCATATTCAAAAGCAGAGATATTACTCTGCCGACTAAGGTCTGTCTAGTCAAGGCTATGGTTTTTCCAATAGTCATGTATTGATGTGAGAGTTGGACTTGAACAAGACTGAGCGCGGAAGAATTGATGCTTTTGAACTGTGGTGTTGGAGAAGACTCTTGAGAGTCCCTTGGACTGCAAGGTGATCCAACCAGTCAGTTCTGAAGGAGATCAATCCTGGGATTTCTTTGGAAGGAATGATGCTGAAGCTGAAACTCCAGTACTTGGGCCACCTCATGAGAAGAGTTGGCTCATTGGAAAAGACTCTGATGCTGGGAGGGACTGGGGGCCGGAGAAGAAGGGGACGACCCAGGATGAGATGGCTGGATGGCATCACGGACTTGATGGATGTGTCTGAGTGAACTCCGGAGATGGTGATGGACAGGGAGGCCTGGCGTGCTGCGTTTCATGGGGTTGCAAAGAGTCGGACGACTGAGTGACTGAACTGAACTGAACATCAAGGGAAGATATATATTGGAGCATCTGAGGTCAACATAATTTAAAAATTTTACAGTGAAATAAAATATTCTGAGGAGAACATACTGAGGAGAACATAAAGTACAGATATACATATGCACTTTTCTTAGTTATTAGGAAAATGCCCAGAAAATCATCATTCAGATAAAGAAATAGAATATTACAGCAGCTAGAATTAAAATGAGCTTGTTGCTGTTGCGTTGCTAAGTCCTGTCTGACTCCTAGCAACTTCATGCACTGTAGCTGGCCAGGCTCCTCTGTCCATGGGATTTCCCAGGCAAGAATACTAGAATGCTTTGCTATTTCCATCTCCAGGGTATCTTCCCAACCCAGGGATCAAACCTGCGTCTCCTACAATGGTAGTGGGTTCTTTGCCACTGAGACAGGGGAAATGAGCTTATGTTTTCCTATTTTTGAACTTTTTGTTAGCGAAATTGTATTTTTGTCTATATGCATGCATGTATGTATACATATATTCTTTTGTTGCTGCTTGAGATCAGTATTTGTGTGTGTATGATTATTTATGATGCTATATTATGTCACCTTATTTTTATTGCTATATTTTATCTATCCATTTGCCTGTTTATGGACACTTGGGTTGTTTCCACTTTTGGCTACATGAAGAATGCTGCTCAGCAAATTTATACAGTGTATTAACGTATCTGTTGTGCATCTTAGTGCTTTTTACTTATAATGAACAATTTGCATAGTATAAAATCCATTTCATTTGACATTGTGTTGGTCTGCACAGTTCAGGAAGAAATAACTGAGTTAAAGACAATTTAGCAATCAATAAGAAAGGATGTTTCTGAGTTTACTGGGTATTTGTGAAATGAAAGTGAGTGAAAGTCACTCAGTCACATCCAACTCTTTGTGAGGCCAAATTCTTCCAGGCCAGAATACTGGAGTGGGTAGCCATTCCCTTCTCCAGGGGATCTTCTCAACCCAGGAATCAATCCCACATTTCCCACAGTGCAGGCAGGTTCTTTACCAGCTGAGCCACCAGGGAAGTTTGAGAATACTGGAGTTGGTAGCTTATCCCTTCTCTAGCAGATCTTCCCAACCTGGGAATTGAAACTGGGTCTCTTGCATTGCAGGCAGATTCTTTACCAGCTGAGCTACCAGGGAGGCATATTTAATGTTTAATGATATTTAACCAGAATTTTGAATTACAAATATTGGGTTTGCCAAAAATTTTGGGTTTTTCTATAATATTTTGGGTTTGGCCAGTCCAATAAAATAATCCCAAGAAAGAATAGATAGATAAGGGTATGAAGGAGTGAGCAAAGTAAGAAGTGTACCCACAGAGTTTAGTTAATTTTACTATTTTCTTTGATGATAAGTAGGAATAGAAATACAGTCAATTATGAAAAGTGGATAACTTTTAAATATTTATAGTTAGCTTTGAAAGTGTGTTTGGAGCTATAAACTGAATGTGGAGCTTAATGTAATATAGTTGTGTTTGGGGGTCTGGAATTTAAATAAGGTAAAAAATAAATTTTATAAAGATATGATTCAGAAATTTATTCTACTTTCCTCTCCTGAATTTTTATCACTCTCTTCTTTGGTTTATACCAACTGAATTGTTTGTCTGTAGGATTAACAAAAATTATAGGCTAAACATCCTTATCCCTCTCAAATCCTTCTGAAAGTACAAATGCTATGTAAAAGTTTAGATTTTTAAGGAATTTTTTCATTATGATTCTGACTGCATTTAAAACAAGCAGAGAATACTAGATGAATCACCAGCAAGTCAACTGGGGTAGAATATTCCAATTTCTATGGTAAACTGGAAAGCAGAATTTATCTTTGATATAGTAAATTTTAACTTTTATTTATGAGCAATATGTTATATCTAAGATTTGCTTTGTTTTGTTATAAAAAGAATGTTTTATTGTAAAGAATGGTAGCAACATAATGTCTTTCACTTGGGTGATGGACATGAGGATATTCATTGTATTTTTATTTTTTGTTTGTGTTTGAATTCCATAATAAAAAGTTAAAAAATATATAAAGCTGTGTTTGAGGAAGTTATGTGTTAAAGGATTAAAAAATATAAAAGTTTAGTTAATATACATTTCTTCTGGGTAAGAAAACTACTTTGTAAATAAATATGTTTTCCTTCTCTCTAACCATCTCTATTCATTTAATTTAGCATTCAAACATCTATTTGTCCAATGATGCCATATATACTGTGCCCTCACAAATGGTGTGCATCTCACTGGAGAGTATTGTGTTTAAGGCAAGGCCACAAAATCACAGAATTGTGGAGCTCAAAGAAAGCTTGAGGCTCATTTTTGTTGTTGTTTTATAGTTGCTAAGTTGTGTCTGACTCTTTTGTAACCCCATCAACTGTAGTCTGCCAGGCTCCTCTGTCCGTGGGATTTCCCAGGCAAGAATACTGGAGTAGGTTGCCATTTCCTTCTCCAGAGGCTCTTCCTGACTCTGGGATTGAATCTATGTCTCCTCCATTGGCAGGCAAATTCTTTACTGCTGAGCCAATGAAGCTAAGGCTCATTTATCCTAACCTATTTTCATAAATGATTACACTAATTCTCGAGAGATTAGGCAATTTCACAATGTTTTTAATGACAGAGAACCATGTCCAAAATGATAGAATGTTCTTATGTTATATGTGATGGGTTATATGGACAGACATGATACAACAAAAAAATTTGCTGGACTCCATCCACTGCAATAGTAAAAGACTGACATGTTAGTGATACTAGAATTGTGCTTCCCTATATTTATAAAAAGTCATTTTCTAGCTACAGTAAACTGAATCCATTGAATTTTTTAGTAACATCTAATTCTGCTAATTTAAAGGGTCATCTTTAAGTGCTGTGAAAAAACAGTTTTACAGATGGGAGGATGGTAAGAAAGCATGCATTATAAACCTAAATAACTTTGGCAGATTTACCTCAGGGATTTTACTAGAAAAGGCAGTTTCTGTGGATTAAAAATTATTTTGACATGAAAATGTCTTAATAACTCTGTAAAGTTGTCAGTTTTTCTTAGGGGAATTTTCTCTATCAAGATAAATTACAGTTTTGCCTTTTTGAGATTTCAAAATGAGGGTTTTAAGGCAGCAAATATCTGGTGGCTAGAAAAGCAGTAAACTTGGCTCTGCCTTCATTATAATTATATGAAAGATACTCAGAACTTTTGCAATACGTGTCATGAAAAAGTGTGTAATTTGGAAATAAAATAGGTTAAACTCTCGTTTGATGGATATCTGAGGCCCAAACCTCTACAAATTGCAAGCCATGTGATTTGGGACAAATTACTAAACCTCTCTCTGCCTTTCCTCAGCACATAAATGAGTTTAATAATGGAAGATATTTCATAGGATTTGAGTGAGGATTAAATGACATCATGTAAAGTTCTTAGGTGAGTACTTGACAAGCTGTTCAGTAATGGTTAGTAAGTGTTCAGTACTAACTAGTGCTAGTATTATTTGATTCAACTATATAACAATTTATGATAGAAAAATCCGTTAGCTAATCACTATTAGTTAAGTGAACTAGAGGACTGATTTTTTTTCTTCCCCCCAGTTTTATTGAGTATAATTGACAAACACAGTAAGATGTTTAAAATGTACATTGTGATGATTTGACGTATGTGCACACTGAGAAAGGATTTGTCCCATTTAATTTCTGAATGTGTGTATAACCTCACATATTAATCTTTTTCTTTTTCCTAAGAACATATAAGCACTACTGTCTCAGATTTCAAATTTACAATAAAGTAAATAGTCACCATGTATGCATTAGATCCTTCAGTTCAGTTCAGTCACTCAGTTCAGTTCAGTTCAGTCACTCAGTCGTGTCCGACTCTTTGCGACCCCATGAATCGCGGTACACCAGGCCTCCCTGTCCATCACCAACTCCCGGAGTTCACTCAGACTCACGTCCATCGAGTCGGTGATGCCATCCAGCCATCTCATCCTCTGTCGTCCCCTTCTCCTCCTGCCCCAATCCCTCCCAGCATCAGAGTCTTTTCCATTGAGTCAACTCTTTGCATGAGGTGGCCAAAGTACTGGAGTTTCAGCTTTAGCATCATTCCTTCCAAAGAAATCCCAGGGTTGATCTCCTTCAGAATGGACTGGTTGGATCTCCTTGCAGTCCAGGGGACTCTCAAGAGCCTTCTCCAACACCACAGTCAAAAGCATCAATTCTTCAGTCGTGTCCAATTCTTTGTGACCCTATGTACTGTAGCACGCCAGGTTACCTGTCTATTAGCAACTCCCAGAGCTTGCTCAAACTCATGTCCATCCAGTCAGTGATGCCATACAAACATCTCATCATCTGTTGTCCCCTTCTCCTCTGGCCTTTAATCATTCCCAGCACTGGGGGCTTTTCAATGAGTCAATTCTTCACATCAGGTGGCCAAAGTTTGGAGTTTTAACTTCAGCATCAGTCCTTCCACTGAATATTCAGGACTGATTTCCTTTAGCATTGACTGGTTTGAGCTCCTTGCATACAAGGGACTCTCAAGAGTCTTGTCCAACACCACAGTTCAAAAGCATCAGTTCTTCAGTGCTCAGCTTTCTTTATAATCCAGCTCTCACATCCATACATGATTACTGGAAAAACCATAGTTTTGACTAGATGGGCCTTTGTCAGCAAAGTAATGTCTCTGTTTTTTAGTATGCTGTCTAGGATTGTCATAGATTTTCTTCCAAGGAGCAAGTGTCTTTTAATTTCATGGCTGCAGTCACCATCTGCAGTGATTTTGGAGCCCAAAAAGTAAAGTCTGTCACTGTTTCCATTTTTTCCCTATCTGTTTGCCATGAAGTGATGGGACCAGATGCCATGATCTTTGTTTCTCGAGTGTTGAGTTTTAAGCCAGCTTTTTCACTCTCTCTTTTACTTTCATCAGTAGGCTCTTTAGTTCTTGGCTTTCTGCCATAAGGGTGGTACCATCTGCATATCTGAGGTTATTGATATTTCTCCTGGCAATCTTGATTCCAGCTTGTGCTTCATTCAGCCTTTATTTTTTGTAATTAGATCCTTAGACTTTATATATCTTATAGCTCAAAGTTAGTACCCTTTGACCAACCTCGCTGTAATTTCCCTACCTTCCATCCCCTGGTAACCAACAATCTACTCTCTGTTTCTATGATTTTGACTTTTGTTTTCTTTTCCAGATTCCACATGTGATTCATACCATGCAGTATTTATCTTTGGCTTATTTCACTTAGCATAGTGCCCTCAAGTTCCATCTGTGTTGTAGTAAACCGCAGGATTATCTTTTTTCCTCATGGGTGAAAATAGTCCATTGCATACATATAGCACATTTCTTTATGCATTCTTCTACTGTTGACATTTAGGTTGTTTCCACATCTTGTCTACTGTGAATAACACTCTAGTGAACATGGGAGTGCAGATACCTCTTTGATTTCCTGTTTTCATTTCTTATGGGTATTTACCTAGGAATGAGACTTACTGGTTCATATGATAGTTCTATTTTTTTTTAAAGAAATTAAGGACCCTCCATAGTGTTTTCTGCAGTGGCTGCACTGCGTTACATCTACTAGTAGTGCACAAATATTTTCTTTCTTTCGCGTCCTCCCCAACACTTATTTTTTTCTTGTCTGTCTGATAATGACCATTCTAACAGGTATAAGGTGATATCTCATTATGGCTTTGATGTGCATGTCCCTGATGGTTACGTATGTTGAATACCTCTTCATGTATCTAATGGGCAAATGGCAAATTTTCGCTCAGTCGTGTCTGACTCTTTGCGACCCCATGGACTGTAGCCTACGAGGCTCCTCCTTCCATGGGATTCTCCAGGCAAGAGTACTGGAGTGGGTTGCCATTTCCTTCTCCAGGGGCTCTTCCCAACACAGGGGCAGGGATTGAACCCGGGTCTCCTGCATTCCAGGCAGACACTTTAACCTCTGAGCCACCAGGGAAGTCCTCCATGTATCTAATGGATTGGTAAAAATGTTTATTCAGTCCTTGCCCATTTTTAAATTGGATTATGTTTTTGCTATTGAGTTGTAAGACTTTGTTATATTTTTTGGATATTAACCCACATCATGTCTATGATTTGGAAATGCTTTCTCCCATTTGGTAGGTTGCCTTTTCATTTTGTTGTTGATGGTTTTGTTTGCTGTATAGAGCATTTTAATTGGATATGATCCCATGCATTTATTTTTTCTTTTTTTGACTTTGCTTTTGGTATCAGATCCAAAAGTCATCACCAAGATTGATGTCAAGGAGCTTACTGACTATATTTTCTTCTTGGAGTTTTATGATTTCATGTATCACATTCAAGTCTTTATGGCTGATTTTTGTGTATGGTATAAGATAGGGGTTCTGTTTCATTCTGTTGCATGCAGCTATCCTGTTTTTCCAGCACCGTTTATTGAAGAGACTCTCCATTCTCTATTATTTGTTCTTAGCTCCTTTGTCAAAAATTATTGATGATATATGTATAGTTTATTTCTTGTCTCTCTGTTCTGTTCCATTGACTTTTAAAATTTAAGTATAGTTTATTTATAGCATTATATTTCAGGTAAACATTGATTCAGTAATTTTACCGGTTATATTCAAAGTTATTACAAGATACTGGCTGCAATTCCCAGTGCTATACAGCATCTCCTGTTGCTTATCTATTTTATACACAGTATTGCTAGCTTGTATCTTTTAATCCCATACCCCAAATTTGCCCCTTCTTCCTTTCCTATCCCCACTGGTAATCACTAGTTTGTTTTCTTTATCAGTGAATCTGTGTCTGTTTTGCATATACATTATTTGTACTATTTTTAGATCCTACATATAATTGATATCATACAGTATTCTTTTCTATCTGACTTACTTCACTAAGCATAATATTATTTAGATCCATCCACATGGCTACAAATGGTAAAAATTCATTTTTATGGCTGTGTAATATTCCTGTGTGTTTGTGTACACCACATTTCTTTATCTATTCACACACCGATAGGGCAGTTGGGTTATTTCCATGTTGTTTGTTGTTGTTCAATTGCTCAGTTGTGTCCAACTCTTGGTGACCCTGGGGACTGCAGCATACCAGCCTTCCCTGTGCTTTATTATCTCCAGAGTTCACTCAAACTCATGTTCACTGAGTCAGTGATGCCATCCAACCATCTCATCCTCTGTTGTCCCCTTCTCCTCTTTCCATCAATCTTTCCCAGCATGGAAAATACCCAGTATTTTCCATGGCTTGGCTATTGTAAATAATGCTGCTATGAACATTAAGGTGCATGTATCTTTTCAAATTAGTGTTTTCACTTTTTTCTATCTATCTATATACCTAGGAAAGGAGTCACTGAATCATGTGATGGTTCCACTTTTTGTTTATTGAGGAGCTTCCATAATGTTTTTCGTAGTGACTCTCCAATTTACATTCCCACCAACATTGTACAAAGGGTCCTTGCCGACACTTACCTTGTTTGGTTTTTCTCTTCCCTTCTCTGGTTGAATTCTAATTTCCTTTGAGCTTGCTGCTCCTTTCTTTTGCAAGATCTAGTCTGCCCTGAATTCAGGGATTGAATTTTTCAGTTCAGTTATTCCATTCTTCACCTCTGTGTCATGCATTGTTCTCCTGGCCTCAGTGAGTATCTTCATAACTGTTATTTTGAACTCTTATTAGGTAAGAATTTTTTTTCCCATTTCACTGGACTATTATCTTGTTCTTTTTTGGGAGGCACGTATCTCTGTTTCTTCATTTTCCTTTACTCTCTATGTTGGTTTCTGTGCATTAGATGACATAGCTTTATCTCTCAATCTTGATTGAGTAATCTTGTGTAGAGGATGAAATTTATCAATTGGTTTAACCAAAACTCTTGGTTATCTCTCAAATATCTATGATTGTCTGTCAAAGATGCCTTCTTTGTTCTTAGTGGCATCCAGTAGCTGAGGATGTGGTAAGACCTGTCAGTGTCCCACAGTGGAGGATTTTGGTCAGCATTTTGATTGAGGCTGATGGAAGCTGTAGGGAAAATACATAACTATTGCCCTTCCTAGGAGAAATGGTGAGATGGGCTTTTTGTTACTTTAGGCTGGGTCCAGGAGCATATGGAGGGGTGCTCCTGTGTCAATTAATAACTGTTATATTCCCATGGGGCTCATGAATGTGTCTCTGTTATTAGAGCCAGGTAATCCAGGTGCTGTCCCTTTTGCAGCAGTCAAGAAAGCTTCGTTCCCAGATATCTTTACAAGGTTATTTCAGGATGATATTGGCAGTGTGTGGGAAGATAGAAGATGAGATGGTTGGATGGTATCACTGACTTGATAAACATGAGTTTGAACAAGCTCTAGGAGGTGGTGATGGACAGGGAAGCCTGGCATGCTGCAGTCCACGGGGTTGCAAAGAGCCAGGCATGACTGAGTGACTGAACTGAACTGAGGAGACTTAAATGAAAAGGGAAGCATAATGTCTGCTGCCTTCCCCAGTCTATGTGGAGGATCACCATTAGCCTTTAGATGCCTGTCAAATGAGAACTGGTCAGAACAGATTTTTGGCTTTTTTAATTTATTTATTGCATTTTTGATACAGTCTTGTGGACTCCAAGCTCCATTGGCTTTCAGAGTTAGTTGTTCTGGGGGCCCATCCTTTAGGTGGAGTCCTTAAAGTTGTGGTACCAGATGTGAGGTTCTAACCCCCTTTACTCCTCATGGAGAAGCTGGGATGTGGCAGCTCCCTCCAAATTGTATGGCAGTATTCGGGGAATGGTGTTTCTGGTGAGAATGGTCTCAGTGTTCCTTCTGGTTTTGATGTGGGTGAGGTTTGTATTTTCTTTTTCACTTGTTGTGAAGGGGCCACTGAACTTGTTTCTGGATTTCTTTAAGAGGGAATTGTATCATATAGAATGGTAGATTCAAGGTATCTGTGTGAGGAGGTGAGTTCAGGAGAATCCCATGTCATCATATTGAACTGGAACCTCCTCTACTTTTCAAATCTGATAATAATTTGGAGGAGGGATTAGTAATGGCCTATCCAGTATTCATTCTCTTTGTCTTCCCTAGAAAGTGGACCCAATTTTATTTGGGATATAAGAGTGGCCAAGTGTGACAAAATGTATAAAATATAAAGTCTCTTGTATAAACTCTGTTATTAAATGTATGTATAAATATTGTCTGGAATACTGGGAGGGATATTTAAAGGGAAATTCTTCAACTTGGAAGGGCTTCATTTTTTTTCTCATCTCTTCTTCTCCTGTTTCTTGTCTGTAATGGAGAAGCATTTGAGTTGCTACTTTGATTCTCCAAGTGACCTTGAGGACGGAAGCCATGATTAAAAATGGCAGAGTGTGAGAAAGGAGCCTGAGGCTCCACTGTTTTGGTCGTGCTTCTGTACCAGCTGGGCCTTCCCTTTTTCCAACCTTCTAAAAGAAAAACAGAAAAAAAGTAACTTTTCACTTTGTTTAAGCACACTTAGTTCAAGTTTTTCTTTTTTTTTTTAAAAAATTATAGTTTTACTTTACTTTACTTTACAATACTGTATTGGTTTTGCAATACATTGACATGAATCCGCCACGGGTGTACATGAGTTCCCAATCCTGAACCCCCCTCCCACCTCCTACCCCATATTATATAGGCTTTCCAAGTGGTGCTTGGGAAGTGGTAAAGAACCCACCTCCCATGCAGGAGATGTAAGAGATGTGAGTTCAATCCCTGGGTTGGAAAGATCCCCTGGAGCAGGAAATGGAAATGCACTCTTGTATTCTTGCCTGGAAAATCCCATGGACAGATGAGCCTGGCGGGCTATGGTTCATAGGGTCAGAAAGAGTCAGACATGACTTTGCATGCATGTGTGCTTATATAAATTTTAACTGATAGATCCATTCTTATGGAGAGTTTTGAAGATACAGGCCCCCAGCTTCAGAGATTTTCATTCACTGGGCAAGGCCCCAGGCCAACTAAGGTTGGATCAACTCTGCTAGATTATAATGCTACAGGTCTCTGGGTCATGAAATTTACTCCTAGGATACAAATTACCTTTGTCAGTTCCAGAGACAAATTCCTGTCAAGTGTCAGAGAGACAGTGAAAGAAACTAGTGTGTGAAACTTCATGTATATGCTTGTTCAGCCATCAATGGGTCAATAGATACATTTTCAAAAATAAAATTTATATTTGGAGGAAAACATATTAGATGGACTGTCAGTTTTACAAGAATGGGGTTGGGCAGAAAATAAAAATAAGATATCATATTGTCAAAATAGTGGAATATTCCTGAAAATTGGAAACCTATTGGGAAATGTCAAAGCTTTTCAAAGAAATTCATTTTATATGGTTAATTTGTGGTTATAAACAAAGTCAGAGGGCCAACTGGCTAAGTCATATTAATAGTATGATATGTACTTGTTGTTCAGTTGCTCAGTTGTGTCTGACTCTTTGAAACCCTATGGACTGCAGTATGCCAGGCTTCCCTGTCCTTCACTATCTCCCAGAGTTTGCTTAAAGTCATGGACATTGAATCAATGATAACATCCAACCATCTAATCTTCTGTTGCCCCCTTCTCCTCCTACCCTCAGTCTTTTCCAGCATCAGGGTCTTTTCCAGTGGGTCAGCTCTTCCCATCTGGTGGCCAAATATTGGAACTTTAGCTTCAGCATCAGTCCTTCCAATGAATATTCAGGGTTGATTTCTTTTAGGACTGACTGGTTTGATCTCCTTGCAGTCCAAAGGACTCTCAAGAGTCTTCTCCAGCACCTCAGTTCAAAAGATTCAATTCTTTGGCACTCAGCCTTCTTTATGGTCCAATATTCAACATCCATACATGACTACTGGAAAAACCATAACATTGACTATATGGACCTTTGTCAGCAAAGTGATATTTCTGCTTTTTAATACACTCTCTAGATTTGTCATAGCTTTTCTTCCAAGGAGCAAGTGTGTTTTAATTTTATAGCTGCAGTCGCCATCTGCAGTGATTTTGGAGCCCGAGAAAATAAAGTCTGTCACTGTTTCCATTGTTTCCCCATCTATTTGCTTTGAAGTGATGGGGCTGGATGCCATGATCTTAGCTTTTGAATGCTGAATTTTAAGCCAGCTTTTCCACTCTACTCTTTCACTTTCATTAAGAGGCTCTTTAGTTCTTCTTCATTTTCTGCCATATGGGTGGTGTCATCTGCATATCTGAGGTCATTGCTCCCAGCAATCTTGATTTCAGTTTGTGTTTCATCCAGCCTGGCATTTTGAATGATGTACTCTGCATGTAATTTAAATAAGCAAGGTGACAATATGCAGCTTTATGTGTTCTTTTCCCAATTTTGAACCAGTCTGTTTTTCCATGTCCAGTTCTAACTTTTGCTGCTTGGTATGTACTAAATCAAAGTAATTTCATATCAAATTTGCCAATAGATACCTCAAAAATAAGTACTTAAGACAATTTTATGTTAAATAAGAGAAAATAAGTATTCATGGCTTAAGAAAATCATTTTCTTGAGAATCACTTATGTACAAGCATTTCATGGTTTGTATCAGAGAAAACATACTCAGAGCCACTACTATACCTGACTATAATAAGTGAGCCTAAGAGTTCAGCCAGCCTCAACTATGGCAGTTTCATTCAGCAGGATCAAAAAAGCCATTTGCCAGCATGATGAAACCTTTTCTGTGACCATAGTCTGCAAGGCTCAGAATTATCCAGCAATTCAATCTTCATTATCTCTCTGTCTTTAAAGTAGAAACCCACTTGGCTCATATTTTAACAGTACATCCCTATAATAGGATGGCTATGCTGAGATCCTGGGTAGTAAAAAAGTATGCCAAGGTGATTTGGATCCATTTTGATACTTTCTAAACCCGAACTCCATAGATGCAAGGTCAATTTTCCTTACCACTGAATAGTTTGTACCTAGAGTGGAATATAAAAGCCTATTTTTTGATGTATTGGCACCCTTCTATGGAGATGAAAATCCAAGGTTATATCACTCCATGTGGAAAATAAAGAGCTTATGGTATCTCTTTTAGATGAGGGTTTGTGTTGCTCTCCTTGATCATTTTCTGAGCTTTTGTTACTGTGTTGAGTGCCATCACCCTTCTTAGAGATGACTGCATTTTTGAGTCTGAAGCACTTGTGGGCCCTTTGAGATGAAAAACACTTTCCTTGCTAAATGCTAACCATTTTTATTGTTATTATTGTTATTAAGCCAATTCCCAAAGTCATACCCACTAACATGGCATTTTAAAAAGTGACATATTGCAGCAGTGTACTGGGAAATGCTATTCATCTGGCTTTCCGATGCCAACCTTATATGTATTGTTGGTGTGGTGATACTTTTGGGAATGACACTTCTCTTTGGTGGCTCACAGTGCCCACAGGTAGTAAGCTATTAAGGGAATAATGATGGGCAAAAGCAGGTGGCAGGTACTTTATGACAGGCTCAACTTCCACCTAAAGCATCTGTTGTTTAAGAATGTATGTAGTCACTGTACATAAAGACTGGCTCTTGAGAATAACACAGAATGATGATATTCAAACACATTCTTTGAGAACCATTAGAGTAATTGGCTTAAAATGCAGTGTGTTAGTAGGCATCAATTCCATGAAATATGCCAAGTTTGTGGAAGCATGGCTTTTCTATTTAACTTCCAGAGGGATTTTGTTGTAATGCCTTTTCATTACATGATGGAGAAAACTGCTGTGCATCTAGACTGGAAATTAGGCAACTGTACAGAATGAGAATCTAGGGGACAACATTATCATCCAGATTTTCATAGCACTAAGGTAACTCATAAGTACATCTCAAGGATGTAGCTCTCAAAATATTCATTTGATGGTAATGGTTACTAATGTAAAGAAGTACAAGAGTACTTTGGGGAAAGATTTCTGAGAATCTGTATCCATGCATTGGCTCTAGTATGATATAATTTAGAGTTCTAATATGAAATAACATAGGGGAAACTGTTTTTAATTTTTTTCTCCATTGCTTTTGGTAAGTGCTGCCTATCCTAGATAAGAGACTAAAAGGAAGATGTGTATGAGGTATGGGCAGAGTACTTAGTCTCAGTGTGTGCTTTGTTTTCTAAGCAGTTAGCACATCCCGCCACCCTACCCGAAACATTTCTCCAGCCATGCCTTACAGATCAGAAATCATAGAGGTGGGCCAGGGACTCCACTCCCCCATTCAACCAATATCTTCAAGAGACATGAAGGCATTGTATAATGGTCTTCATAAAATTAGATGCTGAGAACCTGAAGGGCAGGCACTATGGTACAGTTAATACAACTCACCTTGTCTCAGAAAGTGACTTGAATAAAGACTCAAAATGTAGCTCCTGAATTTGATCTTAACTGAGTTATAGAAAACATAGGATTGCATTTCAGGTGCTTTGTGTATACTAAATTTGATAAAAACTGCTTTTAAAAAGTGTAGAGCCATATTGTCAATATTCTTTTCTGGTTCTGTTTTTGAAGAATACTAATTTTGAAAGAGATGGGAATACCAGACCACCTGACCTGCCTCTTGAGAAACCTATATGCAGGTCAGGAAGCAACAGTTAGAACTGGACATGGAACAACAGACTGGTTCCAAATAGGAAAAGGAGTACGTCAAAGCTGTATATTGTCAACCTGTTTATTTAACTTCAATGCAGAGTACATCATGAGAAATGCTGGGCTGGAAGAAGCACTAACTGGAATCAAGATTGCTGGGAGAAATATCAATAACCTCAGATATGCAGATGAGACCACCCTTATGGCAGAAAGTAAAGAGGAGCTAAAGAGCCTCTTGATGAAAGTGAAAGAAGAGAGTGAAAAGGTAGGCTTAAATCTCAACATTCAGAAAACGAAGATCATGGCATCTGGTCCCATCACTTCATGGCAAATAGATGGGGAAACAGTGGAAGCAGTGTCAAACTTTATTTTTTTGGGCTCCAGAATCACTGCAGATGGTGATTGCAGCCATGAAATTAAAAGTTGCTTACTCCTTGGAAGGAAAGTTATGACCAACCTAGGTAACATATTAAAAAGCAGTATATTACTTTGCCAACAAAGGTCCGTCTAGTCAAGGCTATGGTGTTTCCAGTAGTCATGTATGGATGTGAGAGTTGGATTGTGAAGAAAGCTGAGCACTGAAGAATTGATGCTTTTCAACTGTGGTGTTGGAGAAGACTCTTGAGAGTCCCTTGGACTGCAAGGAGATCCAACCAGTCTATCCTAAAGGAGATCAGCCCTGGGTATTCATTGGAAGGACTGATGTTGAAGCTGAAACTCCAATACTTTGGCCACCTCATGCGAAGAGTTGACTCATTGGAAAAGACCCTGATGCTGAGAGGGACTTGGGGCAGGAGAAGAAAGGGACAACAGAGGATGAGATGGCTGGATGGCATCACCGACTTGATGGACATGAGATGAACTCCAGGAGTTGATGATGGACAGGGAGGCCTGGCGTGCTGCGATTCATGGGGTCTCAGAGAGTCACGACTGAGCGACTGAACTGAACTGAACTGAGGCCTCGCCCAGATAATCTTTCTCAAGAGAAAAAATTAAAAGGCTAGAGAACGTATGATCACAAACTCCTTATGGAAAATTTGATACTGTTATTAAAAGAATCCTAAGCTTGACCCAGAGCTATAATTCTGCTATCTTAAGGAATAATCTGAAATTCTTGAATAAGTAATTGCTAGGCATGTTGTCAAAAAATTTCCTCTGTAGAAAAGAGAAGTGTAAACTATGTATTTGAGTAAAGGATAAAATCAAATTTTACATCACATAGTGGATTGAAAGCACTACATTTATATCCTGAAGATTTGTCTCATTTTGAAGATTGTCTATTTCAGAATAATTATAAAACTCAGGATGACATGTCTCAAAGTTTATGAAAGAAACTCTCGAGTTTTCCTGTCTTCTCTTCAGATCCAGACCAGAGAGGCATCATGATAAGACACTGCCTCCTATAGACAGTCAGTAAATGTGACAATGTCTTTGCTAAAAGTCACCAGTTTGTAAATAATTTCACGCAATAAGTTATGCTTTTGAGAAGCCAAAATCCTCTGAAGTCTCTTCCTTACTAAGAATAATTGAGAAAAGTTGGTTCTAAATTCATTTACAAAATTAAACTGAAACTGAGAGTTATGACTAAAACTAGAATGGCTGTTACTACCATCTCTTCACAAATGGCAAGAACCCATAAATTAATTCAAAATACTGGTTGTATCAAATTTGGACTCTTGCAAACCATCCAATGAGTGACAAAAGTTGAAATTATTTCAGTAGTGTAGTAAAAACTTGTAGAAATTACTGCAACTTTTTAATCAGTAAGTTAAATGTAACTTATTTGTATTTAGGTTTAATAAAAATGAGTAAGTGCATGTTTTNATACCTGATAGATTTGTTATAATAAATGTGGTATCATGCGTAGGTACCCAGTACAAGTTTCTTTTACATATTTTATCTTGACAAGTCAAGATCAATATCAAGAGAGAATGAAATCTAATTTCCATGATGCTAAACCTTCAGGCAGACACTTGAGAGTGCTTCTCTGGTCTTCAGTGAACCATACAGTTTTGTCTCAACTCCCATCTTCAAGGGTTATTTTAATTAGTTTTATTTTAAAAGACTACATATCTTGACCTAGATTTAAATGGAATATTTTAAGAAGGCTTTTAACTATATTTAGTGGGCAATGTAAACCTGGTGATTGAAGGTGAACCTAGGGGCCACTAAATACCATATTACTTTTTTAGATTTTTATTGGCGTATAACTGATTTACTATGTTGTGTTAGTTCAAGTGTACAGCAGAGTGAATCTGCTATGCAAGCAGATACATCTATTCTATTTTAGACTGTTTTCCCATATAGGCCATTACAGAAGGTTCCCTGTGCTAAAGTGTAGAACCTTATCAGTTCTCTGTGTTAGATATAGCAGTATGTATGTGTCAGTCCCAGTCTTCCAATTTATCCCAAACCCCCCAGTAACCATAAATTTCTTTCTACGTCTGTAACTCTATTTCAGTTTTGGAGATAAGTTCATTTGTAGCTTTTCTTAGATTCCACATATAAGTGATATCATATGGTATTTGCCTTTTTCTGCCTGACACTAAGTAATATTCCATTGTGTATATGTACTGTATCTTCTTTATTCATTCCTCTGTTGATGGACATTAGGTTGCTTCCATGTACTGCTATTGTGAATAATGCTGCAATAAACATTGGGGTGCATGTATCTTTTCAACTTATGGTTTTCTCCACATGTATGTCCTGGAGTGGGATTGTTGGATCATGTGTGTGTGTGTGCTGTCTCTTCAGTCGTGTCTGATTCTATGAGACCCCACGGGCTACAGCCTGCCAGGCTCCTCTGTTTATGGGATTCTCCAGGCATGCTGTGCCTACCTCCAGTTGTTGGATCATATGCTAGTTCTATTTTCAGTTTTTTAAGGAACCTCCATGTTGTTCTCCCCAGTGGCTATACCAGTTTGCATCACTACCAACAGTGTCGGAAGGGTTCCCTTTTCCCCACTCTCACTAGCATTTATTGTTTGTAGACTCTTTGATGACGGCCATTCTGATCATTGTGAGGTGATACCTCAATGTAGTTTTGATTTGCATTTCTCTATTTTTTGGGGCTCCAAAATCACTGCAGATGGTGACTGCAGCCATGAAATTAAAAGACGCTTACTCCTTGGAAGAAAAGTTATGACCAACCTAGATAGTATATTCAAAAGCAGAGACATTACCTTGCCGACTAAGGTCCGTCTAGTCAAGGCTATGGTTTTTCCTGTGGTCATGTATGGATGTGAGAGTTGGACTGTGAAGAAGGCTGAGTGCCAAAGAATTGATGCGTTTGAACTGTGGTGGTGGAGAAGACTCTTGAGGGTCCCTTGGACTGCAAGGACATCCAACCAGTCCATTCTGAAGGAGATCAGCCCTGGGATTTCTTTGGAAGGAATGATACTAAAGCTGAAACTCCAATACTTTGGCCACCTCATGCGAAGAGTTGATTCATTGGAAAAGACTCTGATGCTGGGAGGGATTGGGGGCAGGAGGAGAAGGGGACAACCCAGATAAGATGGCTGGATGGCATCACTGACTCGATGGACATGAATCTGAGTGAACTCCAGGAGATGGTGATGGACAGGGAGGCCTGGCGTTCTGCTATTCATGGGGTCGCAAAGAGTCGGACACGACTGAATGACTGACTGAACTGAATAATTACTGATGTTAAAAGCATCTTTTCAGGTGCTTTTTAATCATCTGTATGTCTTCTTTGGAGAATACCACATATTTTTAAGAGACTGATTAGTCACATTTTTTCTAAAGAGAATCTTTCTTTGCTAAATCCTCTCAAAGGTTGAAATGATGGCAGTCCTTCACATATTTATGTTAGTAAATTTAATCACACTGTGTGCATTTATACCTTATACAACTAAAGAAATGAGGATTTTTGAAAGTCAGCTTAAGGAGAGAAAGCAAAGATCATCTAGAGAANGCTTAAGGGGAGAAAGCAAAGATCATCTAGAGAATTTGTATGGAATCAGAAGAATCTGAAGAAACCAAAATGGGATTTATGGAGGCAAAGCACTATGCTTGTTTCTGGTGAGAAAGGAAAATGCTGAAATATATGTAAAAAGGTGTTAAAGTTTGTTTTCCCAATTATAAGTTTTCATCTAAAGCACTGAACTGAAAACTTCATTTTTTTTCCTTCAGCAATTTCAATGCTCTTTACAGTCTAGGAACGCTATGTCCTAACCACCTTGTGAAACTGTGGCCATTTTAGATGTTCTGAAGCAAATTGAAGAGGTCAGATACATATTACAATTAAATTCATCTGGCTTTGGTATCTAATATCCTTTATTTTAGTTTTTGTCTTTTGGGAAGATATAGATTTATATTTAATTGTATTCACACATGTCTAGAAGCATTATCTATAATGGATGCATTTTATAAGGAGAAAATAAAATGAAATATTGATAAATAACTAGGCTATAAATAAACACATTTGTCACTGCTAGTAAGTGAATTCTACTCATATATTGTTAAAGTAATGGCTTTGAATGAATATATTAAGTATAGTGAAAAATCAAAGACTACAATTCTACTAAAGTTAAATTGATTGTACTTTTATGCAAGCCCTTTAAATAGCTGTGATCTTCCATTTAATTTGTTTTGTGTAGTGGATAGTGGTGCTCTTTTTTGTTCCTCTTAAATGACAATCTGTTGGCATTTTCAGCTTGCTGCTTTGATATGCATAAATCCCATTATACTCTATGGTTGATGCTTTTAAGATGAGATGGTGGCTTTCCTGACCTATTTGTTGATTTATTTTAGCAACTGAGAAAATATCAAACTATTGAAGTTGGATCCTATTAATCTTTGCTTGCTTTCTATCTTTTCTCTCTGTAATTTTTATTCTCAAAGTTGAAGAAGAGAGTGTCACCAAGTATGCATATAATAGAAAAATATTTTAAATTGGATGTGAATCACAGTTTGGAAACTGATTGTGTTTCATGGCTCTGGTATAATGAAGAACTCTTTTAAAACACATTTGTCTGACTTGCATGAAGGATTCTATATCATATTAATATGAAAGTTTTTGAGGTCTAAGTTTTTCTTTCTTTTAAAATAAGGGTTTATGCACCTGAAAAAGAAATGCATTGCAGGCAGATTCTTTACCATCTGAGCCACTAGGGAAGTCCCTGATAAAAAGCATGCAGAGCTAATTTTGGTAGATGTAGACTGATATATGTTTCAATAAATAAATTTTAGTTTTCTAAGAAAATAATTAGATAGCTTAACTGTAAAGATATATCTTATTTTTAAGTTGGAACATACTGACCATAATATGTTCTCTTTGCTCACATTTTTTTCTTTTTGTTTATACAACAGAAAATACAGACAAGGGTTGAAATGAAATTTGCACTTATTATCTTGTACATATCATTAGACTAGAGATTCTGATGGGGAGCAGAGAGTGATTCAAATAGTAAGATCCTATTTAAAAAAAAAGTCCCTTTCAGATACAAGAAAATAAAATTAAGACTTAAACAACTACTTATTTGAATTAAAATAGAAATACTGCCATAACTTAGTTTGTCTGTCCTGTTTCAAAACATATATGTATGAATTAGGGATTTTAGTGGCCCTGGAATTATTCAATTTTTTAAGATTAATCAAGCACTGAAAGTTACAGTTTACTTGAAAATGCTTATTTGTTCATTTAGTTGTTTAATCAGGAAAAATCACACATCAGCTGCTTCAGTTACCCATTCCTTTACAACATATTATCCCCAAATATAGGGTTGCAAAGAGTCAGACACGACTGAGTGATGGAACTGAACTGAACTGACACAGGAGGTTGTTCTTCAGTCACTCAGTCATATCCGACTCTCTCGACCCCATGGACTGCAGCACGCCAGGCTTCCTTGTCCACCATTTCCCTGAGTTTGCTCAAACTCATGTCCGTTGATTGGTGATGTCATCCAACCATCCAGTCCTCTGTTGTCCCCTTTCTCCTCGTACCTTCAATCTTTCCCAGCATCAGGGTCTTTTCAAATGAGTCAGCTCTTCGCATCAGATGGCTAAAGTACTAGAGTTTCAGCTTCAGCATGAGTCCTTCCAATGAATATTCAAGGTGGATTTCCTTTAGGATGGACTGGTTGGATCTCCTCACAGTCTAAGGGACTCTCAAGAGTCTTTTCCAGCACCACAGTTCAAAAGCAATTCTTTGCCACTCATCCTTGTTTATGGTCCAACTCTCATATCCATACATGACGACTGGAAAAAAACATAGCTTTGACTATTCGGATCTTTGTCAGCAAATTAATGTTTGCTTTTTAATATACTATCTTGGTTTGTCATAGCTTTTCTTCCAAGGAGCAAACATCTTTTAATTTCATGGCTGTGTAGTCATCTGCAATGATTTTGGAGCCCAAGAAAATAGTCTGTCACTGTTTCCATTGATTTCTCCATCTGTTTGACATAAAGTGATGGGATCACAGGCTTTGATCTTAGTTTTTTGAATACTGAGTTTTTAAGCCAGCTTTTCCACTTTCCTCTTTCACTTTCATCAAGAGGCTCTTTGGTTCCTCTTTGCTTTCTGCCATAAGCGTGGTGTCATCTGCATATATGAGGTTGTTGATATTTCTCCCAGCAATCTTGATTCCAGCTTGTGCTTCTTCCAGCCCAGCATTTCTCATGATGTACTCTGTATATGAGTTAAATAAGCAGGGTGAAAATATACACCCTTGACGTACTCCTTTCCTGATTTTGAACCAGTCTGTTGTTCCATGTCCAGTTCCAACTGTTGCTTCTTGACCTGCATACAGCTTTCTCAGGAGGCAGGTAAAGTGGTCTGGTATTCCCATTGCTTGAAGAATTTTCCAGTTTGTTGTGGTCTACGTAGTCAAAGGCTTTAGCATAGCCAATGAAGCAGAAGTAGATGGTTTTCTGAAAATCTCTTGCTTTCTCTATGATCCAGTAGATGTCAGCAAACAGATCTCTGCCTTTTACAAATCCAACTTGAATTTCTGGGAGCTCTTGTTTAAAGCATTGTTGAAACCTAGCTTGGAGAATTTTGAGCATTACTTTGCTAGCATGTGAAATGAATGCAATTGTGTGGTAGTTTGAACAGTCTTTGGTACTGCCCTTCTTTGGAATGGGAATGAAAACTAACGTTTCCCAATCCTGTGGCCACTGCTGAGTCTTCCAAATCTGCTGGCATATTGACGGAAGCACTTTAAAAACATCATCTTTTAGGATTTGAAATAGCTCAACTGGAATTCCATCACCTCCACTAGCTTTGCTCATAGTGGTGCTTCCTGAGGTCCACTTGACTTCCCATTCCAAAACGTCTGGCTCTAGCAGAGTAATCACATCATCATGGTTATCTGGGTCATTAAGATCTTTTTATGTATAGTTCTGTGTATTCTTGCCACCTCTTCTTAATATCTTTTGCTTCTTCTGGGTCTATACAATTTCTTTCCTTTATTGTGCCCATCTTTTCATGAAATATTCCCTTGGTTTTTCTAATTTTCTTGAAGAGATCTCTAGTCTTTCCTATTCTATTGTTTTCCTCTATTTCTTTGCATTGTTTACTAAGGAAGGCTTTCTTATCTCTCCATGCCATTCTTTGGAACTCTGCATTCAGATGGGTATATCTTTCCTTTTCTCATTTGTCTTTAATGTCTCTTCTTTTTTAAGCTATTTTTAAGGCCTCCTTAGACAACCATTCACTTTTCACTTTCATGCATTGGAGAAGGAAATGGCAACCCACTCCAGTACTCTCGCCTGGAGAATCCTAGGGATGGGAGAGCCTGGTGGGCTGCCGTCTATGGGGTCGCACAGAGTCGGACACGACTGAAGCAACTTAGCAGTAGCAGCAGCAGACAACCATTTTGCGTTTTTCCTTTTTTTTTTCCTTGAGGATGGTTTTGATCACTGTCTTGTGTACAATGTTATGAACCTCCATCCATAGTTCTTCAGGCACTCTGTCTATTAGATCTAATCCCTTGAATCTATTTGTCACTTCCACTATATAATGGTAAGGGATTTGATTTAGGTCATACATAAATGGCCTAGTGCTTTTCCCTACTTTCTTCAATTTAAGTCTAAATTTTGTAACAAGGAGTTCATGATCTGAGCCACAGTCAGCTCCCAGTCTTGTTTTTACTGACATATAGAGCTTCTCCTTCTTCATGGGCAAAGAATATAATCAATTTGATCTCAGTATTGATGATCTGGTGATGTCCATGAGTAGAGTCATCACTTTTGGACAGTGTGTTCTCTTGGCAAAACTCTGTTAGCCTTTGCCCTGCTTCATTTTATACTCCGGGGCCAAACTTACCTGTTACTATAGGTTTCTCTTGACTTCCTATTTTTGTATTCCAGTCCCCTAAGATGAAAAGGAAGTCTTTTTTTTTTTTTTTTGGTGTTAGTTCTAGAAGTTCTTATAGGTCTTCATAGAACCATTCAGCTTTTTGGCATTAGTGGTTGGGGCATAGACTTGGATTACTGTGATACTGAATGGCTTGCCTTGGAAATGAACAGAGATTCTGTTGTTTTTGTCATTGTACCCAGGTACTGTGTTTCACACTCTTTTGTTGACTATGAGGGCTACTCCATTTCTTCTAAGGCCTTCTTGCCCACAGTGGTAGATATAATGGTCATCTGAATTAAATTCATCATCCATTCTGGTCCATTTTAGTTCACTGATTCCTAAAATGTCGATGTTCATTCTTGCCATCTCCTGTTTGACCACTTCCAATTTATCTTGACTCATGGACCTGACATTCCAGGTTCCTATGCAATATTGCTCTTTACTGCATCAAACTTTACTTTTACCACCAGACACATCCACAACTGGACATTGTTTCTGCTTTGGCTCAGCCTCTTCATTCCTTCTGGAGCTATTTCCTGCTCTTCTCCAGTAGCATATTGGGCACCTACCGACCTGGGGAGTTCATCTTTCAGTGTCCTATCTTTTGGCTTTTCCATACTGTTCATAGGGTTTTCAAGGCAAGAATGCTGAAGTGGTTTACCATTCCTTTCTTCAGTGGACCATGTTTAGTCAGAACTCTCCTCCATGACTTGTCTATCTTGGGTGGCCCTACATGGCTCATAGTTTCATTGAGTTAGACAAGGCTGTGATCCATGTGATCAGTTTGGTTAGTTTCCTGTGATTGTGATTTTCATTCTGTCTGCCTTCTGATGGATGAAGATAAAAGGCTTGTGGAAGCTTCCTGGTGGGAGGGACTGGCTGTGGGGAAAACTGGGTCTTGCTCTGATGGGCAGGCCATGCTCAGTAAATCTTTAATCCAGTACAGTACTTCCTTGTTAGTTATTCATTTTAAATATAGTGGTGTGTACAATTTCCATCCCAAATTCTCTAACTGTCCCTTCCCCCTGGCAACCATAAGTTCATTTTATAACTCTGTGAATCTTCTTCTGAACAAACATTTGTTTTACACTTTCTGAGAGTTAAGAGTCTGAAAGAAGTTTAGTTAGATGGTTCTGGTTTAAGATCTTTTATAATATTGCAGTCAAATATCAGCTAGGGCTGCAGTCACCTGAAGGCTTGGCTGAACTGGAAAATCTGTTTCCAGGCTCATTCAGTGGCTACTGGTAGAAAACATGAATGTCTCATGTGGGGCTGTTCATGATGTAAGAGTTGCCTTTTTCTAGATCAAAAGATGGAAAAGGAAGACAACATACTCCAAACAAAAGCTAGTGTCCTTTATAACTGATCTTGGAAGTGACATTAATCACATCTGCTGTATTCTGTTGGTTACATAGGTCAACCTTAGCATAGGGTGGGGTGTCAATATCAGGAGGTATGGGCTTCAATGGGAACCATATTCAAGGTTTGTTTCCACATCTATGTGCTTTACAAATGTTGCTAAGCACTAGACACAAATATGAATACCACTCAGACTCCTCTCCTTAAGATTATTTTTGTGTCAGACAGTAAATTCAGGATCAGAATTTTTTTATTTTTCTGACAATACTTCTAATTATAGCATAAAAATACTCATAAAAATCAATTTTTTTTAGCAAAGAACAATGTTAATTATATTTATCATATACTTTATGATATATAGTACTATTGATCCTATAAGGGGAAGTTTGTACCTTTTTTTAAAAAATTTTTATTTTAACTTTAGTTTACTTTACAATACTGTATTGGTTTTGCCAAACATTGACATGAATTCACCACGAGTGTACATGCATTCCCAAACATGAATCCCCTCCCACCTCCCACCCCATAACATCTCTCTGGGTCCTCCCCATGCACCAGCCCCAAGCATCCTGCATTGGACATAGACTGGCGATTCGTTTCTTACATGATAGTGTACATGTTTCAATGCCATTCTCCCATCTCATCCCACCCTCTCTCTCTTTGCCTTCAAAAACAGGTAGGGAAAAAATATAAAAGACGAAAAAAGAGACAAAGGAGATGGGGAGGGAGCTCTGTCCCGGGTAGGGAAGCCCGCCCAGGGAAAGGAACTTTAAGAAGAGAGGTTTCCAAACACATCAATTTCTTTTATAATATTTTATATCTAAAGAAATACTTTAGCATAACTTGGAATATATATCCTCAGAATAATATTGGACTAAAAATTCCGTTTTTTCTTTGCCTATTCTAAAACTCTAAACCATATAAGTCAAAATTATTTCTAAGAGGTTTACTGCAGAATGGAAGAAGCAATGTGTGTAATGTTATCACATGGTTGTCCTAATGTGTGTGTACCTAATTACTAATGATATTGAGCATGTTTTCATGTGCTTATCTTTGTTTCTATGTATCTTCATCTTTGTTTATATGGTACACTCATATTTTCCCCAAATGTGTGACTTGTCTTTTCAGTCTTGTAATAGTCTTTTGAAAAACCATTAAATTTTGATTAATTCTTATTTCTCGATTTGTCCTTTAGTGGCTCATGCTTTTTGGTTTGTTATCTAACACATATTTGAATAATCCAAATTTGCAAATCCAAGGTTTCTCCAATATTTTTTCTAAAAATTTTTAGTTTTAGATTTTACTTTTTGAGTTATATGATCTTTTTGAGGGGTTAATTTTGCATTCAATGATTGTTTTGTTATATGCAAATAGATATCCAATTGTGTTAGCACCATTTGTTAAAACGATTCTGTTTACTATTGAATACCTTTGTCAAAAATCAGCTTTCCATATGGTGTGTGGATCTATTTCTGGAATCTACTATGTACATTTGACTAATTTGTTGTTTTGTTTATAATCCTGCCAGTACCACACTATCTGATTATTGCACCTTTACAGCAAATCTTGAAACCAGGTAGTCTTTCAATATTGTTCTTGTTTTGCCTAACCTAGTCCTTTGCAATTCCATGTAGATATTAAGATCAGTTTGTTGATTTCTATTTTTAAAGTGGCTGCTGAGATTGAGATTGGGATTGTATTTGAGGAGACTTAACAGAACAATTTGAATAAAAATGATATTTTAACAATAGCATGTCTTCTAAACCATGAATGTAGTATATCTCTCCATTTACTATTTTGGTTTTGTCAGTGTTTTGTTTTTTTAAAATCTGGCCATTATGACATTTTTTTGTCATATTTTATATTCAAGTATTTCACATATTTGATACATTTTAAATGATATTGTTTTAAATTCCTAATTGAACATTGCTAGTATATGCGATGGCATCCCACTCCAGTATTCTTGCCTGGAAAATCCCATGGACGGAAAAGCTTGGTAGGCTACAGTTCATGGGGTCATGAAGAGTCGGACACGACTGAGCCACCTCACTTTCACTTTTCACTTTAATGCATTGCAGAAGGAAATGGTAACCCACTCCAGTGTTCTTGCCTAGAGAATCCCAGGGAGTTGGAGCCTGGTGGGCTGTCGTCTATGGGGTCGCATAGAGTCGGACACGACTGAAGCGACTTAGCAGCAGCAGCAGCAGCAGCAGTATATGCAGTTAATTTTGCATGCAATCTTGTATTCTGCAAGTATGCTAAAGTTATATATTCTAGTGGATTTTTGTATATTCCATTGGATTTTTTAAATAGATGTTCATGTTACCTGAGAGTAGAGAGATTTCAATGCTATTTTTCAAATCTAGATGACATTTTTTTATTGCCCCTTTGCATGGATTAAAATCATTAATAAAAATGTTGAAAAGAATTGATGGCAGTAGAATCTTAATCTTGTTATCAATCTTGGGGGAATTATCATTTTGCTACTAAGTTTTATTAGCTCTAGGTTTTTAGCCGATGCTTTGACAAAGTTTCTATTCCTACTTTACTAAAAGTTCCTATTTGAAATAAACATTGGATTTTATCAAAGTTTTGATATATTTGGTGAATTATGTTGATTGACTTTTGAATGTTAGACCAAACTTCTGCTTCTGAGATAAAAATTTGGGATGTTACATATTATCCATTTTATATATTATTGGAATCAATTTAAAAAATTTGTTTACAAGTTTTAAATTTAGGTTTATGAGAGATATTTGGGGCTTCCCTGGTGGCTCAGATTGTAAGAAATCTGTCTGCACTGTGGGAAGCACAGGTTCAGTCCCTGGGTCAGAAAGATCTGGAGAAGGGAATGGCTACCAATTCTAGTATTCTTGCCTGGAGAATTCCATGGACAGAGTAGCCTAGTGGGCTACAGTCCACGGGGTTGCAAAGAGTTGGACACAACTGAGTGAATAACACTTTCATGTTACTTTTCACGAGAGATATTTATCTATAGTTTTCTGTTTTTCTTTCTTTCTTTCTTTTCTTTTTTTTTTTTGGTAATGGCATTTTGTAGGGTCAGTCTGAGTATATATAATGAGTTGAGGAGAGTTCCCTCCTTAAGTTTTATGGAAAGTTTGTGAAAATTAGGTATTCTTTCTTCCTTAAAAGTTCAGGAGACTTTACAAATGAAGCTGTCTGCTCTTTGAGTCTTCTTGATAGGAATGTTTTAAGCTACAAATTAATTTTCTTTAATAGATGAACCCTATTATCTTTCTCATTTTGACTTATATTTGATGTTTTTGCTTCTTTAAATAAATTTGTCTATTTTGCCTAAAGTTGTCAAACTTACTGGCATAGAAGTCTTCATAATTTTTCTTTATTATTTTATAATATGTTTGGAATCTATAGTGATGTCCACTCTTTCATTCTTGATAGTAAAGTTAGTGTCCTCTCTTTTTTCTCTGATCACTATTGGTAGACTAACTTACTATTTATTAATTTTTTCAATATACCTAGTTTTTGGTTGGTTTTGATTTTTCCCAATTGTTTTTCTGTTTTCCATTTTACTGGAGAAGGAAATGGCAACCCACTCCAGTATTCTCGCCTGAAGAATCCTGTGGACAGAGCAGCCTGGTGGGCTGCTGTCCATGGGGTTGCACAGAGTCGGACACGACTGAAGCGACTTAGCATGTGTGTGTATCGTTTCTATTTTATTAATGACTATTATGATTTTTATGATTGCTATGTGAAATGAGGGCTGGATGAGTCACAAACTGGAATCAAGATTGCCAAGAGAAATATCAACAACCTCAAATATGCAGATGATACCACTTAAATGACAGGAAGTGAAGAGGAACTAAAGAGCCTCTTGATGAAAGTGAAAGAGGAGAGTAAAAAGTGAAAGTCACTCATTAGAGTTCGATTTTTCACAATCCCATAGATTGTAGCCCACCAGGCTCCTCTGTCCATGGAATTCTCCAGGCAAGAATACTCGAGTGGGTTGTCATTCCCTTCTCCAGGGTATCTTCCTGACCCAGGGATCGAACCTGGGTCTCCCTTATGGCAGGCAGATTCTTTACCATCTAAGCCACCAGGAAAACCCTGGCTTAAAACTCAGCATTCAAAAAACTAAGATTACAGGGCATTTGGTCCTATCGCTTCATGGCAAATAGATGGGGAGAATGTGGAAACAGTGTCAGATTTCACTTTCTTGGGTTCCAAGATCAATGCGGACAGTGACTGCAGTCACAAAATTTAAAGACGCTTACCCCTTGGAAGAATAGCTGGGACAAACCTAGACAGTGTATTAAAAAGCACAGACATCATTTTGCAGACAAAGGTTTGCATAATCAAAGCTATGGTTTTTCCAGTACTCATGTATGGATGTGAGAGTTGGACCATGAAGAAGGCTGAGTCCTGAAGAATTAACATTTTCAAACTGTGGTGCTAGAGAAGACTCTTCGGTGTCCCTTGGGCAGCAAGGAGACCAAACTAGTCAATCCTAAAGGAAATCAGTCCTTGAATATTCATTGGAAGGACTGTTGCTGAAGCTCCAATATTTTGGCCATCTGATGTGAAGAGCTGACTCATTGGAAAAAACCCTGATGTTGGGAAAGAAGGAAGGCAAGAGAAGAAGGGGCCGACAGAGGATGAGATGGTTGGATGTCATCATTGACTAGACGGACTTAAGTTTGAGCAAACTCAGGGAGATAGTGATGGACTGAGAAGCCTTGCGTGCTGCAGTGCTAAGGTCACAGAGTCAGACACGACTTGGTGATTGACCAACAACGACTATGATCTTTACTATTTCCTTTCTCCTACTTACTGTTAGCTTATTTATTTATTTTTAGTTTCTTAAAGCAGTAGTTGAGATAATTGACTGGAAACCTTTTATTTCATTTCTAATGTAGGAATTTAGCACTGTAATTTTTTAAATAAGTAATGATTAAACTATATTTCACTTGACTAGACTTCATTTCCAAATCATCTGAACCTAGGGATGGCTGTGAATGAGTTTTGTGGGTATAGTTAAAGTCATTGATCATTAATGTTAAGGGAAATTATCTTGGGTTATCTGAGTGCCTGATGACACAACGAACTAAGAGGCCTTGAAAACAGGCATGAGGTTTCTACTGGGAAGAGAAGAAATTCTATCTGTGACCAGTAGCTTTGGTTAATGTACATGGAATTCTGTATTCATTGTGACCTTCCTTTCTTAAGTGCCTGCCCTAAACACACACACACACACACACACACACACACACACACACACACACGTGATGCTTCCCTGGTTAGACTTGATTGATGCAGTAGTGGGTAGAAATCAGATCTTGCTTTTTTAAAACTCCAGTGTAATAATCTGTCCCTTTCATTGGGGATATTTATACCATTTTCATTTGATGTTGTTATTCACATGATGCAATAATTATTCACATGGAAATCTATTACCTCACAATTTGCTTTCCATTTGTCCCATCTATTCTTTGTTTCTTTTAAATCTCTTTTCCACCTACTTTTGAATGATTTGAATCTTTTATGGTTCCATTTTTATGTCTTTTGTTCATTTATTATACTTATGCTTTATTTGGTTGCTGCCTCATGCTTTATAGTTTTAAGTTATCTTTATATCTTTAAGTTACACAGTATACCTTTCCCCTACTCCCCTACTTCCAACTTCATATATTGTCATTCATTTCCCTTTAGCACCCACACAATATTATTTTTAGTTTTGTATACAGGCAGTTACATTTTAAAGAAATGTGAACAATAAGAAAATTTTAATATATTTACTATGCAATTATATTCCCAGTGTTCCTTATGTCTTTGCTTAGTTCTGTTCTTCCATGTGATACCATTTTCTGTCTGACGAATTCCTTCAGAATTTGTATGTTTGTAAAAAGTCTATTTTATCTTTGTTTCTCAGATATGTTTTTCTAGGTTTACAATTCTAAGTTAAATTTTTTCAGTACTTTATATATGTTTCTCTACTATTTTATCATTTGATATTGTTTCTTTTATAATAAGAAATCTGCTGTCTTCTTACCTTTGTTCTATGGAGTTTGTCTCTAGTTGCTTTGGAGATTTTCTTTTGTTCTGATTGTGACCTAAATGTGCCTTGGAGTGGTGTGTGTGTGTGTGTGTGTGTGTTTGTGTATGTATGTTTGTGTATGTGTGTGATTGAGTTTTGCTGAAGCTCTTGAATCTTGGTGTATAGATTTTATTTATTTTTCTTTGTTCAGCTTTATTGAATTATTATTGAATAATAACTATTGAATAAACTTTACTGAAGTATTATTGAAGTTTAAGATATGAAACGTGATACTTTTTTATATTCATACATATTATGAAATGATTACTACAGTCCAGTTAACTAACACTTTCATTTCCTAATCTAATTATCATTTTTGTGTGTGATGTTAACTTAAGATTTACTCTCTAAACAACTTTCAGATATATAATACAATATTGTTAGCTATAGTCATTATGATGAACATTAAAACCTCAAACTGGAAGTTTGTATTCTTTGACCAACAGCTTTCCTAGTCCCAGCAACCACCATTCTATCCTTTATTTCAGTGAACTCAGCAATTTTAGGTTACACATATAAGTGAGAACATATAGTACTTGTCTTTCTGACTTGTTTCATTTAGCATATTCCTTCAAGGTCCATCCACGTTGTCACAAAAGACAGAATTTCTTTATATTTTTTAACGGCTGAATGATATTTTTTGTGAATATATGCCACATTTTCTTTAGCTATTTACCTGTCAATGGACACAGGTTGTTTCCATATATTGGGTATTGTGTATAATCATACATTATTTCTTTAATATTTTCTGCACCTCTCCAGCATAACTCTCTTTCAGAGACTTCA
>SJYQ01000672.1:728022-743628 GCA_006410935.1 Redunca redunca
GAACACGACTGAGCGACTTCATTTTCACTTTTTACTTTCATGCATTGGAGAAGGAAATGGCAACCCACTCCAGTGTTCTTGCCCGGAAAATCCCAGGGACGGGGGAGCCTGGTGGGCTGCCGTCTATGGGGTCACAGAGAATCAGACACCACTGAAGTGACTTAGCAGCAGCAGAAGCAGCATGTCCTGGCTATTGTAAATAGTGCTACAATGAACTTTGGGGTGCATGTATCTTTTTGAATTATGATTTTCTCCACATATATGCCCAAGAGTGGGATTGCTCAGTCATATGGTAGTCTTATTTTTAGTTTTTGAGAAACCTCTATACTGTTCTCTGTAGTGATTTCATTAATTTACATTCCTACCAACAGTGTAGGGTATTCCCTTTTCTCCACATGCTCTCCAACATTTACTGTTTGTAGATTTTTTAATAATGGCCATTCTGACTGGTATGAGATGATACTACATTGTAGTTTTGAATGCATCTCTAATAATTAGTGATGTTGAACATCTTTTCATGTATTTGTTGGCCATCTGTATGTCTTCTCTGGAGAAATGTCTGTTTAGTTCTCCCACCCATTTTTTCATTGAGTTGTTTGATTTTTAGTACTGAGCTATATGAGCTGTTTATGTAATTTGGAGATCAATCCTTTGTCAGTTGCTTCGTCTTCCATTCTGAGGGTAATTTTAATTTTGTTTATGGTTTCCTTTGCTGGGCAAAAGCTTTTATCTTTAATTAGGTTTCATATGCTTATTTGTGAAAATGACTCTTATGACCCAAAGCATTATACAGATTCAAAGCAATCTCTATCAAATTATCAATGGCATTTTTCATAGAATAAAAAAAAAGTTTTAATAATTTGTTAGAATATAAAAAGACACTGAATAGCCAAAGCAATCTTGAGAAAGAAAAAAAGCTGGAGGAGGCAGGCTCCCTGACTTCAGGGTATACTGCAATGCTATAGTAATCAAGACAGTATGGTACTGGCATAAAAACAGAAAAATAGATCAGTGGAAAAGTATAGAAATCTCAGAGATATACCCATAAAAGGGGTCAGAATATACAATGGAGAAAAGGCAGTCTCTTCAATAAGTGGTGCTGGGGAAACTGGACAGCTACATGTAAAAGAATGAAATTAGAACACTCGCTAACACCACAGACAAAAATAAACTCAAAATGGATTAAAGACCTAAATGTAAGGCTAGATAGTATAAAACTCTTACAGGAAAATGTAGGCAGAACACTTTTTGCCATAAAAGGCAGCAAGATCTTTCTTGACCCACCTCTTAGAGAAATAGAAACAAAAACAAAAATAAACAAATGGATAGTGTCCTTCTTTTAACTACTGAATTTATTTATTGCCATCACATGAAGTTGAACGTGTCTCAAACTGAAAACTTTATATTACTCTTAGTTCCTCTACCATGCTTCTTTGATTTGTTCAAATTCATTTATTATTTTCCTTATCACTCAGGTTTAATAATTTTTCATTTCAGTCTATCCAATTTCTTTGCTTCTACTTCCAACAAGTCTTCAAATATCATGTGCACTGCAAATTACTATCAAAAACATGTAAAAACGTGTTACTGCAAAAACATGAACTATCCTCCCTCTGCTTCTTCATTGATAGTATAACTCTTCTTCAAGCTCAACTCAGGTTGTCTTCCTTCATCAAATCTATACTCTGAAAGTTCTGGGATAAAGGAATCTTTTCTTCTCATCTTTCAGGTACAAGTTGGTTTTCTCATTGATTTTGTATATATTTGAAATGTTGTCTCATGTGTTTTGAGGGCTTTTATAAGAATGCATGCATGTGTGTGTGCTAAATTGCTTAGGTCATGTCTGACTCCTTGTGACCCTGTGGACTGTAGCCCACCAGACTCCTCTGTCCAAGGGATTCTCCAGGCAAGAATATTGGAGTGGGTTGCTGTACCCTCCACCAGAGGATCTTCCCAAGAGAGGGATAATATTCACTATTTTTATCCTCATCTGTAATTGATGACTAGGGCCCAAAGCTAAAGAGGTATGGAAAACCTCACATTTTAGAGAAACCTGCTGGCTTTCCAGGTGGTGTAGTGGTAAAGATTCCACCTGCCAGTGCAGGAGATGCAAGAGATGTGGGTCCAGTCCCTGGGTCAGGAAAATCCCCTGGAGAAGGAAATGGCAAGCTACTCCAGTATTCTTGCTGGGAAAATTCTATGGAGAGAGGAGACTGGTGGACTGCAATCCATAGGGTCACAAAGAGTCAGACACAACTAAACATGCAAGCACTAATAATTCAGGTCAAACATTCTCAGACTTATGAATAGGCAAAAACTATAGTCAATGTTACTTTATATTTATCCTATAGTTACCCTTTTTGATGTTCTTTATTCCTTTTGACATTATGTATTTCTCTTTATGATCACTTTTATTGGACTGAAGTGTTGAAATTCTGCTCCATCAGCTTTTATTTTTCTGAAAACATTTTTAGTTTGTGTTTGTTTTTGAAAGGTATTCTTGCTAGACATGGAATTATAAAATTGGCAGTTATTTCACATATTTGTTGGAAAGTTGAATGTAAACTTAAATTTTTGTTGTTGGTTAACTTCTCTTTGTCTTCAGACACTTTCAAAATCTTTTTGTTATTCTCCAATTTCCTCTTTCATGTTCACAGGTGATTTTTTCATTCCCTTTCCTTATTTAAACATTATTAGATTTGTTTTCAATCTGAGATCTTTAACTTTCTTTAACTCTATAAAATTTATCCATTACTTCTTCAATTATTTCCTCCTCTCCATTTTTACTCTTCTTTATCTCTTATTATCCAAACATTGGCATTTCTATTTATGTTATCCATGTTTCTTTATTTTCTTTTATATATGCTATTTGTAGGAGCATTCTCTACTATGACACCCTAACAACCTTGCATGTATCCACATAGGTCATGGAGTAAAAGGCTTAAACCATAGTTGATCTGAGTCTTGACAGAATGCTCTCTCATCCACCTAGAATATGAAACTGTGAGAGCTTGTGACCATTTCCCACTCATCTCTAACTATCAAGGAACCTGTCATGATGCAGTTTCTCATCACTTTCCTGGTTCCAGTGAAGTTATGAAAATGCCTGCTTCGCTTATCCTCGGGTGTATATGAGGCTATTAAACTAATTAGCTGTAGCATGGCTTCTTAACAACAGAGTGTCCTGTCATTTATGTTACAGTCCTATATCCTCTATTTTCAGAGCCATCCTGTGGGATAAATGATGTAGAGAGCTAGAACCTTTGACCACTCTTATTTTCACTGTGTATTTAAGTTAATAAACAATCTGAATCTTTAGAGGGCTTATTGTTTTTTTGCCAGAAAATCTCGAGGCTGCATCTTTGCCTGTGTCCCATCTAAAGTGTTTCTTTTGTTCAGCTATCATTTTTATACCTGATAACTCCTGGCTTCCCCGATGACTCAGCAGATTCTATTGTTAATAATTTCTTATTCTTTTTATATGCTAATACCTTTATCTCTTTATGTGTGTTCATCATTCTTACTTCAGTTCTTGGTCTGTCTCTTCTAATAATTCTATTCCAAGCTGAATATCCTAAATTTCAAACTTTTCAAAGTAGTTTTCCTCATCAGCTGTTTAGTTATCTTGCCTCTGAGCTAGTTCTTTTTGATACTCTTTCTGTCTGTGAGTTCTTTCTGGTACTCCAAACTATGAAAGGGCCCTAGTTTATGTCAGTCCTATATAGTTTAAAGAGAGTGAACTTATATGCCCTAGAATAGATGGTTTCAACTGATGAAACTACTGTTAGTAGCTTTCATTTGCTCTCACTCTGCCAGGTAATTCCTCTGTGCAGAGTTTTACCTTTAAACGCAGAGGTAGAGGGAGCACTGAAGGGACAATATCCTCTGACTATGTTATTCCCCAGCTCTGCGAGTTGAAGTACAAAGAATGGATGAGGAAGTGGGCAGCTGGTGGGACCTCTCCTCTTCCCTGCAGGACTTTTGTTTTACACCTCTTTGTACACCTCCACCAGTATTCTGGGCTGTTGCTAATAATACCTGTGGTAATATTTTGGGTAGTAATTGTCCAAAAGTAATGCAATCCCAATCCCAAAGAAAGGCGATGCCAAGGAATGCTCAAACTACTGCACAATTGCACTCCTCTCACACGCTAGTAAAGTAATGCTCAAAATTCTCCAAGACAGGCTTCAGTAATATGTGAACCGTGAACTTCCTGATGTTCAAGCTGGTTTTAGAAAAGGCAGAAGAACCAGAGATCAAATTGCCAACATCTGCTGGATCATCGAAAAAGCAAGAGAGTTCCAGAAAAACATCTATTTCTGCTTTATTGACTATGCCAAAGCCTTTGACTGTGTGGATCATAATGAACNTAGTCAAGGCTATGTTTTTTCCAGTGGTCATGTATGGATGTGAGATTTGGACTGTGAAAAAGGCTGAGCGCTGAAGAATTGATGCTTTTGAACTGTGGTGTTGGAGAAGACGCTTGTGAGTCTCTTGGACTGCAAGGAGATCCAACCAGTCCATCCTAAAGGAGATCAGTCCTGGGTGTTCTTTGGAAGGACTGATGCTGAAGCTGAAGCTCCAATACTTTGGCCACTTGATGCAAAGAGCTGACTTGTTTGAGAAGACCCTAATGCTGGGAAAGATTGAAGGCAGGAGGAGAAGAGGGTGACAGAGGATGAGATGGTTGGATGGCATCACCGACTCAATGGACATGGATTTGGGTAGACTCTGGCAGTTGGTGATGGATAGGGAGGCCTGGCATGCTGTGATTCATGGGTTTGCAAAGAGTCAGACACGACTGAGTGACTGGAGTGAACTGAATGCAATCCCCGTAAAACTGTTCAGAAAGCTTTTCTTCTCAGTGTTGTGTGCCTTTTCTTTCTAATTCTTTGAACTTATAGTTCTTTCTAGAAGTCATACTTTCTCCAAACTTGATTTCAAGTAGGGAGTTAGCCAGCCATGTTCTTTTGCCATCTTGCCAAGAATCATATAAAATAGAATCTCATAACTCAATCAAACCTTGAAGATTATATATAATTTTTTTCTTCATGGGATATTTCAGAAAAGGTAAACTGTGATTAGCTAAATACCTTCTTCATGGTCATATTGTATTCATGGTTGAGTGGAACTATATTCAAGTCTCTAGTTTTCTATGCCACTGTTCTCCATGTTCTCCATTAAATATTGCTACATTACCTTGAGGCCTCTGGGTCTTAACTGTATATTCATATGGATTGTGCATAGGCATGTTTTGCTAAATTGATTTTTATATTATCTTATGAAAGTCTGGTTTCTAGGAGCCTCCACTATGAGGATCATCAATTCTATGAAGAATTCACCTGGACTACTAGAATTAACATAATTGGAAGAGAAGGGTGGTCATTGTCCTTTTAGAGACGTGCAATAGGCTGGTGCTATGTTCTGACTGTTTGTGTACTCCTCAAAATGCTTATGTTGAAATCTTAATGACCAATGTGATAGAAGTTGGAGACTTTGGGAAGTTTTTAGGTCATGAGGGAAAAGACTAATGAATGAAATTTTTGTTGTTGTTCAGTCGCTCAGTTGTGTTTGACTCTTTGCTGCCCCATGGACTGCAGCATTCCAGGCTTCCCTGTCCTTCACCATCTCCTGCTTGCTCAAACTTATGTCCATTCAGTCAGTGATGACATCCAACCATCTTATCGTCTGTCACCCCCTTCTCCTCCTGCCTTCAAATCTTTCCCAGCATCAGGGTCTTTTCTGAGTCAGCTCTTTGCATCAGTTGGCCAAAGTATTGGAAGTTAACCTTCAGTATCAGTCCTTTTAATGAATATTTAGTGTTACTGAAAGAGAGATCCCATAGAGAACCCTTACCCCATTCACTATGTGAGGACACAGTGATAAGCTGCCACCCAGAACTGTTCACCAGAATACAACCACGGTGGTGACTTGATCTTGGAATTTCCAGCCTCCTGAACTGTGAGAAATTTATGTTGTTTATAAACTATTCAGTCATGGTATTATAGTAGCCTGAATGGACTAAGACAGATGGCATCTCAATAGGATGTGAAAGAAATGACCACATCAGTTTGAACAGTGTCTCCTACTATTCTTGCCATGGACTCTTTCACATTTCAGGAGAAGGAAGTAGCAACCCACTCTGGTATTCTTGCCTGGAAAATCCCATGGACAGAGGAGCCTGGCAGGCTACAGTCCATGGGAGTTGCAAAGAGTCAGATATGACTGAAGGGCTAACACTACTACTGGTTTGCAACTGATGTTAAAATGCTTTACGTTGAATATTTTAAATCCTAGTACTTATCTGTAATAACAGATTTTAGGTGGCACAATCACATTCCTGTAGCATTGCCATGATGCACACTAGATACATAGTCTACTTACAATTCATATTTTCACACTGGAATGCCAGTACTTTAGGAACCAAAAGGAAACCTGTCTCATATTTTATGAAACAACCAGATGTGAGTCTATTGACATGCCATCTGGAAGCTCTATACATTTGAGTGAAGTTAGTAAATCATTTGCATTTTAGCACAAAGGGTCAATTTATTATTTAAAACTTAATTTGTATGATTTCTAAGGATTTTTTTTAAGACAGAAAGTCACATAAATTCAGATGAGTGGCATGAAAGTAAATTTTGGCTGTCGTTGTAACCCTTGGTACACTAAATGATGTTTAATTCTTTATTGGTCATGAAGCATTTTTTAATGAATGTTTTAAGGTGCTTTTAGAGATCCTTTTTCTCCCTAAGTGCTAAAGTTGCATGTTTTCAAATTTAAACATGTAAGATGTATAGACTAAAAATTAGGGTAGGCAACAGAAACTACATTCCCTCAATTGTGTTTGATTGTTCAAACATAATCATGTGTTGTAAATAATACCGTAAATATTATCTCAAGCACTGCCACAGTGAGTATGCTGAGAGTAAGGCTGAGAACAAAGGTTGGGAAGTCGGATGGATCTCTGAAACCCTGGTTCTCTTATTAGCTACAGATCTTGGATAAATTATTCTGGGTTTCATTTTCTTCATCTTCAAAATGGGAATAATGCTACCCCATGAAATTATTATGAGCATGAAATGGGATATGTTTTAAATATACCTAATATAGTGCCTAGGCAGACTAAATACTCAATGAATGGCTTTAATAATAAAGTTGCCAAGAATACCTGGCGTATAGTAGATACTCATAGAATATTATTTTTCTAAATTTTATTTGAGACTTTAATTCATTTTTATTTTATTTTTCAATTTTATTACCATAAAAACTTAAGAACTTGAATCTGATCACTGAATAAAATACATTTGCTATCATTATATTTTAGAAATGCTGTAATTGAGTCCCTATTTAAAACAAGAGTTATTTAATGCAAAAGTTTTCATATTCCCAGTTGTATTTTTTCAATTTTGTTATTAATTTCTAAATTTGTTGTAATCTGAGAGAAGAATTTTTGTATTGCTACCTTATCACTCTGAGATTTTTTTTTAATTGCCTAATATATGGTCAATTTTTATTGTCCTTGAGGGCATAATCTCATATGCTTTTGAGGAGAAGATGTAATCTTACCCCATCTCCTCCTCTCTGTTGCTCTTGTTCTTCTCTTACTCTGTGAGTATGTGTTTGGTGTGTGTTGGTTTTTCTTTCAGGCAGAAATTGCTGTAGAAATTGTTGAAATCAACTGAATTTCCTGAATTCCATGTGGATGACAGTATCTCTGCAAGTGATAGGACTTTATCACCAAAGACAAGATGATCATGAATATTATAATGAACAGCTGATCTGAAGCAATGACCAAATAATTTGAACTGCAGTGATATTACCATTGGGTATTTAATCATGATGCTCCAAGAACTTAAACAGATTTGCAGGAATCTATAGCTAACTTGCTGTGTGTGTTTGTGGGTACACAAACATGCGAACAATACATACATTCACACTCACATATATATGTCCTATTGATTCTGTTTTTCTGGAAAACCTTGACTGATGTACTACCTGTACCTTCTAAAATAGTAAAATGAAAGCAATACCACATTTATAGGTATTTTAGAGATCAGTGCCATTTATCCAGGACTTGAAAAATGTAGAGGTGTCACTCCTGCTACTTAACACAACTTTCCTATTTGGTCTGTGCAGAAGACAGATGGAACCTTGAAGAATGGATTACCATAAGCTTAAGAAGGTGATGAATCCAATTTTGTAGGTGCTCATTCAGATATGCTTTTTTTAATTCATCTGCTAGATCAAACTCACATATATTTTGGTACTCTTTATGCAAATATGGGAAGTGCTTCTTGTTACTTGCTAGTGAAGACTATCAGAGGCTGGTTGCTTTTACTAGGTGGACCCAACATTATACCTTCAGTGACCTAACTCAGGACCACATCAACTCTCCAGCCCTATGTCAAAATATAATCTACAGTGAACTTGATTGCTTCCTTTAACAGAAATCCATAGTAGAAGGTATATTACATTTATGATACTATGCTTAATAGACCTGCTGATCAGAAGTAGCAACTACTCTAAGTGAAAAAGTGAAAGTATTAGTCACTCATTTGTGTCCAACTCTGTGATGCCATGGATTGTGTCCTGCCAGGCTCCTCTGTCCATGGAATTCTGTAGGCAAAAATACTGGAGTGGGTAGCCATTCTCTTCTCCAGGGCATGGGAGTCCTCCTGACCCAGAGTTCAAACCCGGGTTTCCCACATTGCAGGCAGATTCTTTACCATCTGAGCCATTGGAGAAACCCCTGACCCTCATGCATGGATTATTATGAATAGAAAATAAATTCTATGAAACTTCAGAGACATATCACCTCCATAAAATTTCTAAATGCTCAATGATCTGCATTATGTTGATAAACCTCTTACAAGGTAATGAAAATTTGCTGTGTGTGGGCCATCCTACTGCCAAGAAAGAGAGACAATGCCTAGCAAAGCTTTGGATTTTGGATGTAACATATACATTTTGGGAAAGCTACTCTCTTTTATGAAAGACTAATGATTTTGAGTAAAGCCCAGAATAAGAGGAGAATTTGCAGTAGCTGCAAGTTCTGTGCTAGCTGCTCTGTATTTGGAACATGTGTCTCAGTAAATGGAATGGTGGTTGAAATGTCTGTGGCAGAAAGCTGTAGCAGACCTTCAGCACGTTTCTAACAGGGAACCATAGCACAGGCTCCTGGGATTTTGGAACAAAGTGTGCTATCCTCTGGGAATTTCTAAAGCTGCAAACAGTAACTATTCAATGCTGGATAACTGTCCACTCAGTTACTCTGTCGTGAACTAGCCACAAACGTGTGCATGCATAGGAACACTCCATCATCAAATAGAAGTAGCATAAACAAGATCAGGCTTGAGCAAGCTGTGAAGGGACAAGTGAATTGCATGAGTAAGTGGCCCAGGTGCCATAATCGTCTAATCTGGCTACATTGTCTCCTGCCTCTCTTAGTCTCTACCTGTGACTACATAGAGAGTTCTCTATGATACATGGACTCAAAAAAAACATAGCTGGGCTTGGTCAACAGATGGTTCAGCTGAAGCACTGCAATCCCTCTCTGATGTTTTCCTGAACAGTCCTATAAGAAAATCTCTCAGTGGACAGAGCTTTGGAAAGTATACCAGGTAATTTATTTGGACTAGAGGGATAAATAACTGGAGATCTACAATGAATTTATTAAAAAATCAAGCTAATTATTTGGTTGATGATATTAGACTAATTTTCAAAGTAGTTGTAGCATTTTACATCTGTAGTATCAGTGTGTAAGAGATCAAGTTTCTATGCATCTTCATCAGAATTTAGCACTGTTAATATTTATTACAGTCATTCTAATAGGTCTGTTATAGTATCTCATAATTTGCATTTCCATAGGAGTTAATGATGTTTTACACCTTTTCATGTGCTTTTTTCTCACTGTGTTTAATGAAGTATCTGTTCAATTCCTTGGCTCATTTTCTAATTGGATTACTTATTTTCTTACTCTTACATATAGGTGATTCTTTTTGTATTATAGGTATGAGTCCTTTGTTATGAGATTTGCAGTTTCTCCTAGTTTGTGGCTTATCTTCATTCTCTTAACAGCAACTTTTACAAAACAGGTTATGGATTGTGCTTTTTGTTTTCAAATCCAAGAACTCCTAATCTTGAGTTCTGTAGATTTTATCTGATCTTCTCATAAAAGTTTTAGAGACAACAAAAGAGACTCAGATCTATAGAGTGAACTGTTGGACTCTGGGGGAGGGAGGGAGGGAGAGGGGGGGATGNGGATTCGTGTTTGGGAACGCATGTACACTCGTGGTGAATTAATGTCAATGTTTGGCAAAACCAATACAGTAAAGTAAACCAAAGTAAAAATAAAAATTATATATATATAAAAAAAACAAACAAAACATATAGGACAGAGAAAGAGAGGGTTCCAATTTGAGGGACAGAAGGTAGAAACTATGGATTTGTTTCTGTCAATTGAACTCCATTCATTCATTTTAAAATATAGAAAAGGTATGGTCTAAAAAAAAAAGTTTTATAGTATTATATTTAAATATATGATCCATTTTATATAAGGCATAAGAATTAGTTCAATGCTTATTTTTTTTGCCTTTGGATGTTCAATTACTCCAGCATTATTTGTTGTAAAGACTACCCTTCCTCCACTGATTTACTTTTGAAAATTTGTCAGAAATCAGTTGGACACATTTATGTGGATATATTTTGGGGTTTTCTATTACTGTCTTCATTTTTGGTTTGGTTTTCTTCATTGGGGCTCCTATAAACATGTTGGATGCTCTTCACCTATCTTCCAACCTATTAATTTCTCTCTGATACTTTTATGCTTTTATTTTGTGTTCTGTTCTTTTGGCTTTTTTCATTACAATGCTCTTCTCAATCAGTTCAGTTCAGTTCAATCACTCAGTCATGTCTGACTCTCTGTAACCCCATGGACTATAGCACACCAGGCTTCCCTGTCCATCACTAACTCCTGGAGCTTGCTCAAACTCATGTCCATTGAGTTGGTAATGCCATCCAACTATCTCATTCTCTGTCATCCCCTTCTCCTCCTGCCTTCAATCTTTCCCAGCATCAAGGTATTTTATAATAATTCAGCTCTTCGCATCACGTGGGCAAAGTATTGGAACTTCAGCTTTAGCAGCAGTCCTTCTAATGAATATTCAGGACTGATTTTCTTTAGGATGGACTAGTTGGATCTTCTTGTAGTCCAAGGGACTTGCAAGAGTCTTATCCAACACCACAGTTCAGCAGCATCAATTCTTTTGGTTCTCAGCCTTCTTTATGGTCCAATTCTCACATCCGTACATGACTACTGGAAAAATCATAGCTCTGACTAGATAGACATTTGTTGACAAAGTAATGTCTCTGCTTTTAAATATGCTGTCTAGGTTGGTCATAGCTTTTCTTCCAAGGACCAAGTGTCTCTTAATTTCATGGTTGCAGTCACCATCTGCAGTGATTTTGGAGCCCCCAAAATAAAGTCTGTTACTGTTTCACCATCTATTTGCCATGAAGTGATGGGACCGGATGCCATGATCTTAGCTTTCTGATATAGAGTTTTAAGCCAACTTTTTCACTCTCCTCTTTTGCTTTCATCAAGAGGTTTTTAGTTCTTCATCACTTTCTGTCATAAGGTTGGTGTCATCCGCTTACCTGAGGTTATTGATATTTCTCCTGGCAAACTTGATTCCAGCTTGTGCTTCATCCAGCCTAGAATTTTCCATGATGTACTCTGTATGTAAGTCAAATAAGGTTGACAGTATACAACCTTGACATACTCCTTTCCCAATTTTGAACCAGTCCTTTGTTCCATGTCCGGTTTTCAGTCATGGCTTTTCGAAACCCTTTGGCACTTTCTAATTAATCCTTCATTTTCCTAATCTGAGATAATTGCTTTTCCTTCAGTTTTCTTCTTGAATTCAAATCTTATAATTTCACATTTTCTAGTTTTATCTGTTTCTCCTTTCAGATTTAAAATTTTCATCTCTATAAATGCTTATTTAATGATATTTAATTCAGATTGCCATGTTGCATTATATTTATCCTTTTATTTCGTGGTTGATTTTAAGGGGAGAGTTTTTATCCAATGAACTCTTTGATTCTCATTTTCAGTTTATAGTGACTTTGTATAACTTGTACGCATTTTCTCTTTTTTCCCAAAATTATATTTCCTGGATCAACAGTTAACAGGTGATGCCATCTCTGCAGGTGTGAGAAATTAGAAGGTCTTTCTTTGTGTTTTTGTATAGGACTGTGCTCTTCTATTAGTATAGCATTTAGGTTCTTTACTATATGGTGACTTCAGGGAGTATCTTCTAGCTTTGTCATTTGCTTTTGTAGGATCTTGAAACTCTACTGCCTGTTTCTTTCTTTTGCTTCACTAAAGAAGCACTTTTTAAAGTACTTCCCTCTTCTTACAAAGTTGTGCTTTCCCAAAACTGCAATTCACATGCTTTTAACTCCCCTGACTCCAGTTTTTCTGTAGCCATTTTTTCTGAGTCAGAGGTATCAGATTCTTCTCAGTATTTTGTCCCCAAAAGGGCAGCCATCTTTCTTGAGGATGGTGATTATTTTATTTCTCATTTTTTACTCCTAGGTGCACAGAACTCTACTTTTGGCATGATGTCTGCCTGACTTTCTGGTCCATCCTGGACTCTAGAGCTGGTTCTCCTGGTTTGGGACGTTTATTTCCCCTATATACATGCAATTTAAGTTTTCTAGTATGTTCTATCATCTATACTATAGGCATGGATTACAGATGGTTCTGTTTGCTCTCAAGTGATCTGATTTTTAAATAGTATTTGAAGATATTAAAATTCAGATGACCACTCATTTTTCCAAAAGCCTAGAATACTCTCCCCTACCTACTTTTTTTAAATAATGAACTCTAAATCATGCTAATTTCTGGTATTAAGGAAGTAAACAATATGAATCAAAGAAACTTGACTAATAGTGCCTCACACCATCAGAAGCAACTGCAGATTTTACTGTCAAATTCAAAGAACTTACTACTTTTCTTTTTATAGCATTCAAAAAAGAGAAGGAACTGTCTTAAAATAGAGAGATTTGGCACTTCAGTAGATCGCAGGAAATTTCATTTAGCACATATACTATTCTCTGAGAAGACCACCAAATTAAATCAAGATTCAGAATTATTGAGTACCTAAAACATAAATGAAAGAGCAATCCTTTAAGACATCTGTGGATTTGAAGCAGCCTAAAAAGTAGAGCTGATTTGTCGTGCAGGGAGAAATAATGAGGTAGTAATTTATCTTTGTTAATAATAGAGGGATAGTATATTCACATGTGAGCTTGGTGTCCCTGTGGATAATATTTTATACTGATCTGTTAAGAAGGAAGAACATTTTCTCATGGGTTCAATCAAGCTAGGAAGAATAAGGTTTTAAATTCTCTCAGTTCTGAGCAGCCCAAAAGAAAAAAAAAAAAAAACAACAACTAAGGATTATATCTCATCAACATGCATTTTAATTTTGGGATAAAATTATCAGAGGAAATTGAAATGCTTGATAATTGAAAAGGATAAATGATGTAGGTTTTCTGGAAATAATAATGGACTTTGTGGTGCATATTATTCCATCAACTAAAAACAAAAAACTGTATTTTTCGGCTTTTAAAGTGACTTTAAAAATAGCACTAAGCTGTGACATCATTTTATTTTCTTGGTTATATCATTTTAAACACAACATTATAACTCATGTAACAATGAGATTAAAGGGATAGAATGGCTTAAAATATTGAGAAATTTTCTAATTAATATATTCCTGTTATTCCACAAAACCCTACAGCTAAAACTCACTGATAATGTCAAACACTTTCCCCCTAAAAGTATAGATAAGGTATGTATGTTTAATCTCATCATTTCTATAATAATGTTGTACTAGAAGNGTAGTAAACAAGTGAGATAATACAAATATGAAGAATTTATATATGAGAAAAAATAAAATTTAATGAAGTTAAAGAACCTATTGGTGGTCACACAAAGAGTAAATAAATTATAGAGCAATATTCAAGCACAGCTTTTTGTCTTGGGAAATTGTTAAACTCTAGATTGTTGGGATTATCAGAAAAGAATAGTTGGATGATGTTGAATTGTCAGCAATAATAATCTATATTTCTAACTAAGAAACTAAAATTGTCCTCTAGAATGTTGGGTAGAGGTCACCTTAAATAGTTTGTAAGTTTTTAAATTTGTGTTGGTATAATTTCTATACTCAATGAACTCACTGAAAATTTAGTGTTAGATTTTGGGATACAGTAGAAATCCTTACCGTTCAGAGTACTCTGAGGCACCAGAAGGCAACAAGGGGTGAATGTATTAACAAACATTAAACAGAGGCTAAGGAAAATTTAGATACCTTAAGTACAAATGATCAGTACTGAATGCCTATAAATTAATTACATATGGACGTCAAAACAAAAGGAAATGCCCTGTTCTTCAAATAACTAAACATTGAAAGTGATGACTGTGAATCTGATTCTTCCAAATACATAAAAATCGTGTAGAGGCAGGCCCTAATTTACCTCTATGAAAATTATCATAGGTGAGTGTGAATTGTATTTAGTGCTTGAATCTATGCTGTATTCCATCAGAGGCAAAGTTAGGTTGGACTCTATACCTTCCAATTCTTAAGAGCAAGAGAAGAGCTTCCTAGTGGTTGATGTTGCAACTTCATTCCTATCAGTGGGGACTTAATGCTTAAATAGGGGATAAGGCTTCACAATAGGTAGAAACCCACTCAGTTTTCTTGAATTTTTTTTTTTCCTAATTTGAGAAAGGCTAGATGGTGACATTAGGCATCTAGGCTTTCACAATAATTTTGCCATCTTTATAGGTCTAGAGGATGTGAGAACAGGGATGTGATGTAAAAGTTTCACATGTATTTTCTCACTTTTTAAGTCAGCCTGAAACTTGACTCCCTTGAATTACTTAATGGAGTAATACATAAAATTGTTGAAAGACATTCCCTTTTAAAAAGCTCTTTTATAAATTTATACAATGATTTTTCTTAGGAGAAAAATTCTGATGCTCTGTTTATTTTACTTAAGTATAGGGAATTATTTCAGGGATACTTTTATTTATAGGGTATAGGATTAAATTCAGATTGTTGAAAAGATGCAAGAAAGGGCTATTGAGAGAAAAATATGAGTAAAAGGAATGTGATTTCTGTGCCATGCAGTTTTCTATATTTTGACAGATTGTAAGGTAGTTATGTTGTGATCACAAAAATATATCTCTCTGGTTAAGATGAGGACTATATTCTCTTGATAAACAATTTTGAAAAGATCTATAACCTTTAGTTTGACAATGGTAACCACTTTAAAGTGATTAATTTCTTTCAAGCTGGAATAAAAATGAACATGATGTACATTGGCCTTGGCTTTGACATGACTGTTAGTACTATCCCAAAATAGAATTATGCATAATTTTCATTTCCTCTTACCTTCATTTGTTTATTTAGTCTTTTGCTGGAGTACCTGATAATTAATATGGCCAGTATTTTATTTTAATTGCTATTAGGTTTACGTGTCTGTGATTTATACCACACTTTAATTTTTCCCTTGGGGGAAATATATGTATAG
>SJYQ01000672.1:753222-768430 GCA_006410935.1 Redunca redunca
ATTATTCTGTTAAATCTGTATTCTTTCCATAGTATAATTCTGAAAAATATTCAGACTTCAGATTATATATAATATTATATATGACAGTTTAGGTAACCTATTTTGGTTATTTAGTAAGAAAAGTAAAAAATCCATCTCCCTAAATCAACACAAAATTATCTTTGTTTTTATTTACTTAAAAAAATTTTAGGGATATCTTATAGTTATTTAAGAGAATTTGGCTAAATTTTATATGAGTCATATTGGAATATTTAAGAATATTTTTTCTCTCTTTTTCCTCATGGATTATAATAATCTTGGCTTTTGATTGGGTAAGTATCAGAGGTTATAATTCAAAATGAGAAGTATGATTCCCATTTTTTCTAGGAAAAGATTTGTTAAGCAATATTCAGTAAAAAGAAAAGTTAAAAAAGTTTTTTGTTTTTTTTTTCATCTGTTTTGTAGACTGTTTAAGGGAAAACCAGCATGTTAAATGGACTTCCCCGGTAGCTCAGCTGATAAAGAATCTGCCTGCAGTGCAGCAGACCCTGGTTCGATTTCTGAGTTGGTAAGATCCACTGGAAAAGGGGTAGGTTACTCATTCCAGTATTCTTGGGCTTCCTTGGTGGCTTACATGGTAAAGAATCTGCCTGCAATGCAGGAGACCTGGTTCGATCCCTGGGTTGGGAAGATCTCTTGGAGGAGGGCATGGCAACCCACTCTGGTATTCTTGCCTGGAGAATCCCCATGAACAGAGGAGCATGTATGGCTAGTGTATGGAGTTGCAAATAGTCAGATATGACTGAACAACTAAGTACAGCATAGCACAGCATGTTAAGTAATGCAAACCAAATGTTCACTCTTGGCCCCTGAGTTCCCACTGCTTACAAATTGCATGAAAATTCTAACCTGGGAAACCTTACTATTCTCTTCTGGTGTGTCCTTTTTGCTTTTTTGTACCTTGGACACTTTATGTATCTAGAAAACCAAAAGCTGTGACTGAGTTTAAAACACCTCAAACCCAATCTCCCTAAACCAACCAAAACCTAAAACAATCTCAATTCTCCATTTATTGAAAGATACATAAGTTTTTTCATCTTATGTAAAGATGAAAAGTACAATAGTACAAAGTATTTCTTTGTACTAAGAAAAGCCACTATTTGACTCTTAAGTGAGAACACATTTGGCCATTTGATAGTTTGGAGAAAATCAATTTTCATATATTTCAGTACAATTGCCTTTCATGGTGAAGGAGTGTAAGGGGTCACATTTTTTTATGAACACTGATACCAAGAAAGAAGATGTACTTTCTCTGTTTTCTATATCTGATTTAATTACTAATATAAACCCCACTAGCTGGATTGGGGGCAGTGTTGCATAGAGGTATAGAAGTGTATTTTCAACTAAAGCTTAAAAATATGTTAGTCTCTTTTGGTCTTAAGCACCCTGAATGTGTTCAAGTCTTTGGGGAGCGGGGGCGGGGGTGAGTTGGTACCCAGAAACACTGGAGAGAGGTTTCAGTCTGTGTAACCTGGCCGTTGTCCATCTAGGAGGGCTGGCCCTGTCAGCTCCATCTCTGAACTTGCTCTGCTGGGCTGTGTGTGTCACTTTGCCTTTTGGAATGTAATGGTCCATGAGGGCTAATTTGGCCCTTGCCTTCAGATACTGGGTCTCTGCCACTGGCTGCTCTTCTCAACTGCAGTCTTCTGTGTCACCACTGGCAGCTTTATGTGCATGTGAAACCACTTCAGTCATGTTTGATTGTTTGCAGCCCTGCAGACTGTAGCCCACCAGGCTCCTCTGTGCATGGAATTATCCAAGCAAGAATACTGTAGTGAATTGTTATGCCCTCCTCCAGGGGATCTTTCCAACCTAGGATCAAATCCAAGGCTCTACACAGTCTCCTACATTGGCAGGCAGGTTCTTTATTACCAGTGCCACCTGGGAAGCCCATTGGCACCTTTGTATGTTCCCTATGGCAACTGCGAAAACTGCTGTTACTCCCATGTCATAATGAGTGTCTTACTGAAGTCCCTGAAGGATGTCTCTTAGGAGCTTATAGACTCCCTATTGCCATGTCCAGGGCATGCTTCCCTATTCCTATCTGGATATTTCTATAGTTTTCCCCCTACCCCACTTTCACAGAACACATCAGGTTTAAACTAGAATAAGAGATAGGAATAGAAGCATGCTTTCCTCAATTTCTCTCCATTTTTCTTTTTCCTTCCAAAATCCACAGGATGGAAAGACTAGGGTATACATTACTTCCTACTTCCTCTTCATGCCTGGTAGATCTCTGACTAAGTCACATCTTCTAATTCCTCATTAGCTCTGCTTCATTGTCTTGATGGTGGGTGGGAGCAAGAGGGAGAAACCTGCTTACTAATAAAGACCATTATGTTAAGATGTACTCCAAAATGATTCTCCATATAGGGCTAGTTCTCTACTCATGGTGAAAACTTGTCACTTTTTGATGAATTCCTGAAATGCAAGACAAGGGGCATATCAAAATGAATCAGGCACTTTAGACTTACCCATTTTACATTTGGCTATCAGTTTACATGAAATTTGATTTACTGAATATTTCAAACTAAAACTAGAAAGACTCAGAGATAACAGGAAAAGCAATGTCCCCATGGGCTCTATTATATTATAAAAAACTTATCTTTGTGATCTTGGTAAAATCTGCTAGAGATCTCTTCAAGAAAATTAGAGATACCAAGGGAACATTTCATGCAAAGATGGGCTCAATAAAGGACAGAAATGGTATGGACCTAACAGAAGCAGAAGATATTAAGAAGAGGTGGCAAGAATACACAGAAGAACTGTACAGAAAAGATCTCATGACCAAGATAATCACGATGGTGTGATCACTCATCTAGAACCAGACATCCTGGAATGTGAAGTCAAGTGGGCCTTAGAAAGCATCACTATGAACAAAGCTAGTGGAGGTGATGGAAATCCAGTTGAGCTATTTCAAATCCTAAAATATGATGTTGTGAAAGTACAGCAATCAATATGCCAGCAAATTTGGAAAACTCAGCAGTGGCCACAGGACTGGAAAAGGTCAGTTTTCACTCCGATCCCAAAGAAAGGCAATGTCAAAGAATGCTCAAACTATAGCACAATTGCACTTATCTCTCACACTACTAAAGGAATGCTCAAAATTCTGCAAGATAGGCTTCAGCAATACATGAGCCATAAACTTCCAAATGTTCAAGCTGGTTTTAGAAAAGGCAGAGGAACCAGAGATCAAATTGCCAACATCTGCTGGATCATTGAGAAAGCAAGAGAGTTCCAGAAAAACATCTATTTCTGCTTATTGACTATGCCAAAGCCTTTGGCTATGTGGATCACAATAAATTGTGGAAAATTCTGAAAGAGATGGGAGTACCAGACCACCTGACCTGCCTCTTGAGAAACCTGTATGCAGGTAAAGAAGCAACTGTTAGAACTGGACATGGAACAACAGACTGGTTTCAAATAGGAAAAGGAGTACGCCAAGGCTGTATATTGTCACCCTACTTATTTAACTTCTATACAGAGTACATCATGAGAAATACTGGGCTGGATGAAGCACAAGCTGGAATCAAGATTGCCGGGAGAAATATCAATAACCTCAGATATGCAGATGACACCACCCTTATGGCAGAAACTGAAGAAGAACTAAAGAACCTCTTGATGAAAGTGAAAGAGGAGAGTGAAAAAGTTGGCTTAAAGTTCAACATTCAGAAAAGGAAGATCATGCCATCCAGTCCCATCACTTCATGGCAAATAGATGGGGAAACAGTGGAAACAGTGGCTGACTTTATTTTGGGTGTTCCAAAATCACTGCAGATGGTGATTGCAGCCATGAAATTAAAAGACACTTACTCCTTTGAAGGAAATTATCACCAACCTAGACAGCATATTAAAAAGAAGAGACATTACTTTGCCAACAAAGGTCCATCTAGTCAAGGCTATGGTTTTTCCTGTGTTTATGTATAGATGTGAGAGTTGGACCATAAAGAAAACTGAGTGCTGAAGAATTGATGCTTTTGAACTGTGGTGTTGGAGAAGACTCTTGAGAGTCCCTTGGACTGCAAGGAGATCCAATCAGTCCATCCTAAAGGAGATCAGTCCTGGGTGTTTATTGGAAGGACTGATGTTAAAGCTGAAACTCCAATATTTTGGCCCCTGATGCAAAGAGTTGACTCATTTGAAAAGACCCTGATGTTGGGAAAGATTGAAGGCAGGAGGAGAAGGGGAAATGACAGAGGATGAGATGGTTAGATGGCATCACCGACTCAATGGACATGAGTTTGGGTAAACTCCAGTAGTTGGTGCTGGACAGGGAGGCCTGGCCTGGTGCGGTTCATGGAGTCACAAAGAATCAGGCACAACTGAGCAACTGAACTGAACTGCAAACCTATTGCCAGCTCAATATATCAGTCCTGTAGTATAAATAATAATCTTTAGTATTTTTATATTTTTCAAACACCTTTCCCTTCAGACTCTGGATAGATTACTTGAATCCTGGAGTATCATGTAAAAACTTAATGCCACCTTCTAACATCAACCAGAACACAGCTCTCAGTACTATGTATCATCATGATATTTTATATTTATTCTGATAGGTAATGGATGTTTGCCATGGGCTATGCACTGTTCCAAGCAAGTGCTTGCATATTCAATCATTCATTCCTCACAAAATCCCATTAGCTACCTACTAACATCCTCAGTTTGCAAAGGAAACAGGCATACTGAAAAAAACAATTTGGTCAAGAGCACAGAGAATGTGACAGAGCTGAGATTTGAGCCTCCCAGGAATAAGGCTTACCAAGTCTGAACTCCCTCACCACACTGTTTCTCTGATAGGAAAAAAAATTATGGATTTGGGTTTTTGGATGTGCAGTTGCTCCCTCATCTCTTGCTATAAATTCTTTACCAGAATGCTAGCAACCGAGCCTACTTGAAAAGTTTGCCTACATAATCATAGATACACATAAACCCAGCAAACATATGTGTTAATTAAACATGGAGGCCATTAGACTGAGGTGGCTTTAACGCTGTGGTAGCCAACAGGAGTGGAGAAGGCAATGGCACCCCACTCCAGTACTCTTGCCTGGGAAATCCCATGAACGGAGGAGCCTGGTATGCTGCAGTACGTGGGGTCGCTAACAGTCGGACACAACTGAGCTACTTCACTTTAATGCATTGGAGAAGGAAATGGCAACACACTCCAGTGTTCTTTCCTGGAGAATCGCAGAGACGGGGGAGCCTGGTGGGCTGCCGTCTATGGGGTCGCACAGAGTCGGACACGACTGAAGCGACTTAGCAGCAGCAGCAGCAGCAGCCTACAGGAGCCGGACTTCCCAGGTGGAGCTAGGGGTAAAGCATTCGCCAAACAATGCAGGAGACACAAGAGACAGGGGTTTGATCCCTGGGTCCAGAAGATCCCTTAGAGGAGGCCATGGCAACCCACTCCAGTATTCTTGCCTGGCGAATCCCATGGACAGAGGAGCCTGGCAGGCTACAGGTCCGTAGGGTCGCAGAAAGTTGGACTCCGGCACTACAGGAGCCAGACAAAATCTAAGCCTTCAAATGCCTCAATATTATGAATTCAAAGGACAGCCAATCATAGCTAACTAGGCTTTTCAGTTAATTTTAGTTCAGTTCAGTTCAGTCACTCAGTCGTGCCTGACTCTGCGACCCCATGAATCGCAGCATACCAGGCCTCCCTGTCCATCACCATCTCCCGGAGTTCACTCAGACTCACGTCCATTGAGTCAGTGATGCCATCCAGCCATCTCATCCTCTGTCGTCCCCTTCTCCTCCTGCCTCCAATCCTATCGCCAATCATTTCCCTTGCTTTGCTTCTGCCTTTTCTTTGTAAAAGTCTCTCTAAGCTTCTTTGGGTAGAACACTCCTAACCACTTTCAGTTTGGTGCTGCCTAAATGAACTCAAAAACTTTCATACACTTCACTTTATCTTTTAACACATACAAAGAATAGAATCTCTTTTTAACCAAACCAAAAATGATCAAATGGTTAGAATATGTAAACACAGTCTAAGAAAAGAATTTAGCATCTTAATAATAGCCCTCTCAGTAAGTGGAGTTTTCCAGAACTCACTCACTCAAACCCAAAGCTTTCTACCAGTATGGCTGTCATTCCAGTATGATAACAGTGTCATAAGGAGGGAGTATATATTTCTAAGTGATGCCTAGCAATGTGCACCGTGTATTTTTCCCCTGTCTGACAATCCTCTTACTGATTTCTACTTTGCTTCTAAGCATAATGTGCACGTTCTCTTTTGTTTAGAATATCCATTATTCATGTTTTCAAGATTGAACCCGTTAGGACAATTAATGACTATGAATGCTTCTTCCTTTTCTGTTCATTTATCCATTCTAATTATACTTAAAGGTGGCATTGCATTTTCTTTATTTGAAACTTCAGATGAGAGGGACTAATGGAGCACTCAGACAAAAGGATACAAACAGGTAGAAATGAAAGATTGTCTGTCTTTAATTTTTGACTATGTGAACTTATTTGTGTTCATTTTCAAGGGGCATTTGCACTAAGCGTCTTTCATCTTGTACAAAGCAGGCATTAAGTGCATGAGAGGAAAACGAAAGACAAAATGCTATAATTGAAGTGACCAAGCTATTAATATATTGTTATCATCCCAAAGCCAGATAGTAGGATCCTAATATAAAAGGCTTTGGTTGATTGAAGACCAAAAAAAAAAAAAAACCAACTCCTGCAGCTAGTAATTTTAAAAGAGGTGACAATTTTGTTGTTATGTAATCTCCTTAAGCCTTTAGAGATAGCATTGCAGTTGGGTGTAGGCATGGATGTTCCTAGAATATGCACATACTGGAAACATTAAAAGTCATGTGTGTGACTTTTTACCTTTCCTAGTTGTTTGCTCATCTCTAAAATGTCTTGTGGAGTGTCAGTAATGAGTAGCTCCAGAATTCTTTGCTTTCCATGGATGCTGGTTTCATTAACTTTGGTTCAGCAGCTCTAAATAGCAAAACTGGTGGCACTTTGAATATGAGTTCAGTCAAGTGGCCAAGCCATGTGTTGAGTCACTGTGTGGTTTTAACCATCCTAAGTGGAGTACCGTATTACTGGTCTCATTCCTTAATTTTCTTCCTGCTGTAGCTAAAAGTATCCTTGCCTAAATTCATTGGTAGACAATGAACAAAACATACACAATCTAGCAAGTCTGTCTATGTTATTGAAAGTGTGCTGCTGCTAAGTCACTTCAGTCATGTCTGACTCTGTGCAACCCCATAGACGGCAGCCCACCAGGCTCTGCTGTCCCTGGGATTCTCCAGGCAAGAACACTGGAGTGGGCTGCCATTGTATATATTGACAAATCTTCCATGATATAATTAGGTGTGTAAGAGGTGTTAATGTTTTAATTGTAAGCACCAAAGGATTTCTGTAATAAATTGGTAAGAATGACTATTTTTAGAAGTAATTTTAAAAACTTTACCTGGAATTCAGAGATATGGAGAAAAAGAGATGCTTGTGCACTGTTGTTGGGAATGTAAATTGGTGCAGCCACTCTGAAAAACAGTATGGAGTGTCCTCAAAAAATTAAAAATAGAACTACCACATTACCCAGCAATTCTGCTTTTGGGTATTTATCTAAAGAAAATAAAAACACTAATTTGAAAAGGGATATGCACCCCCATATTCACTGTAGCATTATTTTCAATAGTCGACATATGGAAGCAACCTAAGAGTCCATCAAAAGATGAATGAATAAAGAAATTGTGAATAATTGTGAGTAGTATTTCATTGCGTGTGCATATACCATAAAAAAAGGAAGAAATCTTGCCATTTGTGACAACATAGATGGACACACATGGTAGTATACTAAGTGAAATAATAAGTCAGAGAAAGACATATATTTTCATTTATATGTTGAATCTGAAGAACAACAATGGACATAGATACAGAGAACAAACTGTTGATTGCCAGAGGGGAATGGGGTGTGGGATGGAGGAAACAGAGTAAATAAGTCACAAAAATGTATTGTTCAGCATAGGAAAAATAGTCAATAGTATTATCATAGCTTTGTGTGGAACATAATGTATAAAAACATCAAGTTATTATGCTATACACCTGAAACTAATATAAAAAGTCAATTATACTTTTAAAAAAGAGCAAACAAAAACATGTATGGCAATGTGTTTAGGTTTGCTTCTGTAGTTTGCCTCTGCCATAATGGTATATTTTATATGTTTTTTCACCCGCCTTTAGCACTCTTGAGCCCTTAATTTTGCTTTAGCTTCACCAGTCCCACCCAGCTGAAATAGGCATATTTAGCAGGCAAACAATATGTTTGGCATATTTAACTAAAGAATTTTGGAAAATACCTGTGTAATTAATAATTTTTTTTAACATAAACACTGTTTGGTTTTTAACACAAATCCTGGCTCTAAAAATCAGCCTTTAGAATGCGATGTTCAAACTCTAAATTTTTTGAAAACTTTATATAGAGCTTAAAAGAAGGTTAATATTTTCTTATTTATGTATGTGATCATGGGTATTTCTGTTTATATGTGTTTGTGATCAATTTAGGTATATTATCAGAATCTCACTTCCTTTTAAAGGAATAATATGACTACATTTACAAGTTGGTCTTACAATATTAATGGAAGATAGGATTTCATAGTTTGGAATGGTTAAAGACACAGGAACTTTTCTGCTAATCCCTAGCACGTGTTTAGACATTTTGGCAGGGATCATCTATCAAAAACTTTGTCTCAGCTGCAGGAATTCACAGGCTAGCCATGGAAATAGGCAGACGTCAGAATGCTCATTGGCGGTCTTCTTTCTCTCTTTGAACTATTCAGGATGAACATGGTACTTTGTTATACCACTGTTCCAAACCCATCAAACTTGACAAGGTTTTGATAAGAAATAGATATTTTGCTAAATATTTAGTGGAGAAGAGAGCTCACATTGCACAGTATATGCCAGAAAATTAACAGATTTCTTCTGGTATACAGGTTTTTTCTCTCCAAGGTTTCTTAAGTCTCTCTGCCACCTCATTTATTCATTTTTCCTTTTATATACAGACTTGCTATATCTCCATAATTACACTAGTGGTTTTTCCTGGCCTCTTCTTTCCATAAAGCAAAAGCCCCCAAATTAATGGAACTGTGAATACTTGGTGCTCCTCAAGGAATCCTATTTGAAGGGTTCCAGTACTTTGGCCACCTCATGTGAAGAGCTGACTCATTGGAAAAGTCTCTGATGCTGGGAGGGATTTGGGGGCAGGAGGAGAAGGGGACAACAGACTCGATGGATGTGAGTCTGAGTGAACTCCGGGAGTTGGTGATGGACAGGGAGGCCTGGTGTGCTGCGATTCATGGGGTTGCAAAGAGTTGGACATAACTGAGTGACTGAACTGAACTGAACCCTAGCCCAAATGCTTCTTGAAATAGTAATCCAACAAATTACTCTCATATTAACTGATAATGAATAAATAGAAGTGCAGATGAATAGAAAATTAGATCTTCTCTGGGTAAGAAAGATTCTCAAAACTAGTGACTTTTGATCTGGATTTTGAAGGATACATAAGAATTCATGAAGCTGTTATAATTTAGGCTTTCATTCACATAATAAATAACCTTAATAATGGATAATTATTGAACGCTTAAATGTGCACTATGAAAATTATTAACATTAAGTGTCTAAAGAATTGAGGTAATGATTAATAGTATTATAAACCCCATTTTATAGCCAAGAAGACCTAGAATTTCAGGAACTTTTCCAAGTTCATACAGCTAATACAGTATAGAGCTGGAACCAAGATTTGGGTTTGGGGATACTGACTCTAGCATCTGACTACTGTCCTCTTCTGTTAAATAAGTCAGTGTTTTAGTTTGCTAAAAGTGACTTTAACATACTCTTAATCCAGTATATGTTATTAAAAATTGTAAATAAACCCAATTTGATTTTGCTGTTGCCTCTCATGCTAAAAGATGAAAAATAAATATAACATTTACTCTCCTCATTTAAGTTTTTTTCCATAGTGAGAAAAGGCTGGAAACAAATGTTTGTCATCTTCAAGGTTGTACTTTTTTTACCCTAGAGAATTTACTAGAATAGGCTTGTACAGCCACATCAACATCAAGTCACATCTGCTTCCCATCACAGAACACAGTTATTCTCAACAACCTAGAAGCAAAGGTTAAATACATTAGAAGGCTGAACAGGTGCTCAGAAGTACCACTAGTTATTTTGCATAACTAGATTCAGCCTTGTTCGAGCCTGTGAACTAAAAGGTCATTCAACTGAAAATGTCTTCCATCTGTTTTTATTATTCTCCTGTCCAGCATTGCACTAGACTATTTATACATATGAGTCCATGATTTAACAAAAAATATAAAAATTCATTGGCAACTTGAGACAAAATGCTTTTGCTGTAAAGTGTTTGATAGCATGGCATTGATGGTTATTTTAAAATTTAAATATTGTAGGCTCCTTGGGTTATTTCAATATGACACAATAATGAATGCAGAAATTAAACTACAAATCTTCTGTCTGTCCTATCATAATATGGATAGAAAAACCAAAATATTTTAAATTAATTTCAGGAAATTTAGAGCAATTATGATATATAATGATATATATATATTTTTGATATATATATGATATATATTTTGTTTAGAGGTCCTTGATTATGAACTGTGTATTTGTTGATTCATTCATTTACAATTCTCAGTTATTCTCAGTTAATAAAATAAAATGATGATCCAGAAATGTAAAAAATAGACAATTTCTCTCTTGAGAAGCAGCCAATATTAACACAGCATTTGTATAACTAATATAATTATGACATATTTTTGAGAGGTACAATGGTTATCAAGTGCTTATGTAATTAAATAGTTGTATCAGTAATGCAGGCTTAATGCAACTTATGCCAGCAGGTTCAAACACAGGTTATGAATGCTGCTAAACAATAACTGAGAACACTAACTTAGCAAAGTTTCCATTTATGCTAATATATAGGTAAGCCTGTTCATAACCTAAAGGAGCTTCTAGTCTGAGGTGGAGAAAGAAAAGTAAGCAGACATTGGTAGTATAGCTTGCTAAATGTTGTGTTTGAGAAGCAGAGGAGCCTTGGATGTGTAACAGGTGTGCCCTCATACCAACCAAAGGTCCTAGGGAGGGGACACTAACTCTGACTCTCAAACCCAAGGAGACTTGAGGTTCTCCACTATATATGCACTATATATGCATGTATGCATATATATATATTTCTGTCATAGCACTGATAAGACCTTGTTAACAGAAACAATAACATGAGTGGTATATATGATTTTATGACCTCTATATATCAAAAACTACGGTAAATAAACTTAAAAAGAGAAAGCCTTGAAAAACAAATATATAGTACAAAATAAAAGGTTATCTACATTAACACATAAAAAGTTCTTTACTAAGCAATACAAAGAAAACCATTTGAAAAAATAAGCAAAGGATGGGAAATGGCATTTTATAGAACGAGATCAAGTGGCTAGATAAGATCAGCCTTAATAGTGATAAATGATGTGAGTTAAGCAAGATAGTCCATATACAGATAATTAAAAAAAACAAAAAACTCAGTATTGGTGAGAATATAGAAAAGAGGCTCTCTTCAGCCCTGCTGTTAAGAGTGAAAATAAAGTGAAACATTTTGGAGGATTTTGTCAAACTACACTAAAAAGCTAGAAAGATAAGTCCTTTGGCATAAGTAATTCTGATGTTAGACACTTATCCTAAGGGAATTAATCGGACAATCATTCAAAGATTTGGATATATTTATCATTGTTTATATAAAAAAGCAATGTAAATGTCTAGTTTTGTTGAATTGGTACATAAAATTTGGTATATGCAATATATAATGAAGGCATTATAATTACTATATACATATGTGGTTATTGTCATGAAGAGACAGCATGTATAAGTGAAATAAACTAATTATAAAACTATGAGTAATATGATTACACTTTTAAAGTATGGTATATTCATGCACGTAAAAACTGAAACATACTGCAAAATCTGTGGTAGAATTAGAGGTGATTCTTTTTAACTTCCCTTTAGTTTCTACTATTTTTTAAACAATACATGTGTATTGCTTACATAATGATATAATATACAAGTAAAACTTTTAAAAAGTTTGAATATCACAAGACAAGTATTTCTGCCTTAAGTTTGATCTGGAATTGTCACTGTGTGTTCTAGTGAAAACTGAGTGCTCAAGAAACTAGAATTCATAGTTTATTTTTAAAATTTGAAAATGAGTGTCAAGAAAAATTATATATCTACCTAATATATATGCTTCCTTTACCAAATTCCAAGAGGAAATTATTTTTTAAAAACTGGTGCACGGGGATGATCCAGAGAGATGATATGGGGTGGGAGGTGGGAGGGAGGTTCAGGATTGGGAACTCATGTACACCCGTGGCTGATTCATGTCAATGTATGGCAAAATCAATACAGTATTGTAAAGCAAAACAAAGTAAAAATAAAAATTAAAGAAAAAAAACACTGTTACTTGAAACACTTTAGGATAACGAGGAGTCATAAAGGAAAGTGAAATACTTTACATAATAAGAGTGACAAAGCAAACAGACAAAAATATACAAGTAAAAGTGTCCATGTGATTAAAATCAGCCTTAGTTTTAGATAAAAAAATGGATATGTTTATATGTACATGCACACACACATACACAGAAAAGTAAAAGCCTACGGAAGCTTTTGTAGATGGGATCGGTGAGTTTTGACTTTTATTTAGTTGTTGATTTTAATAGTTGTCTATTTTAAAATTAGAACATTTTAGTGAAAACAGGAAAAAATATCTTAGTAGCAGAAGAGATATCCTATATTAGGTTTATAGTACTATAAAACTAAAGCATAAGCTTCCCTCATCACGGCACCCTTCACCCTGACTTGACTGCTTGCCTGGAATTCTCTATTAACAGTCTAAGCTTTGTCTAAAATGCTTTTCATGTCATATCTTCAATGTCTTTTACTTTCTCCATCATGTGAGCATTGACTTTCTCCTGTGATGGAGGAAGGGTAGTTATTTTTTTCACAAATGTAGAGCCTGATGCTCAGGAACAATGCTGGAGCCAAGACCTAAAATCAAGTTCTTCATTTCAAACCTATGGTCTTTTGTTTTGCATTCTGGCCTGGAGAATCCCAGGGACGGGGGAGCCTGGTGGGCTGCTGTCTATGGGGTCGCAGAGAGTTGGACACGACTGAAGCAACTTAGCAGCAGCAGCAGAAGCAACAGCAAGAGTTAACCAGCAAGAAATTAATATGAAAGAATCCAATATATTGAACCATAAGCTCAGGAGATAAACATGATAAAGATGGAGCAAGAGTGAAGGATTTTGAGGTTCATATCATGAATTTTTGAGTTGAAAGCTCTTCACTCCTCTGGAAATAGAAATTCTCTTCTTCCTTAAGCGAGATGCTTCTAGCTGTTAAATCATACGTGGAAGCAACAGGAAGTTGAAGTTCAACACAGAGGCAACTGAATCTGTTGAGATATAAGGTTAATACCTAGCCTATGAGAGAAAGAGTTTTACCTATTTTGGGAAGACAGGAAATTTTAAAAGATCCTTGGTAGTTCTCTTTACTGTCTTAATAGTCTTATAGTCAGAATTTACTTATTTTACTGTCATGTCTATCTCTAAGCCTTCTGATGAAAAGAAAATCTAACATATATTAAGTGTTTATCCTTGGTTAGGCACTTGCTTAACTCTTTACACTTGTGTTTGCAACTAATCCTCCTAACAATACCACAAAGTAAGTATGTAATATTACTCCTACTTTACAAATGAGATATTTATCTTGAGAAGTTGATTGATTTTACCAGGATTACATGATAAATGAGGATTTTCTGATTCCAGAGCCCACTGACATGGAGCACTTCTTTGTAGTGGATGCATTTTCTGTGACTTTGAAAAATATCTGTGAAACACATGTTTGATAAGCATTTTTAAGATATTAAAAAATTTACTCTCATCAATGAAACAATATAGCTCCCTTTAAATTGTATTTAGATATGAGATAATAAAATAATTTACCACATTTACAATCAGATAGTTCCTACAAGGTCTTGTCGTCTCTATCTGGTTGTTAACAGTCTTGTAATTGGAACACTATAACTGGCTAACAAACTATATTTTAAGTATTTATATGTCATTTATAGATACCTAATGTTGAAAACTCCAGAGGATTCATCAACTACTTTTCCAGAGTTAAAGAAAAAAAACAAACTTTGTGTCAAAGAAGGAAAAAAGATTTAAAGTAGAAGTTGAAAATGGTAATGAGAATAAACTAAAAATATGTTGTATTTTTTCTAATTTACTTAATAGTTTAAATAAACATATGCCTTCATAACATACTGAGATGCTGTAGATTCTCCAAGTAAACTTCAGAGAATTCAATGTGTCAAATGCAAATAATAGACCATATGATTAGTGTGTTTAAATTGGGTGAATGTGACTATAAAATAAGTATAACAATGGTTAGAATTGTATACTATATAAAATTCTTCTCCATAATTTATATATTCAGTTCAGTTCAGTCGCTCAGTCATGTCCGACTCTTTGGACCCCATGAATCGCAGCATCAGGCCTCCCTGTCCATCACCAACTCCCGGAGTTCACTCAGACTCACGTCCATCGAGTTGGTGATTCCATCCAGCCATCTCATCCTCTGTTGTCCCCTTCTCCTCCTGCCCACAATCCCTCACAGCATCAGAGTCTTTTCCAATGAGTCAACTCTTCACATGAGGTGGTCAAAGTACTGGAGTTTCAGCTTTAGCATCATTCCTTCCAAAGAAATCCCAGGGCTGATCTCCCTCAGAATGGACTGGTTGGATCTCCTTGCAGTCCAAGGGACTCTCAAAAGTCTTCTCCAACACCACAGTTCAAAAGCATCAATTCTTCGGCGCTCTGTCTTCTTCACAGTCCAACTCTCATATATATACGTGACTACTGGAAAAACCATAGCCTTGACTAGACAGACCTTAGTTGGCAAAGTAACGTCTCTGCTTTTGAATATGTTATCTAGGTTGGTCATAACTTTTCTTCCAAGGAGTAAGCGTCTTTTAATTTCATGGCTGCAATCACCATCTGCAGTGATTTTGGAGCCCCCAGAATAAAGTCAGTCACTGTTTCCCCATCTATTTCCCATGAAGTGATAGGACCAGATGCCATGA
>SJYQ01000672.1:770980-781758 GCA_006410935.1 Redunca redunca
TCACTTTCATCAAGAGGTTCTTTAGTTCTTCACTTTCTGCCATATAGTAAATCTATGCTAAACTTTTTGAAAACCTGCCAAATGCTTTACAAAGTGAATGCATCATTTTACATTCCCATCGGCAATGCAAAAGAATTCCAACATCTCAGTATCACTGGCAACGCATTGTGTGTCTTTTTTAATATAGCCATCTTAGTGCTTGTGACATGGTACCTAATCGTGGTTTGATTTTGCATTTTCCTAATGACTAATGATGCTGGATATCTTTTCAGGTAACTTGGTAACTTGGAAATGTCTTATTTGAAGAAATGTCTATTCAAAGCCTTTGCCTATTTTTAAATTGAGTTGTCTTTTTGTTGTTAAGTTGTAAGAGTCCCTTATATGTTCTAGATACAAGTCTTTTATTGGGTATATAATTTGCAAATAATTTCCTCATTCTGAAGGTTATCTTTTTACTTTCTTGATAGTATCTTTTAAGGCACTAAAGCCCCACTCAACAACTTTAACCTTTGACTAATTGATTCTAATTATGTTATGGGGCCAACTAATCTGCAAAATGGATTGGAAATGTTTTCTATCAAGCAAAATTATCATTCTCCACAATGAGAAGGGCTCAGTTAGAAAGAGGGAAGACAGAATGGATAATGGGGTAGGGAGCAGCAGACCTGCCAAATACTCTTCTACTGATGAATAAACAAAATATGGTATAGTCATAGAATGGTTGTTATTTGTCAGTAAAAAGAGAATGATACATGCTGCAACATCAAACCATTGTGCTAGGTGAAAAGCCACTCACAAAAAATACTCATTATATGACTCCATTTATGAGAAATGTCTAGTTTAAGCAGCTCTATTGAGATGAAATGGAGAAGGCAATGGCAACCCACATGGAGTCGCAAAGAGTCGGACAAGATTGAGCGGCTTCACTTTCACTTTTCACTTTCATGCATTGGAGAAGGAAATGGCAACCCACTCCAGTGTTCGTGCCTGGAGAATTCCAGGGACAGGGGAGCCTGGTGGGCTGCCTTCTATGTGGTTGCACAGAGTTGGACATGAGTGAAGTGACTTAGCAGCAGCAGCATAGAGATGAAAATAGTTAAACATTTTCTTTTAGAAGGTGGGAGAATTGTAGAGGAATGGAGAGTGATTGATAATGGGTATGGAGTTTCTTTTTGGGGTGTTGCAAATATTCTAAAAAAGACTAAATGTTAATTTTATTATGTCATCACCCTGCTCTCAGTTTAGGTAAACTTTCTGTTCCTCATTTTTCTTCTTGTAAAATGTGAAGTTTTACATTTTACATCTTTACAAAGTTTTAATCATTGTACTGTTATGACAATATATATATATAATTATTTTTTTAATGTAAAGGATTATTATTATTATTTGCAATATTAGATTTTGTAAGTTCATGATTACCTACAACTTCCTGTCAGAGAGTCTGCTTCTACATTGCACACTAGTCACTTGCTATGCACTTTACCCATCTTATCTCATAAGTCTTCAAAACAACCTTGCAAAATCAAATTTTTCTGTTTTCATGGCTAAGAAGATTGTCATTTGAGGAGGTTAAGTATTCAAGATGGTGTTGAAACCCTCACCCATCTGAAGTCCACAATTTTTTACACAAAGATTAATTGAGTGTTTTTCAGACTTTCCTCCATCCACAAACAAGGAAATCTCAAAATGTGACATATGATTGCTCTGAGTAAAATATGAGATTATAAATAGCTTGGTTAAATGGCACATCAACAAGATGTTTAGATTTTTATGCTGCTGGATTTTGTATTTTATCTTTTTTAATTCACACCAAATGAAAACATGACTTTGATGGCCTCTGTAAAACAGGTCATGTGCAAAAATGAATTGGGAGAGCAACCTAAAATGAATTTACTTCAGGGGATTTTGTGGACCATCAGCTTAGCTTTTAGTTCACTTACCATGAGAGATGGATGTGCTAGATAAAAAAAGTAAATGCTTAGAGTGGTTCTTTCTGACAAATAATGTATATGTAAATACAGGGCTGTATCTACATATACAAATCTGTATAGCAGATTTCATAGAAACTTGAACTATATAGGAGTAGCTTTAAATGTTTACAGCATGCATCTCATAATGTTTAGCAAATATTAAAATGATAATAAACTAATATAGCAAACTCATAACGTCATTAAAGAAAAATTAAGAATATCTGAAAAATAGTACCGTAACTCAAAATAATAATAAATCAAAATATCAAATATCATTGCTGTGCAAGCTTTTCTCTAGCTGTGGCAAGTGGGGGCTACTCTAGTTTCAGTGCACAGGTTTCTAATTGTGGTGGCTTCTCTTGTTGCAGAGCTCAGGCTCTAGGATGTACGGGCTTCCGTAGTTGTGGAACTTGGGCTCAATAGTTGTAGCTCTGGGACACTAGAGCACAGCCTCAGTAGTTGGGTTGCACAGGCTTAGTTGCACCATGGCATGTGGGATCTTCCTGGATCAGGAATTGAACCTATTTCTCCTTCACTGGCAGGTGGATTCTTTCTTTTTAATTAATAAATGAATTAATTTTAATTGGAGAATAATTGCTTTACAATGTTGTGCTGTTTTCTGCCATATATCAACATGAATTAACACAGGTATACATATGTCCCCTTTCCTTTGAAACTCCCTCCCACTTCTCACCCCATCTCACCCATCTGGGTTGTCACAGAAAACCAGGTGGAGCTCCCAGTGTCATGCAGCTAATTCCTACTGGCTATCTAGCTATCTATTTTACACATGGTAATATATATGTTTTTCTTGTGGTCATGTATGGATGTGAGAGTTAGACTGTGTAGAAGGCTGAGCACCGAAGAGTTGATGCTTTTGAACTGTGGTGTTGGAGAAGACTCTTGAGAGTCCCTTGGACTGCAAGGAGATCCAACCAGTCCATTCTGAAGGAGATCAACCCTGGGATTTCTTTGGAAGGAATGATGCTAAAGCTGAAACTCCAGTACTTTGGCCACCTCATGAGAAGAGTTGACTCATTGGAAAAGACTCTGATGCTGGGAGGGATTGGGGGCAGGAGGAGAAGGGGATAGAGGATGAGATGGCTGGATGGCATCACGGACTGGATGGACATGAGTCTGAGTGAACTCAGGGAGATGGTGATGGACAGAGAGGCCTGGCGTGCTGCGATTCATGGGATCACAAAGAGTCGGACACGACTGAGCGACTGAACTGAACTGAACTGAACTGTCAAAGGCTTTGGCATAGTCAATAAAGCAGAAATAGATGTTTTTCTGGAACTCTCTTGCTTTTTCGACGATCCAGCAAATATTGACAATTTGATCTCTGGTTCCTCTGCCTTTGTGAAATCCAGCTTGAACATCAGGAAGTTCATGGTTCACGTATTGCTCTTAGTACCCTTAAATTCTTTAATTATTGAAAACAGCATGTGATTCACTGCAGTTTACTTTTGGACAGTTTGGACTGCCCTTAGCAACACATTACTTATTAGAAATGCTTTTCTCACTTTTGTGTGAAACTTCTCACTGTCAGAGAAAAGAAGAAAAAAAATGCAAGGCTTATCAGATCTTACAACAATATTTTTCAGTCTTTCCTGAGGAAGTTAAAGAATAGAAAGAAAAGCAAAAATTACAAAGTGAGAGATGTTTTTCATACTTGTCTAAATTTCGTGCACATATGAATCCGTTCTTACTCCAATGAATCTGCTGTGTGTACTGCATGGGTTTTAAAAAGTCTTTTACTTATTTGCACTATGGAGATCATATTGCAAAAATAACTGCTTATTTCAGGATGCATAGTTATTAATAAATGTGTCATGAAGCCTGTGTTAAAAAAAATCTCTGTGAAACGGCTTCATGCTGTCTGTACAGTAAAAGGTTTAGTAATTCAGGCTATAGTGTAGCAGATAAAAATGGAATCTGTAGTCACTTAAAATAGCATGTTGAGGGTATACTATTAAAGCTAATTTATATAGTATATTTTTCAATGTTGACTAGGTCTTCTTAAGCATAGGTGCCCAGTGTCTGTGCAGACAAGCAGCAGATATGAATAAAGAAAAAAACTGTGGCTGATAAAATGGAGTCAACAAAACCTCAGATTTGCAGACTAATGGGCTAATAATGATAAGCATGAAAGATATTCTGACATGTGGAACAGTTTACTGAAAATTTTAGTAATTCTTCATGTAGCATTGAAATGGTCAGTGAAATACTTCTAAGGGTTAAAAATCTATGAAAAATTATTTCTAAAATATTTTTACACTAAAAAATAGCTTAGACTGCTTGCCTACCCTGTCTGATAGTTTAATATGCAATCTTTATACAGATGTTATTGCCGGATGTTCAAGTGAACACTTTAGAAACCACTTGTCAGTGAAATCTTTCCATACAGTGGGTGTATGGATCACAAATTATTTTCTTTTTCTAGAAAGTTGAGCTCAGAAAAAATAAAAATATAATAATAAAACAAAACTGAAGCAAGACATAATAGATTGCACCCTTCCTTCATCTCTTCAATCCCCGCATATGAAAACATTGAAGGGGATTTCACATAAACTTAAAAAAAATAGGAAATAAGATGTGGGATCAGTTGTTTTGATGTTAAAATATTAGAGCTAGAAAAATGACTGGAGAGGAAGCCATTGCAATAATAACATGTGAATTCAGATAGGCTATTTTTGATTTGTTATTGTAGATTTATTTTATTTTAATTTTATTTTTAATATAAATTTATTTATTTTAATTGGAGGTTAATTACTTTAATATTGTATTGGTTTTGCCATACATCAACATGTATCCACAACAGGTATACATGTGTTCCACATCCTGAACCCCTCTCCCTCCTCCATCCCCATACCATCTCTCTGGGTCGTCCCAGTGCACCAGTCCCAAGCATCCTGTATCATACATTGAACCTGGCGACTCATTTCATATATGATAGTATACATGTTTCAATGCCATTCTCCCAAATCATCCCACCCTCTCCCTCTCCCACAGAGTCCAAAAGTCTGTTCTTTACATCTGTGTCTCCTTTGCTGTCTCGCATACAGGGTTACGTTACCATCTTTGTAAATCCCGTATATATGTGTTAGTATACTGTATTGGTGTTTTTTTCTTTCTGGCTTACTTCACTCTGTGTAAGAGGTCCCAGTTTCATCCAGCTCATTAGAACTGATTCAAATGTATTCTTTTTAATGGCTGAGTAATACTCCATTGTGTATATGTACCACAGCTTTCTTATCCATTCATCTGCTGATGGACATCTAGGTTGCTTCCGTGTCCTGGCTATTATAAACAGTGCTGCAATGAACATTGGGGTACACGTGTCTCTTTCAATTCTGGTTTCCTCAGTGTGTATGCCCAGCAGTGGGATTGCTGGGTCATAAGGCAGTTCTATTTCCAGTTTTTTAAGGAATCTCCACACTGTTCTCCACAGTGACTGTACTAGTTTGCATTCCCACCAACAGTGTAAGAGGGTTCCCTTTTCTCCACACCCTCTCCAGATTTATTGCTTGTAGACTTTTGGATCACAGCCATTCTGACGAGCAGGAAATGGTACCTCATTGTGGTCTTGATTTGCATTTCTCCGATAATGAGTGATGTTGAGCATCTTTTCATGCATTTGTTAGCCATCTGTATGTCTTCTTTGGAGAAATGTCTGTTTAGTTCTTTGGCCCATTTTTTGATTGGGTCGTTTATTTTTCTGGAATTGAGCTGTTGGAGTTGCTTGTATATTTTTGAGATTAGTTGTTTGTCAGTTGCTTCATTTGCTATTATTTTCTCCCATTCAGAAGGCTGTCTTTTCACCTTGCTTATAGTTTCCTTTGTTGAGCTGAAGCTTTTAAGTTTAATTAGATCCCATTTGTCCATTTTTGCCTTTATTCCCAGTATTCTGGGAGGTGGGTTATAGAGGATCCAGCTGTGATGTATGTCGGAGAGTGTTTTGCCTATGTTCCCCAGACAACAGACTGGTTCCAAATAGGAAAAGGAGTACGTCAAGGCTGTATATTGTCACACTGCTTATTTATCTTATATGACGGGTACATCATGAGAAACACTGGACTGGAAGAAACACAAGCTGGAATCAAGATTGCCAGGAGAAATATCAATCACCTCAGATATGCAGATGACACCACCCTTATGGCAGAAAGTGAAGAGGAACTAAAAAACCTCTTGATGAAAGTGAAAGAGGAGAGCGAAAAAGTTGGCTTAAAGCTCAACATTCAGAAAATGAAGATCATGGCATCTGGTTCCATCACTTCATGGGAAATAGATGGGGAAACAGTGGAAACAGTGGCTCCAAAATCACTGTGGATGGCGACTGCAGCCATGAAATTAAAAGACGCTTACTCCTTGGAAGAAAAGTTATGACCAACCTGGATAGTATATTCAAAATCAGAGATATTACTTTGCCGACTAAGGTCCATCTAGTCAAGGCTATGGTTTTTCCAGTGGTCATGTATGGATATGAGAGTTTCTCTGTGAAGAAGGCTCGCGCTGAAGAATTGATGCTTTTGAACTGTGGTGTTGGAGAAGACTCTTGAGGTCCCTTGGACTGCAAGGAAATCCAACCAATACATTCTGAAGGAGATCAGCCCTGGGATTTCTTTGGAAGGAATGATGCTAAAGCTGAAACTGCAGTACTTGGGCCACCTGATGCGAAGAGTTGACTCATTGGAAAAGACTCTGATGCTGGGAGGGATTGGGGGCAGGAGGAGAAGGGGAGAAGGGGACGACTGAGCATGAGATGGCTGGATGATATCACTGACTCGATGGACATGAGTCTGAGTGAACTCCGGGAGTTGGTGATGGACAGGGAAGCCACAAAGAGTCGGACATGACTGAGCAGCTGACCTGAACTGAACTAGATTATAGACATCTACTGTTTGTTCTCCCCCCCCCCCCCACCCATACATATAAAAACTTTGGCACTGTCTTTGTCTAAAAATGAAAAGAAGATAATACTGTGAAAAGCTTATCTGTGTGTGTTCAACACTTTAAAAAGGATAAGAAAGGATAAGAAAACAATGCATGACATGTGCAGAACATCATTTTTAGAGTTTATAAATTACATATATTTAGTTCAGTTCAGTTGGTAAGCTGTGTCCAACTCTTTGTGACTCCATGGACTGCAGCACACCAGGCTTCCCTGTCCTTTGCTATTTCCCAGAGTTTGCTGAAACTCATGTCCCTTGTGTTGGTGATGCCATCGAACTATCTCATCCTTTGTTACCCCGTTTTTCTCCTGCTTTCAATCTTTCCCAGCATCAGGGTCTTTCCCAAGGAGTGAGCTCTTCACATCAGGTGGCCAAAATATTGGAGCTTCAGCATCAGCCCTTCCAATGACAAAATCAGTCCTTCTAATGAATGAACATATATTTAACCCTATATTTAATGAACATAGAAGTCAAGGAAGCACCTACTAGCTTTGTGCATCACAAAGAATAATGAATTCAATTTATTGAAATATATTGTCTAAAAATGAAAAAAAAGCTGTTCTAAATTAAAGTTGGATACAGCAAAGCAGCAACTTAATGCAATGACTGACCCTTGATATAATAGAATTGAAATGGCCACAAATTCCTTCCCTGTCCTTCCATTATGAAGCAAAGTTTATTCCCTAGTCCCTGAACCTAGGTCAGCCTTGTGAATTGCTTTGACAATAGACTGCAGCAGAAGCAAGACAGTATCCATTCCCAGGCAAGGTTTTTGGCTTGAGTTTAAGTTTCTTCATCCAAGAACTTTCAGCCTTTGCTCTTGGATCCCAACTTCTATATTTTAAGAAATTCAGGCTACACTCTCAAGTGATTGATGACCATATGGATAAAAAAGGATAAAGTGAGACATCATTTTGTATATTCCTGTCTCAGTTAACTCTCATCTGAATGCAGCCATGAGTGAACTCAGCTAGTGTCATGTACACCAAATGGAAAAATCAGTTGAACTTGCGTAAATCTCAGACTACAGTCATGTGAAATAGTAAATCATTATTGTTTAAAGCAACTAAAACTCTTTAGTGAATCAGGAGATAATGAAACATCTTATGATATCCTATACCACCAAACAAAGCAAAAACAGTTTTACAAGAAAGCAAATGTGCCAAAATGTTAATAATTGAGGACTCCAGGTGAAAACTATGAGATTATTCATTTTACTATTCTTTTGACTTATTCTGAAGCATTTTTTCCTTCAAAATAAAACAACAGTAAAGTAGGGATGAGCAAATGAATACATGAGTAGTAAATGAATATATTGAAATGTTAGAGACCATCTCTCTCAATGAGTCTTCACATCTCACTTAAATTTATACACTGTTCTCACCAAGCATTTCCTATTTCCCTTCCCTGATTTATTTCTTCACATAAAATTATATTATATTATATTTATGTGACAACTTAGATCTTTAATATTTTTTTCATTGGAGGATAATTGTTTTATGATGTGCTGGTTTCTGCCATCCAATAGTATGAGTCTGCCATAGGTATACATATGTGCCATTCCTCCTGAAACTCCCTTCCATCCCTCTAGGTTGTTATAGAGAACTGGGTTGCACACTCTGTATTATATAGCAACTTCCCCCTAGCTATCTATTTTACATTTGGTAATGTATATGTTTCAACGCTACTCTCTCAAATTCGTCCCATCGTCTCTTTCCCACACTGTGTCCACAAGTCTGTATTCTGTGTCAGTGTCTCTATTTCTGCCCTGTGAATAGGTATGTGATACTATATAATATTTGTTTCTCTTCCTGACTTGCTTCACTCTGTATTACAGGCTCTAGGTTCATTCACCTCACTAGAATGGACTCAAATTCATTTTTTTCTATGGCTGAGTAATATTCCGTTGTATATATGTACCACACCTTATTTATCCATTTATCTGTTGACAGACATCTAGGTTGCTTCCGTGTCTTATTTATTGTAAATAGTGCTATAATGAACACTGGAGTATGTGCATCTTTTTCAATTATGTTTTTTTTCAGGTATATGCCCAGTAGTGGGATTGCTGGGTCATTTGGTAGTTTTTATTCCTAGTTTCTTAAGGAATCTCCATACTGTTGTCCCTAGTGATTGCATCAATTTACATTACTACCAGCTGTGAAAAGGTTCCCTTTTATCTACACTCTTGCCAGCATTTATTGTGTGTAGATTTTTTTGATAATGGTCATTCTGACTGGTGTGTGGTAATACCTCAGTGTAGCTTTGATTTGCATTTCTCGTGTTGAACATTTTCTCATGTGTTTGTTGACCATCTGTATGTCTTCCTTGGAGAAATATCTGTTTCAATCTTCTGCTCATTTTTTAAATTGGGCTATTCATTTTTCTGATATTGAGCTGTATGTGATGCTTATATATTTTGGAGATTAATCCTTTGTCAGTTGCTTCATTTGCAATTATTTTATCCCATTCTGAGAGTTGTCTTTTAGTCTTGTTTATTAGAGTCGGACATGACTAAAGTGACTTAGCAGCAGTAGCAGCAGCATTGTTTCCTTTGCTGTGCAAAAGTTTTATTAGGTCCCATTTGTTTATTTTTGTTTTTATTGCCATTAATCTAGGAGGTGGGTCAAAAAGGATCTTGCTGTGATTTATGTCAAAGAGTACACTGCCCATGGTTTCCTTTAAAGGCTTTATATTTTCTGACCTTACATTTAAGCCTTAGCCATGAAATTAAAAGATGCTTACTACTTGGAAGGAAAGTTATGACCAACCTAGATAGCATATTGAAAAGCAGAGACATTATTTTGCCAACAAAGGTCTGTCTAGTCAAGGCTACGGTTTTTCCAGCGGGCATGTATGGATGTGAGAGTTGGACTGTGAAGAAAGCTGAGTGCCAAAGAATTGATGCTTTAGAACTGTGGTGTTGGAGAAGACTCTTGAGAGTCCCTTGGACTCCAAGGAGATCCAACCAGTCCATCCTAAAGGAGATCAGTCCTGAGTGTTCATTGGTAGGACTGATGTTGAAGCTGAAACTCTAATATTTTGACCACTTGATGTGAAGAGCTGACTCATTTGAAAAGACTCTGATGCTGGGAAAGATTGAGGGCAGGAGGAGAAAGGGACGACAGAGGATGAGATGATTGGATGACATCACCGACTCAATGGACATGGGGTGGACTCATGGGAGTTGGTGACAGATAGGGAAGCCTGGCTTGCTGTGATTCATGGGATCCCAAAGAGTTGGACATGACTGAGAGACTGAACTGAACTGAACTGATGGTGTTAAGAAGTGTTCTAGTTTCATTCTTTTATATGTAGCTGTCCAGTTTTCCCAGCACCATTTATTGAAGAGGCTATCTCTTCTCCATTGTACATTCTTGCTTCCTTTGTCATAGATAAGGTGTCCATAGGTGTTTGGGTTTATTTGTTTTTAAGGTAAGTTTTGTATGTTTCATTTTTGTAGAATATGTGCAATGGTAAATTTTTATCATCTAACCTATATATTTTTTTTACCCTTTCTTGCTCAAGTATGCTAGGTCCATGAAAGTAAAAACCATATCATATTTTGCTCACAGTTGTTTCTGTAGGGCCTGATAGAGTTTGTGGTGTTTAATTAATGTTCTTTTTTCTTTTCACAATGGCAGTTCCATTTTTACTTTTTGTTATTGGAGTATAATTGCTTCACAGTTTTACATTAGTTTCTGTTGTACAACAAAGTGAATCAGCAACATGTATAATATGCTAATGTTCTTTACTATTTGTTGAAAATTGTAATTCTGAGTCCTCAAAGTGTGACTATTTATCCACAGTGATCACTGATATTATTTTTCACTGAAATATCAACTGAGTGAAC
>SJYQ01000672.1:792143-812592 GCA_006410935.1 Redunca redunca
CATGTATGGATGTGAGAGTTGGACTGTGAAGAAGGCTGAGTGCCAAAGAATTGATGCGTTTGAACTGTGGTGTTGGAGAAGACTCTTGAGAGTCCCTTGGACTGCAAGGAGAGCCAACCAGTCCATTCTGAAGGAGATACCCCTGGGATTTCTTTGGAAGGAATGATACTAAAGCTGAAACTCCAGTACTTTGGCCACCTCATGCGAAGGGTTGACTCATTGGAAAAGACTCTGATGCTGGGAGGGATTGGGGGCAGGAGGAGAAGGGGATGACATCACCGACTTGATGGACGTGAGTTTGAGTGAACTGAGGAGTTGGTGATGGACAGGGAGGCCTGGCGTGCTGCGATTGATGGGGTCGCAATAAATTAAAATTGATTTTGCTGTGAAATTTTACTCTGGAGAACACTATTATTGTTGTGTTAATTTTCAAGTGGTTATTAATGGGACTCTTCTTAATGGCTGAAGCATTTACAGCCATATTATTTCTATGGTATATATTTCTTGGTGAGTGAAATCATAAGCACTAAAAATTTTTTTTTACCAGTGGTATTCTTTTTTGTTTGTGGTGCAAATTTGAAGCAAAACTTTGTGAATCTCAGTAGAAAGAAAAAAAATACATGAAAAAAATCAGCAGAGAGATTCAGTTTTTATGGAGATAAAAGAAAATTTGGAACTTCATCCTTTAAGTTCTTTGAGGAAAATATACATGTAGGCTATAAAGAAATCCATGGGGCATTATAAAGTCATCTTCAGAAGTCGGCTGAGCAAGTTGTAATGGCACAAAAGTTAAAAATCTGACTGGGTAAACTACTTGGGAATAGAGAGCATGTAATGAATAATAATCTTTCAAAATAATGAACTGGATGATCTAATGAGACATTTCCATTCCCCAAATCTATGAACCCTATAGTTTCATTGCACAAAGCAAGAATCTTGTTGGTAGGAGTTATGTGGCAAAATCCCATGTGTTGCTTTGAAACTCATGGGCTAGTAGCTTAGCCAGTTGGGTAATGATGTGTAATGGCAATTGAAGGCCTAATAAAATTGGGCTTCTGTGTATAATGAAGGCAAAGCATAATTTTATTGTTTAGTGTAAATTGTACATTCCTTAGTGATGGACCAAAATACTGTCCATTTAGATACAAGTTAATTTCATTATGGAATAAATAATTACATCATTGATCAATGTCTATCTTCATAATAGATGTGAATAAAAATAATATAAATATTAAATCCTAACTGATGCTAGCAAAATTCAGTTGAGAAAACTGGCCATCTTACTCAGAAACTTCAGTTTAAAAATAAATATTTCATTCATCAAAGCCTAAACGATAGAAATTGTTACTTGTATATTTAATTCTTTACCGCATAGGCTGCGATTTTAATTTTAATTTTATTCCTGTGGATCTTGTATTATCTTTTTATGAATCTATTTTCCTGGGCATTTTTCATCAAGTAGTAGGCTTAGGTACTCTGTCACAATATTCAGAAATTCCTTGAGATATCTATTAAAACACCCTTTTTCATTTCTAGATATTTTTTGTATCACATATAAATTTTTTCATAGACACAGTTCTGTTACAAAGTAAGAATTTTTCTTTCTATTTTTTTTACATAATTTGAAACTTAGTTTGAAATTGGAAGAACAGTGCAATTAAATTCTAAACATTTCACTCAGATTAAATATTTGTTTATATATTTTTGCATTTCTGTTTGCTTTATCATTCTCTATATATACACATTAAAACACAGGTACTATACACAGATACACAGGGCTTAATATAGTTATATATTTTTCCTAAATCACTGACAAGTAAATTGGAGATATAATGCTCTTCAAGTGCTTCCCTGATAGCTCAGTTGGTAAAGAATCTGCCTGCAATACAAGAGACCCCGGTTCAGTTCCTGGGTCGGGAAGATCCACTAAGAAAGGATGGGCTACTCACTCCAGTATTCTTGGGGTTCCCTTTTGGCTCAGATGGTAAAGAATCTGCCTGCAACGTGGAAGACCTGGGTTGCAACCTGGTTTGGGAAGATCCCCTGGAGAAGGGAAAGGCTACCCACTCCAGTATTATGGCCTGGAGAATTCCATAGACTGTATAGTACATGGGGTCACAAAGAGTTAGACATGACTGAGCGATGCTCTTTTACTACTAAATAGTATGCGTTTACTAGGAAGAACGATATTCTCTTACATAGCTACAGTATAAATTTCAAAGAAAAATTTTTATACTGATGTTTTATTTATTGAATCACATTACATATTAAACTTTTGTCACATTAGTTTTCTTAATCCCCTTGTCCAAGATATAATCCACTATCAAGCATTGCATTTGTTTGTCTCCCCTCTCAAATATTCTTTAATGGACTACATACATTTTTTTCTAGTTTTAGAAGTTTTCATCTTGGGAGAGATAGCCTAGTATTAACTAATCTGTCATGGCTGAGAGCAAACCTCAAGTAAGAATTTTAGACAACTGGTTTATGAAAGAGTATATGTGTCAATTGTTAATGTGAAAGTGATGATTTTGGCTATAGTACTATTTTAATGTTTATAGACAACAAAATACTAAGTATTCCCAATTCAATATAAATAGATAAAGGAAGAAAGAAAATAATTTATTTCTATACTCTTATTCAAACGAAATTTAAAAGTACTAAACTCAAACTTTCCTTGATGTCTTTTTTTTGTTAGAAGGTTCACAGTTATTACATGTGTTTCAATTTAGCAAGAACAGGTGATACTTTCTTGCTTTATTTAGCCAGCAGCATGTTTCAGGAAGAAAGGATTATTGTGTCACATTATCTGTAGAAAATCACCTGGATTATACATATACAAAGAGAGTATCCAGGCTTGTTCTCTTATAAGCTTGGATTTATTCAGGTGATATTGGTGCTTAAGCACTAATGCATTCCATTTGCAAAACACTGCCCTTTAATTCAAATAGATATTCCACACATCCATCAAACCATTAAGCAACGTTATTCTCCTTTACTACTTTTGCATGTGGGCTGCTACCTTGCTAATATGTGTCCTTTCAATCACATTAGAATACTTATTAGGTGGATTCTTTTATTCTGCTGTCTTAGCCTAGATTTATTTATGAATAGTAGTTGTAAATCTTTTTTTGAATGTTATTTCTAATTGGTAAANTTTATGAAATAATTCATGGTCTGGAAAAAATGTTCTAAGTATGCCTCTCTCTTGAATTTTTATTACCCATGTTTCTCTTCTTTTGAATAACTTTACAATAAAATTGTCTTGTCCATCTAAAGTCCAATCCATTTTTCCCCAGCAGAATTTTCTGTAATAATTGATTATTAGTTGTCTAGTTGAAGTGGCTGACTAGATATAGCTGTCATCAATATCCTGATGAAACAAGTGACAGACATATTATCTATAAAACATGGTTTTAAAAAAAAATGCAAAACCTGAGATAATAAGGAGGCATGGATTATTGAACTGAGCTGGTTTTTATATGGAAAGTGACAGTGTTAGCTGCTCAGTTGTGTCTGACTCTTTGAGACACTATGCATTATAGCCCACCAGGCTCCTCTGTCCGTGGAGTTCTCCAGGCAAGAATACCGGATTGGGTTGCCATACCCTTCTCCAGGGGCTCTTCTGGACCCAGGGATTGTACCCAGGTTTCCTGCATTGTAGGGATTTTCTTTACCATCTGAGCCCACCAGGGAAGCTCTTATTTTAAAAATATCTACTCTAATCTTTTAAACCACTGGTTGTCTAGCAAATGGGCTGGGTATTTTGCTCATTTTAGAAGAAGTTGAAATAATTTTTGTTTATATATCCATAATAAATCTGAAATGTGAGATTATGATTTTATGAAAACAGCATTTTCTTCTAAATTATTGCATTTTAAAGGCTGCACATAGACCACAGGCACTGAATTGATAATTTAGCTAACATTCATCTAAGGTCTTACCTTGTGACTCAGCTGGCAGAGAATCTGCCTGCAATGTGGGAGACCTGGATTCAACTCTTGGGTTGGGAAGATACCCTGGAGAGGGGAAAGTCTATCCACTCCAGTATTCTGGCCTAGAGAATTCCATGGACTGTATAGTCCACGGGGTCGCAAAGAGTTGGACACGACTGAGCAACGCTCTTTTACTTTTACCATCTCAGGAAACATGTTTTAGTTCATTTGGATTATACTGCTTTTGTCTAACTCTGGATTGTTTTTGGCTGTTATTGATGTAATTCCTTGTATCTCCAGCTTACAAAAAAAATCAGTTTCTCAATGTAGTTTATAAATCTGTAAAATAATGCTGAAAAAAAATTACAATTTTGAAAAACGTTTTGAATGTATTAGTAAATGAAATTCAGTGTGAATATAGAATGTGAATTTAAATTCACACTTAGTTCACTTTTTAGTGTGTTGATTTTTGTACAAGTAATCAAAACAGAAATGTGAAATAGGAAGTATGACTAATCTATCTAGTAATACATTCAACAGCTATAGTATTTATTGAGCATGTACTATGTATCAAGCATTTTTGTAGATCCTAGGGAAATAGCAATGAAAAAAACAGCCCAGTTTCAATTGTTATGAAGCTTCTATTCTAGTTGTAGAAGAAAGACAGCAACATTTTTTAGAATGTGTGTGTGTGTGTGTGTGTGTGTACACATGCTAAGTCACTTCAGTCATATCAAACTCTTTGCAACCCTATGGACTATAACCCACCAGGCTCCTCCATCCATAGGATTCTCCAGGCAAGAATACTCGAGTGGGTTACCATGCCTTCCTCCAGGGGATCTTCCCGACCCAGGGATCAAACCCATGTCTCTTACATCTCCTGTATTAACAGGCAAGTTCTTTACCACTTGCGCCACATGGAAGCTTTATATATATATATATACTGATATATTAAGTATATATGCATATATATACATATTTAATAATAATATAGATGATGGTAATAATCATTATAAAGAATATTAAAGCAGAATCAAGGAAATATTGAGTGATGGAACAGGGAGAAGGAGATTTTATATTAACATGGTCAGGCTTTCCCTTATGTAACATTGTAGCAGAGACAGAGGAAGAGGGTGGACATCTGAGGAAAGAAATTTCCAGCTAGAGGGAAAAACAAGCACAGTGGCCCTGAGGCAGGAGTGTGCTTGACATTTTTGAAGCACAGAAAATGGATGCACATAGCTGAAGTCCAGTCTCTAAGACTGACTTTAAATAATGATCCACAAATAATTATTAAAACATGGCATAGAAATAGAGAGTATGGTAACTTGTGTCTGAATGTTACAGAATTCTACATAAGAAAGCAGTTTTCAGTATGAAATGTGAGGAGAAGTTATCATATGATGGGTTTCAGGAAAAACAGGAAAATTTTTCTTGAAAGAGCAAACAGTTTGTGTCACGGTCTAAAGCAGGAAGGATTGAAGAGAATCTTGCCTACTAGAAATATATTCATGGATAATAGGAAGATTCAGTTCTCCAGTAAACATTCCACAATTTGTTGCCTTGTACTTCCCTGGTGGCTCAGTGGTAAAGAATATGTCTGCCAATGCAGGAGACGCAGGAAATGTGGGTTCAATTCCTGGGTCAGAAGATCCCTTAGAGTAGAATATGGCAACCCACTCCAGCATCCTTGCCTAGAAAAACTCATATTCAGAGGCGTCTGGCAGGCTGTAGTCCATGGGGTCACAAAGAGTTGGACACAATTGAGAGATTGAGCATGCACATCACTAAGAATTTAGTCATCTCAAAAACTAAGAGACAGTCTGGTTAATTTGAAAACCCTTGACCAACAGTTAGAAAGCACAGATTCAGTGAGGAGCTTTGCTGTCCAGTGGCTAATTTCCTTGGACAAGTCACTCAGTCTAAGTTTCCATCTTCTAAGACACAAATTAAAGTTGATGATTGTGATCACTCTGAAGATACTTCTCGAAAAAGCTTAATATGAGTATTATAACTGATATGGGGGAGGGGGCAAGGTGGAAGAGTCTCTCATCTCTTTTCAAAACCTTTGCATATTTTATGAAATTCAAAGAGGAAAAACAAATTATACCACTAGTTTCTCTCTGGTACTAGTTGAAGAGAAATTTCTTTGATTGTTAAGAGGATGTACTCTTTTCCAGAACAGGGAGTTTAGGAAGGAAACCGAAGGGACCTATAAGTCTGTGCAGCCTTGTCAGAGATAGTAAATCCAGATAAATGATACTGATGGCTTTGGTTTGTGAATTGGGAACTGTTATGCACAACCCCAAGCAGATAGGCCCACACTGAACAGAGGGTGAGAAACATATGCTTGCTCCTTTTTGTATTTAGATTGTTTGTAAGATTTATTACTGGGATGTTGGGGCCCCTTTCTTGAGTTCAGTGGTTTTATGTCCCTTCAGGTACTAAAAACACTTGGAAGTCCTTAAAACCTTAGTACCAACCTGCAAATTTCCTTCCACCTCCAAACTGATTGGCTTTCCTGTGTACCAAAAATATCCTTTCCCTTACTTACCTCCTCTGGTTTATATTTTCACTATCTATTCCCTCTTTTTCAAAGTTCTTAGAAAATAGCCTAATAGTGATATTTATAAAACTTTCTGGTTATTTCAAAAAATTCTTTCAATATAGCATTTTGTCAAATTTAATTTAACAATTCTGCCAGTTCTCTTCTCTCTGTAGAATATGAAACTAATTATCTTTTCTTCCTTGAAATTCTCTCCTTTTTGCTTCTAACATATTGTGCTTCTTTTTATTCTTCTGCTCTCTAAAACTTCTAGTCTGTCTCTTGTTTACCCTGTCTTGGCTATCTTCATGTTTCTTAGATTTATTTACATGTTTCAACTACAACTTCTCTAAAGATGACTTCTTATATATGGCTCTAATTTTCTCAGGGTCAGTGATTACTGATAATTAAAAATTAAAGAAGTATAGTTTGAAAGTAATTTACGACTTGAATAGAGAATTCTTAAGTACCAGAAACTTCAGCTGAAAGTAAGAGTCTTTTGCTTTTACATTTCAGAACATCCCCGTAATGGTCAATTTCTTTTTTTCCTCTCCACAGCATGGAAATATATTTATTCAACATGATATACTAAATTATTTTCTGAGTATTAATGTAATAAATAGCATATAAACTTAAAAATATAAAGACTAAAGTAAAAAGACCAATTGCAATATTAGATAATATTAAACATTTGACTCTGTGATAGGTACTATTCTAAAAACTTATGTATTATTTATTTCTCACAACACTACAAAAGAGATGTTAATATTATTTCCCTTCTATTGATGGAAAACCAGGAGCAGATACTTGCCTCAGTTCACACAGCTATTTATTGGTAGAGATGGGATACAAACATACATCTGTCCTAACTTAAGAGCTCAACTTGTTCATCACTATCTTGTCCTAATTATGGATAACAGTAGTGTAAAGCAGGTGCATCTTCCTCCAGCCTCCCTTTTACACGCTACATCATCTCTCTAATAAAAGAACCCTCCTTTGAATATATAAGAAAAAGGAAGGTTGTTCCATATCCATTTCTGGCCCATATATGAAAACTCCATCCCAGGGTTCATGCACCTTTGTGCGGTCTCTAACTTCACCGAGACCCAGCCCTTCCTTTGTGCAGGGTTCCCAAACTCCTGCAGCCTGCTACTCCTCCCACTGTGTGCTGTGTGTGGGCCTGGGCTGAGGAGATGGAAACAAAGCAAGCCACATCTCTCCTTTTTGTTCCATTCTGTTGCTCTCCCACCAACGTCAACTGAAGGTTGGCCAGGTGTGTCAGATTTCACTGAAGTGTGAAATAAATACATAATGGTTTCCACGTTTAAAACTGTTTTCTAAATATGACTCTTTCCTTATTCTGATGGCAAGCATACAGGGGTCAAACCCCACCTGTGGGAGTTCTCTTATGGACTCAATCTAGTTCCTAGCCATAATGCTCTCCAGGTAGGTGTTCCTACCTCTCAAAGAGGACCTTCTTTCTCAAAACTCTGTAGTCTGAATCTCTGTCCTCAACACTTTGGGAAACCCTACTTCATATCCACAGAAATTTGGCCATTGGATCTTCTCTCCTTTACCAGTTCATGCCTGCTGAGTAAATAATCTGGGAGACACAGTACCTTCCAACAGTAAATACTCCAAGCATCATTTATTTAGTATAAATAACAGAAGGATATGTCAAACAGGTCTTTTGTACTTCAAGTACAAGAAAACAGTCCAGTTATAATGTTCAACATTCAACTCCAAGTTGTATCCCCAAGTGGTTCCCCACTTATGTGAGATGCAAACATATCTATTCATTCTTAAAGGTCCTCAGTTGAATAACTCTTGAATTAAACATTGGCATTTACATATACCTCTTACAGATAAGCTTTAAATCTCAGGGACAGCACAGAGTAAATCCATTCAGCTTTTTTTCTTGTTGCTAAGAGTATTTATGTATACAAAAAGAGGACATAATTGAATTCCTGTGTATAACATCAAAAAAGGAGTACACAGACTTGGTAGGAGGAGGAACTACTCAGTCAGAAATTTCCTGTAGAACTTGATATTGTTAACAATGAATGACTTTTTTCTACCAACTAATTAAAAACTAGGAAGTGGAAGATAATGATGCCATAACAATTTCTTTGGGAGTAAATTATTCCTAATGAGTTTTTTCTTCTTTATTTTTCTTTATAATCTTCTCTGGATGATTGCTAGCATTGACTTTTTTATTTTGGGATATATGTTTTTATCATATAAAATATATTCTAGAGTTCCCTAGGTTCATGTGATTATTAAAATGAGGATTATATTTGATTTTATTTAACTTCATTGAAACTATGATAAATTAAATTCCCATTATCACTTATTTATATAGTGAGAAGAAATGATTTGATGTGGAAATATGAATAGGGAGGAAGATGATGCAAAATAGAGGCATGGAAGAAATATTGTTTCAAGACATACATCCTATGGCATCATTTTTTAATTTGTAATTTTTCATCATATCCTGTGTCTTATGGTTATTTCTATACATGTTTTACTTCTTTCATTGTTATGTAAGATTCTTGAGGTCAGAGAGAGTAATAATGAGCTGGTAGCTACAATAACTATTTGGTTCTTCATTAAGTTTTTAAAACTCAGTAGGACATATGAAGGCATGTATATCCTTAAAATAAACACACAAAAGATTTGGAAAGAGTTGGTAGGGGATGAAGACCCTCGAGACCTCTACTGTCCAATACAGTAGCCTCTAACCACATGAGGCTACTGAGCACTTGAAATGTGGCTAGTGCACATGGAGATGTGCCTTAAGTGTAAAAGACATACTGGATTTTGAAGACTCAGTAAAACAAAGAATATATCAACAGTTTTATATTGATTGTATTTTCAAATAGAATTTTGGATATATAAAATATATTATTGAAATTAGTGAGTTAACCTCACCTATTTTTTTAAACTTTAATATGGCTACTAGAAAAATTTTAAACTTAAGATTTAAAATTAGCTGTATGCCTTGCATTTTGGCTTATATTTCTATTGGATAGTGCTGTTGTGTATTTTTTTTTGGAATTGAACATATTAAAAAAAAAATCTCTTTCTTTGAAGAATAGCTTACTTGAATGCACCTTCCAACAAGAAAAAATTTCTCTGTCTCAATTTACTGTTAACCTTCTTATCTGTAGGTCAAGAAATGTTTATTTCTCAGCTTTTAAGTCTAGGACAGCCACCAACTTGTGGTAGTAACAGGGAAAATAATAATTAATTGGATCAGAGAAAAGCCTTGCAATTAATGTGATTACCAAAAATTCACAACACACAAATATTCTTTAGGGAAAAAATGTGTTTAGCCCTCAAACCAAAAAATAAAAATTTTTTACATCTCAAAAATTGTTTTGTCTCCAATAATTCAAAAAAATATATTTGCTTACCTACTTTATTTCCTAAAGAGAGGCTGTTATAGTTTTATTTTTAAACCCAGGTAACATACTAAGTCATGCTATGGGCATACTGAATTTACTTCTGTAAACTTCAATAATGTTGTTTTCATGACTCACTAGGTTTGTGTAAGAACACTCTTCTTGAGTAACTAGTTGAAATTGAATATATAAAAATGCCTGCTGATATTCTTCTCTACCATACCATTTAAGCCATTTTCACGTTAGTGTTCTTTTAATCTATTTCTCAAGACGCACCTTATATAACCTTAAAGATAATAATAATAATTTAAAAGCTGCCTCTTCAGCTATAGAGACTTTTCACTGTGTCTAAAAGTTGGGTTCCTTGGTAATGTTTCTCAACTAGGGAGCTATGGCATTTGGGGCAAGACATTTATTGTTTTGTGGTCCCTTTCACAGCAAAAAACCTTTAACCTCTCTTTTCTCTATTCTCTAAATGACAGTAGCAAGTACTCCACTTGCCTACATTCCAGAGTCTATAAGATAACTCCAACTCAGCCCTCACCAACACACCTATTTCCATGTATCACCTGGGCAGTACCATTCCAATAAACAACTCCTGATCTGAAATTGTTATTATTTCCCTCATTATCTTTAAAGGAAAACCTATAGTTTCCCATATAAAATATTATGAATCACTGTAAATTGTCTAACATTTTAAATCCACTTACTCTGGGCACTATTCTAAATGCTTTACCTTACTTGTCCCAACAGTGCTATAAATTACAGATTATCATATTTTATAGATAAGAGATCTAGAAGCAAGAGCATTCAAGGAACTTGTCTAACTAATCAAGTAAGTCAATGGACAGGAACCCAGATCAATCAGGAAGTTTGGGTCTAGAGCCTAAAGTTTAAAAGTTTGCTTTACATATATATTATTAAAAAAAAAACACATAACTTTTTTTCATTCGATAGCTCTCAGCTAGGGCCCTGAATTTACAGGGTGCTTTTGCTTCTCAAACTTAATGAAAGTCTGGCAATTATTTTATATGAAAATAAGACTAAATTTAAAACCTCACCATACCGGGAATCTGATGTAGAAAATCAATAGCACAGGAGTAACTAAAGCCAGTAGTTCTCAAACTTTAGCCTGCATCCCGGTCACCTGGAAGGCCCCACTCCTAGAGTTTCTGAGGCCTGGACGGGGCCTGAGTCCCTGAAGTTCTAGCACATTCCAGGGGATGCTTGTACTGCTAGTCCAGGAAGCCCAGGTGAGAACCACTGTCCAACTGTAAGAACACAGTGTCATCTCCATCTCTGCTCAACATGGACAAGTGTCCACACTTTTCAGCCATGGTATCCTTCTAAGGGACAGCGTGGAGGGGCTGCTCAGGATGGACACCAGTGCCCACTACTTATGGTCAGAAAGAAGTCCTGGGCTTGTTGTCAGGTCACCGGAGCACTGCTCTGCCAGCATGTAAAGCAGTTTACAACTAAACTCATACAAAATATATTTGAAGTGTTTATTTAATGCTGAGAGTTTACCCTAAGGGACAGAATAATGTAAAAAAAAAGAAAAAGTTGGAAATGAGTTTTTTTTTTCCCCCCAAAATAACTTCGCTTTAATGTAACTTTAAGCCAAAACATTCTGGGAGGTAAACAGTCTTGATAGCTACGTGGGAGGAGAGGCAGGATGAGCCTAGGAAGGAACGGTGTGTGTCCACTCCACCCACTCTAGGGCCTTGGACACAGAACCACCAGGAGCTGGAAGACAAAGGACTTCTCGTTTCAGCAGGAAGGTGCCCTGCACGTCCACAAAAGTGTGCCCTTGAGAACATCTCTAAATCAGTTCAGTTCAGTAGCTCAGTCATGTCCAACTCTTTGCAACCCCATGAACCACAGCACGCCAGCCCTCCCCATCCATTACCAACTCCCGGACTTCACCCAAATTCATGTCCATTGAGTCGGTGATGCCATCCAACCATCTCATCCTCTGTCGTCTGCTTCTCCTCCTGCCCTCAATTTTTTTGCAGCATCAGGGTCTTTCCAAGTGAGTCAGCTCTTCACATCAGGTGGCCAAAGTATTGGAGTCTCAGCTTCAACATCAGTCCTTCCAGTGAACACCCAGGGTTGATCTCCTTTAGAATGGAGTCCAAGGGACTCTCAAGAGTCTTCTCCAACACCACAGTTCAAAAGCATCAGTTTTTGGCACTCAGCTTTCCTTAGAGTCCAACTCTCACATCCACACATGATTACTGGAAAAACTGTAGCCTTGAAAAGATGGACCATTGTTGACAAAATAATGTTTCTACTTTTGAATATGCTGTCTAGGTTGGTCAAAACTTTCCTTTCAAAGAGTAAGCATCTTAATTTCATGGCTGCAATCACCATCTGCAGTGATTTTGGAGCCCCCCAAAATAAAGTCTGACACTGTTTCCACTGTTTCCCCATCTATTTGCCATGAAATGATGGGACTGAATGCTACGATCTTAGTTTTCTGAATGTTGAGCTTTAAGCCAACTTTTTCCACTCTCCTCTTTCACTTTCATCAAGAGGCTCTTTAGTTCTCCTTTATTTTCTTCCATAAGGGTAGTGTCATCTGCATATCTGAGGTCATTGATATTTCTCCTGACAATCTTGATTCCAGCTTGTGCTTCTTCTAACCCAACGTCTCTCATGATGTACTATGCATGTAAATTAAATAAGCAGGGTGACAATATATAGCCTTGACGTACTCCTTTTCCTATTTGGAACCATCTGTTTTTCCATGTCCAGTTCTAACTGTTGCTTCCTGACCTGCATACAGGTTTCTCAAAAGGCAGTCAGATGGTCCGTTATTCCCATCTCTTTCAGAATTTTCCACAGTTTATTGTGATCCACACAAAGGCTTTGGCATAATCAATAAAGGAAAAATAGATGTTTTTATGGAACTCTCTTGCTTTTGCCATGATCCAGCAGATGTTGGCAGTTTGATCTCTGGTTCCTCTGCATTTTCTAAAACCAGCTTGAACATCTGGAAGTTCATGGTTCAGCTATTGCTAAACCCTGGCTCAGAGAATTTTGAGCATTACTTTACTAGCATGTGAGATGAGTGCAATTGTGCAGTAGTTCGAGCATTCTATGGCATTGCCTTTCTTTGGGACTGGAATGAAAACTGGCCTTTTTCCAATCCTGTGGCCACTGCTGAGTTTTCCAGGTTTGTTGACATATTAGTGCAGCACTTTCACAGCATCATCTTTCAGGATTTGAAATAGCTCAACTGGAATTCTATCACTTCCACTAGCTTTGTTTGTAGTGATGCTTCCTAAAGCCCACTTGACTTCACATTCCAGGATGTCTGGCTCTAGGTGAGTGATCACACCATCATGATTATCTGGATCATGAAGATCTTTTTTGTACAGTTCTGGGTATTCTTGCCACCTCTTCTTAATATCTTCTGCTTCTGTCAGGTCCATACCATTTCTTTCCTTTATTGAGTCCATCTTTGCATGAAATGTTCCCATGGTATCTCTAATTTTCTTGAAGAGATCTGTAGTCTTTCCCATTCTGTTGTTTTCCTCTATTTCTTTGAACTGATCGCTGAAGAAGGCCTTCTTATCTCTTCTTGATATTCTCTGGAACTCTGCATTCAGATGCTTATATCTTTCCTTTTCTCCTTTNTGTTTCCCTCTATTTCTTTGCATTGATTCCTAAAGAAGGCTTTCCTATCTCTCCTTGCTATTCTTTGGAACTCTGCATTCAGATGCTTATGTCTTTCCTTTTCTCCTTTGCTTTTTGCTTCTCTTCTTTTCACAGCTATATGTAAGGCCTCCTCAGACAGCTATTTTGCCTTTTTGCATTTCTTTTTCTTGGGGATGGTCTTGATTACTGTCTCTTGTACAATGTCACAAACCTCCATCCATAATTCATCAGGCACTCTATCAGATCTAGTCCTTAAATCTATTTCTCACTTCCACTGTATAGTCATAAGGGATTTGATTTACATCATACCTGAATGATCTAGTGGTTTTCCCCACTTTCTTCAATTTAATTCTGAATTTGGCAATAAGGAGTTCATGATCTGAGCCACAGTCAGCTCCCAGTCTTGTTTTTGCTGACTGTATAGAGCTTCTCCATCTTTGGCTGCAAAGAATATAATCAGTCTGATTTCGATATTGGCCATCTGATGATGTCCATGTGTAGAGTCCTCTTTTGTTGTTGGAAGAGAGTGTTTGCTGTGACCATTGAGTTCTCTTGATGAAACTCTTTTGGCCTTTGCCTTGCTTCGTTCTGTACTCCAAGGCCAAATTTGCCTGTTACTCCAGGTGTTTCTTGACTTCCTACTTTTTCATTCCAGTGCCTATAATGAAAATGACATCTTTTTTGGGTGTTAGTTCTAGAAGGTCTTGTAGGTCTTCATAGAACCGTTCAACTTCAGCTTCTTCAGCGTTACTGGTTGGGGCATAGACTTGGATTGCCCTGATATTGAATGGTTTGCCTTAGAGATGAACAGAGATCATTCTATCATTTTTTTTTAATTTTTATTTTAACTTTAGTTTATTTTACAATACTGTATTGGTTTTGCCAAACATTGACATGAATTCACCACGAGTGTACATGCGTTCCCAAACATGAATCCCCTCCCACCTCCCACCCCATACCATCTCTCTGGGTCCTCTCCATGCACCAGCCCCAAGCATCCTGCATCCTGCACCGGCATCCAAGTACTGCATTTCGGACTCTTCTGTTGACCATGATGGCTACTCCATTTCTTCTGAGGGATTCCTGCCCGCAGTAGTAGATATAATGGTCATCTGAGTTAAATTCACCATTCCAGTCCATTTTACTTTGCTGATTCCTAGAATGTTGACGTTCACTCTTGCCATCTCCTTTTTGACCACTTCCAATTTGCCTTGATTCATGGACCTGACATTCCAGGTTCCTATGCAAAATTGCTCTTTACAGCATCAGACCTTGCTTCTATCACCAGTCACATACACAACTGGGTGTTGTTTCTGTTTGGCTCCATCCCTTCATTCTTTCTGGACTTATTTCTCCATTGATCTCCAGTAGCATATTGGGCACCTACTGACCTGCGGAGTTCATCTTTCAGTATCATATCTTTTTGCCTTTTCATACTGTTCAAAGGGCTCTCAAGGCAAGAATACTGAAGTGGTTTTCCATTCCCTTCTCCAGTGGACCACATTCTGTCACCACATTCTGTCAGACCTCTCCACCACGACCCATACATCTTGGGTGGCCCCACACAGCATGGCTTAGTTTCATTGAGTTAGACAATGTGATCAGATTGGCTAGTTGTCTGTGATTGTGGTTTCAGTCTGTCTGCCCTCTGATGCTCTCTCTCAGCTCCTACCATCTTACTTGGGTTTCTCTTACCTTAGTCATGGGGTATCTCTTCACGGTGGCTCCTGTAAAGTGCAGCCGCTGCTCCTTACCTTGGACGTCTCTAAATAGGGCTTGGCAAAGACACTCCTGAATGGGTCAAGACAGTTAACCAAAGAAGTGGTGCCCAGGATTTAAGGCCTCCAGGGGTTTCTCTAGCCCTTGCCAGCCAAGGGCCTAACACGACACACCACCCAAGTAAGATCCATGGCCATTCTCAGTGAAAGTGGTACTTGCCAGTGGGGTGTAAACCCTGGAGGGAGCTAATGCAAGAACTCTCGGTTGTGAACTTTCTAAAATGAGTTCTTCCAAGTAAGATGCACACAAGTTCTAAGAGCAGCAGCCTCCCCAAGAGGGGAGGCTCAGCACCTGGCAGTCTGCACTGGGCCCTGCATCCCCTTAGACCCTGGGGAGCCTGCTGAGCATCATTGTGCCTCCCATGGTGAGCTCCCCAGCAGCTGGATTTCAGAGCTCCAGGCTCAAACTCTGCCACGGCCAGTGGTCATGGGGAAGCTCAGTTTGGCCAAACTGTTCAATGGCAGATTCTTCTCACAAGTCGCTGTGGATGCCCATCCTGCCCTACCCCAGCCTCTCTTCCACCTGCCCTGCCCTGTTCCCACCTAAAGTGCCATGTGGCTGTGCCCATTGTCATGGGTGGCTTTTGGGCAGTGGGTGGATCTTAGGTCAGAGGGTGAAGCTAGTGGCCAGACAGGGACAGCATGACAGTTATATACCAGTGGAAATAAACACAAATAAAAGGAAATTTCCCAATCTCATCATATTCTACAGACTGAACACTTAAAGGCAATCATCTTAAAGTACTATGTTTAGGGCTAAGTTATTAATAAAATATACATGTATTTGTCTCCCCCTTGACCTAAGATTGTTACTATTGCTTCTTCAGAGGATGATAAAAAGAATTTATATCCTAAAATAAGCCCTCAATTTGTTTAAAAAAGAGCAACAATGGAGAAAAAAGCTTTCTCTCTCTTCCCTACTTCCCCTCCCCTGGTCCTTTTGACTCATAAACTCTATACTATCATTCCAGCTTTCACAGCAACTTGGCTTCAGGAAGCACCCCTGGATATCCACCCACTCTCCCTGAGTGAGGAAGTTTAAAATCCTTAAGAATGTTTCCTGGTAGCTGGGAAGGTTGCTCTTGGAGGGGATGCTCTGCCTTTCCTGGAGGTGCCTTGATGATGATGGCCTTCGCAGTCACATAGCATGTGGGGCTGAGGTTCAGCGAGCTACAGAGCACCATATTGCAGCCTGACAAGAGCTTGAAGACAGGCAGGTTCTTAATGGCGGCAAGCTTGCCATCCTTAAAATTCTTGCTGTGCTTGGAGCTCCCTAGATTCTTTTTCTCCTTCCTCCTCTCACTCTTGTGCCAGGTTGCCTCTTACTCAGCTGCCTCCTCCATCTTCGTGATGCTGTTGATCCGTTACCAGTGCAGCTCCCGGATCTTAGTGCACAGCCTCTCCTTCTGCATGTTCTCGAACAGATAGTGGAATTACTTGCAGGACATGAACTGGGAGAGTAGCCACAGCTTCGGTTGCAGCTCCTTCTACTCCTCGGTGACTTTGTGCTTGGCCACCTCCTCTTTCTCCTTCTTGTCCTTGTCCAGGAAGGTGGCCACTAGGTTGTAGTCACGGGCAATGGTCTTGCGCTGCTGCAGCTCCTTGAGCTTCTGCATGTGCATGTCCATGTGCATGTGCTTCAGCTTGACCGTTGTGGTAGTTGATGGAAAGCCGGCGAATGAGTGCCTCCACAACCTGGTCACACTCAATTTAGCAGTCATCCCTCAGCAGCATGTAGCCCAGCGGCTGCTGCTCGGCCATCACTTCCTGGGGAGTTCAGGAAGCGCCAACCTGAGTAGTCATATTCTCCCAGTTGTTGAAGCCAAACTTGTCTGTGGCACACAGCAGCAACTGCTCCTCCTGGCTGGTCCAGCCACCTTCAGCCTCAAGCCCCCACAGTGTGAAGTGCCCCTCACCCACCAGCTGGTAGAGTTACCCAGTCCACCTCCTTCTGTGCTGACCTGAGAAGATATGTCTCAACCATCTTGTCTGGGGTTTGAATGCCATGTTCTGTTATAGATCAGAGATGGGGGAGGCAAGGAAACAAAGTAGAAAAGCCATTAATTTTGTAAATGTCTCCTGGAATGGCAAGCTTCAGGCAGGGGATGTGTTAATTTCTTCCTTCCTGCCATCTACAGGTGAACAGGGTTCTGAACAAAGGCACTTTAGTTTAACCAGCAGGCAGAGAAGCAGGATTCTCTGAGGCAGGCCAGTATGTATGATTATAATAACAAAACCAATGAGGAGCAAGTCAGAGAAACATTTCCAACATGGAGTCAGAATTGGCTTTTCCCCAAAACAGTAGCCATGGTAGTGGCAGTGGCGGCTGGTCTCAGTGCTGGTCAAGGAGTACTCTGGGCACTGCTCTGTGTCCTGACACTTGAGCAGTGGAAGCGCAACAGGCTCTCCTTGGCCAGGCAGTACTCTCAGTACCCTTACCAACCTCCGCTATCTTCCCCCACCCACTGCTGCGGACACCACCTACTGATACAGTCTTAAAGATAAAATTTATTAGGAAAGGAAGACTTTTCTCTGTTGCTAAGTTTCTATTCTATAAGAATTTCCCGCATACATACTCTTTAAAATGGGGCATATATATCATATTAATTTTTTTAGACTGAAGTAGAGTGCTAAATATGTGATTGATAGAAATGACTCATTCCTACAAGTGAAAATTCAATTATTGTTTTTATTGTCCCTACCCCTCTGCTCTAAATCTTGTATTGAGTCTAACGTATGGGACTGGGTGAGGGGAGGCAGGTTATAAACAACATATTGTAAATATATCTCTTTTCATATAAGGTAGGAGGATAAAGAAAGATTACTTTAAAAAGTTGCCATCTACTGTCAGTGTAAAACATGTAAGTCATTTCCTCAGGTATATGTTTTGTTTTTCCCTGTTTTATTTTGTAATACAAGAGCATTTCAGATGCTGTTGATGTTGTTCAGTCACTAAGTCATGTCCCACTCTTTGTGACCCCATGGACTGTAGCAAGCCAGGCTCACCTGTCCTACACCATCTCCCAGAATTTGCTTAAATTCTTGTTCACTAAGTACATAATGCTATATAATCATCTCATATTCTGCCAGCACCTTCTTATTTTGCCTTCAGTCTTGCCCAGCATCATGGTCTTTTCCAATAAGCTGGGTCTTTGCATCAGGTGGCCAAAGAATTAGAGCTTCAGTTTTAGCAGCAATACTTCCAGTGAATATTCATGGTTGATTTCCTTTAGGATTGACTGGCTTGATCTCTTTGCAGTTTAAGGGACTCTCAAGAGTCTTCTCCAGCACCACAGTTGAAAGTATCGATTCTTCAGCTCTCAGTCTTCTTTATGGTCCAACTCTCACATCCACATATGACTACTGGGAAAAACCATAGCTTTGACTATATGGACCTGATAGCTCTGTTTTTGAATACAGTCTATGTTTGTCATAGATTTCCTTTCAAGGAACAAGGATCATTTAATTTTGTGACTGTAGTCACTGTTCCCATAATGCTGGCACAGAATAATTGTGCTTGAAATATAACTATATTTTGTTTTTCATTAGGGAAATTTACTAAGCTTTTTTTTTTTAAAGTAAGAGATGTATGCTGGGAAATAAAATTCATTTACATTTTTACTATGTAGATAACAACTGACCTTTTGAGGTATGTATAAATTTAAAACTACTATGTACCCATGGAACCAAAATTGGGGTGTTTTCACCTAAGCCATGTATATTAACTCTTTACATAATGGCCCTAGAACCCAGACAAAGGGTGAGGATTTAAGTAAATGATAAATCCACTTCAGGCTTCCCTGGTGGCTCAGTGGTAAAGAATCCACCTGCCAATGCAAGAGATGCAGTTTTGATCTCTGGGTCAGAAGATCCCCGGGAAAAGGAAGTTAGTAACCCATTACAGTATTCTTGCCTGGGAGATCCCATGGATAGAGGAGCCTGGTGAGCTACAATCTGTAGGGTCACAAAAGAGTTGGACAGGACTTAGTGACTAAACGACAACGATAAATCCACTTCATTTTAAAAGGAACATCATGTCCTGGCTATTATAAATAGTGCTGTGATGAACATTGGGGTACATGTGTCTCTTTCTATTCTGGTTTCCTTGGTGTGTATGCACAGCGGTGGGATTGCTGGGTCATAACGCAGTTCTATTTGCAACCTAGATGTCCATCAGCAGATGAATGGATAAGAAAGCTGTGGTACATATACGCAATGGGGTATTACTCAGCCATTAAAAAGAATACATTTGAATCAGTTCTAATGAGATGGATGAAAACTGGAGCCGATTATACAGAGTGAAGTAAGCCAGAAAGAAAAACACCAATACAGTATACTAACACATATATATGGAATTTAGAAAGATGGTAATGATGACCCTGTATGCGAGACAGCAAAAGAGACACACAGATGTGTAGAGCAGACTTTTGGACTCTGAGGGAGAGGGAGAGGGTGGGAAGATTTGGGAGAATGGCATTGAAACAAGTATACTATCATGTAAGAAACAAATCTCCAGTCTATGTCTGATGCAGGATACAGGATGCTTGGGGCCGGTGCACGGGGATGACCCAGAGAGATGTTGTGGGGAGGGAGGTGGGAGGGGGGTTCATTTTGGGAACACGATGTACACCTGTAGTGGATTCATGTCAATGTATGGCAAAACAAATACAGTATTGTAAAGTAAAATAAAGTAAAAATAAAAAAAAAATAAAAGGAACATCATGATGAAATCATTGTTTTGCTTTGTTTTATAGCTGCTAATTATTTCATTAGTTGTATGAATTGTATCATTTCTACATCATTTTTCATGTGAAAAATTTCTTTGGAATTTACGACAGGAAGAATTTTCTGTCTCCTGAGATGATGGTGTACTGGTTCCTTTTTGGTAATAAGAAATACATAAGTTGCTTTCTATTTTTTGCCAGGATGCCAGGAAGTACTGGGCAAAACTACAGATTTACTCAGTGACCATGTTAATTTCACATATATGTGCCTTCACCATAATAGTGTGTCTTTAATTTACTAAATTACTTGATATGCATTTTGTTGAGAGTCACCCCAAAATATCATTGGAAAGGAATACAAATAAACTCAATAATATCTATTTATAGGGAGCCAATGGGA
>SJYQ01000672.1:818280-835490 GCA_006410935.1 Redunca redunca
TAAGGGTGGTGTCATCTGCATATCTGAGGTTTTTTATATTTCTCCCGGCAATCTTGATTCCAGCTTGTGTTTCTTCCAGTCCAGCATTTCTCATGATGTACTCTGCATAGAAGTTAAATAAGCAGAGTGACAATATACAGCCTTGATGTACTCCTTTTCCTATTTGGAACCAGTCTGTTGTTCCATGTCCAGTTCTAACTGTTGCTTCCTGACCTGCATACAGGCTTCTGAGGAGGCAGGTCAGGTGGTCTGGTATTCCCATCTCTTTCAGAATTTTCCACAGTTTATTGTGATCCACACAGTCAAAGGCTTTGGCATAGTCAATAAAGCAGAAATAAATGTTTTTCTGAAACTCTCTTGCTTTTTCCATGATCCAGCGGATGTTGGCAATTTGATCTCTGGTTCCTCTGCCTTTTCTAAAACCAGCTTGAACATCACGGAGTTCACGGTTCACGTATTGCTGAAGCCTGGCTTGGAGAATACTTTTTACCAGTTCAAACCTGACTATTCTACATGCACATATGCTTTGGGAAACTTAATAAATCAGACACAAGCCTCCTACTATCCTGAGACAGTTTTTGTGGCCTCCTTTCATGGAAAGTCTCACAAATGAAGATCATGGTAACCTTTCCTCTGTGAAATTTTTCCAGAACTTTGAGTCGTGAGAGGCAATGGAAGTGCAACATCTTTGCACATCAAGATAGAGTGATGATCAAAACTAATCATTACAGCTTCTATCCTCCAGATATTTGCCTCTGTATTGCTTATTTGAATATAATTGATGTCCTTGAAGTACATCATTGCCATTTCCTAGGTGTATATAAATATGCCTAGAAATTCTTTAAAATATTATGAGATAAATCAAGCAAAAAGACTATATTGCAATTAATCAGGGCAAGGGTTTGGAGCATCATATAAGGGACATTTATATATTTTAACTCATTTGTACTTAAAGCTGTTGTTATCTGTGATATTCCACTTATGTAATGTTACTAGAAATGGCTTTAGTGGAACATGTTACTGCCTAAGCATTTTCTGCTAAGTTAAGATACTCATAGACGATAAGCATTATAGAACAGAACACAGATTACTTGTACTTGGAATCAGTCTGTTGGATAGAAACGTCTTGATGAACACTTATGATGTACCAAAGAAAACGTCTTCATGTCACTGCTTTAGTTATACATATTAAATATGTTTACTTTTATTGCTATGGTGAATGATATAAGAAGAAGCTATCTAGAATTTATTTGGTATAATAATTTAATATACAAAATTTTAGTGCAGTATTTATGAACTCATTAAGAACATAAGTAGGATACTTACATTTTCAGTTATACTTTATTTTTATAGAAAATTTTTGTTTTAGATTGAGAGACATAGATAGAGATATTAATGAATATTTCAGTGAAGGAGCCTCCAAAAACAACTGATTTGAATATCTAGAGCTTATTGCCTACTGTCTATTTTCACTTTTACCACAGATAATTTTTTTGTTTGTTTTTCTTTGGGAAATTTTCTCTCTGGTTTTGAACTAAAGAAATGAATGGGAAAAATAACCCAATCATTTAGTTTCCTAGTCCCCACAAGAAACAAATCTCAGCATGTTACATAGTAAGACTGAAAATGTTTGCATTTCTGAAAACACGTGATTAGGCAGGCCAACATTATTCTTCAAGAAATATGGGAATGGTGATTTCCCCAAAATAGTATATTGGGTTATTGTTCCCAGTCCTTCCCTCCTTCTCAGTAAAAGAATTATTCATGCACACTCTTTGCTATGTCACTTTGCAGTTCTGCAAAGTCTCACTAGAATGAATCAGGTATATTTTCCTCACACCATTGACTCTGGGCTTCTCCATGCAGCTTGCTTTGGCAAACAGAGTATTAGTAGGTGTAATAGGAACAGAGGCTTTACTCTGGGTCCATGTTTTGACTTGTCCTCTCACACTTCTGCCATCTGGCATGAGAAGGCGATGCCTGAATGTAGCTATCATCCAAGGAGGATGAGAAGACATAAGGAGTAACCTGAACACAAGCCATAGCCTGGAGCATTTCTCAGAATATCTCAGTTGGACCCAGCAGTTCTTGAGGCTACCCAAAGTGGTGTAAGTGAGAAATAATGCTTACCATGCTAAGCCACTGGAGCATAAACAGTTAAGACTCTGAAACAGCAAAATTGCAGCAAACACCTCTCTGATGTACCAAATTCTTCCAGTCCCTGCTATTTACTGGTACATTTCTCTTATACCTCTTCTATGATATTCAAATAGAGCATTTATAAGAAAATAATTTCTTAGGTGAGGGTATTCCTTGTGGCTCAATGGTAAAGAATCCACCTGCCAATGCAGCAGACATGGGTTTGATCCCTGAGTGAGGAAGATCCCCTGGAGAAGGAAAAGGCTTCTCACTCTAGTGTTCTTGCCAGGAGAATCCAAAGAACAGAGGAGTCTGGCCAGCTACAGTCCATGGGATTGCAAAAGAATCAGACACACCTTGTTGACTAAAGAACAGTTTCTTAGGTAATTTTTCAATTTTTGTATAAAACACAGTACAAAATATCGTATATATTTTTTAAAGTTTCAAATAAAGTGGTGCTTTATTTAAAAACCACTTGAAATCACTTTTAAAATTTGTTATTTTTGGTAAAAAGATTGGATCATCCATATCTTTAGCAGGAAAATGTTATCTACTGATAAAGAAGTTACCTTCAAATTTTCAATTTCTATCTACCATAGGCAATTCATTTGCTTGTAGGGAATGAGTATTAAGTTATATTACAACTTTTTCTTATTTACAGTTTAATATTTAAGGTAAAACTTGATTTGGCCTACTTTATGATGCTTACTCCTTGGAAGGAAAGTAATGACTAACCTACATGGCATATTAAAAAGCAGAGACATTACTTTGCTAACAAAGGTCTGTCTAGTCAAGGCTATGGTTTTTCCAGTGGTCACGTATGGATGAGAGAGTTGGACCATAAAGAAAGCTGAGCGCCGAAGAACTGATGCTTTTGAACTGTGGTGCTGGAGAAGACTCTTGAGAGTCCTTTGGACTGCAAGGAGATCCAACCAGTCCATTCTAAAGGAAATCAGTCCTGGGTGTTCATTAGAAGGACTGATGCTAAAGCTGAAACTCCAATACTTTGGCCCCCTCATGCGAAGAGTTGACTCATTGGAAAAGACTCTGATACTGGGAGGGATTGGGGGCAGGAGGAGAAGGGGATGACAGAGGATGAGATGGCTGGATGGCATCACCAACTCGATGGCCATGAGTCTGAGTGAACTCCAGGAGTTGGCAATGGACAGGGAGGCCTGGCGTGCTGTGATTCATGGGGTCGCAAAGAGTCGGACACGACTGAGAGACTGAACTGAACTGATCGGTTTGATAATAATAATAATTTAAAATACATAATATTAGGGCTATACCAGTCAGTTTCATTAAATGCTCTGTTCGAAAAGAGACACAATGTTAGAAAACAAAACAAAACCAAAACCCAAGAAGAAACAAACAAAAAGCAGGTGAAACATTACTTTGGATTAGAAGCAGGTGCTTTGGGATGCTGATCAAATTTTGTGTCTTATTGTGGCCACTTTTATAACTTATTTCATCTCGTAGAAATGCTATATTTATTGTATAAGTAAATGATTTAGAAGGATTGCCATCTTTCGAAATCTGAAGCCTTATAATTTAAGTTCATGCTCAAAACTTTAGGAATTAGGGTCTCTAGAAGAAACACAATAAAGACATTAAATAAGTAAATGCAACTTGAGAGGGTTTCCAAGGGTTTGGAGCAAGGCATTATATAAATCCAAAGTAACATTATTAACAATTTTTATTTGCCACAGTGCCTCTGGGGGTCTCTTGGAGCACTTCACAAAACTTCATAAATATCTTTACTTTCATAGATAATAATAGCCATTTTCTAACCTATTAGTGTGTCAGATTTATTTAATGTGAAACTATATTTGCACATCAAGAATCAGGACAAAGAGCTCTTTGCAGTGTGATAATTTAACAGCAGTCATGACACTTCTCAGAAGAGCAATTCAGTGCCATTTTTGAATGCTACCTCCAGACTGTCTGATTGTACTCATACTTGCCTCACTTTGGGGGCAAACTTAGACCACTGTCAGGGTTTCATAACTTTGGCCTGGATACCAGAACAATGTCCTTGCAGCCATAAATTTCTAGCATCATTTATTCCTATTGCTTCCTTTGTTCCTTTCTCTGAAAAACTCCTGTCTTAATCCTCTGTTGTTTGTGAATGGCAGTTTCCTCCCAGACTTAGAAACTATATCTTTCATTCTGCCTTATGAAGGCAGTGTGGTTTGGATAAAAGTACATGGGTTAGACATGCATAAACCCATGTCCCAGTGCTGACTTTGCTGGGAAATAAGAGAGAGGAGGGGAGAAAGGGAAAAAGAATAATGTGGTGGTGTTAAATAAGGCCACCCTACAGAGTTTCTGTAAGAAATGAGATAAGCATGTGGGAGATGCTTGATGTGTCATATTATAAGCACTGATAAAGGCCAAGTCATGATTAATGACATGGTCTGCATTGCAAGCTCACTCACTTTGCAATTCTATATTGGGGGTTCTGCAGCTAGTGTCTCAAGTGTCTTTAAAGCTATCTTTGAATGATTCTTTTTTTAAATTTATTTTTTATTGGAGGATAATTGCTTTACAGAATTTTGTTGTTTTCTGTCAAACCTCAACATGCATCAGCCATAGGTATATATATATCCCCTCATTTTTAACCCTCATCCCATCTCCCACACCATCCCACCCCTCTAGATTGATACAGAGCCCATGTTTGAGTTTCCTGAGCAATACAGCTAATTTCTGTTGGCTATTTTGCATAATGTAATGTAAGTTTCCATGTTATTCTTTCCATACATCTTGCTCTCTCCTCCCCTCTCACCATATCCATAAGTCTATTCTCTATGTCTATTTTTCCACTGCAGCCCTGTAAATAAATTCTTCAGTACCATTTTTCTAGATTCCATATATATTCATTAGAATACAATATTTATCTTTCTCTTTCTGAGTCACTTCACTCTATAATGGACTTCCCTGGTGGCTCAGAGGGTAAAGCATCTTGTCTATAATGCAGGAGACCCGGGTTCGATCCCTGGGTTGGTAAGATCCCCTGGAGAAGGAAATGACAATCCCCTCCAGGACTATTGCCTGAAAAATCCCATGAACAGAGGAGCCTGGTAGGTTACAGTCCATGGGGTCGCAAAGAGTTGGGCACAACTGAGCAACTTCACTATCACTATCTTTCTATAATAGTTTCTAGGTTCATCCACCAAATCAGGACTGACTCAAAAGTGTTCCTTTTTATGGCCGAGTAATATTCCATTGTGTATGTGTACCACAACTTGCATTTATCTGTCGACAGACATCTAGGTTGATTCCATGTTCTAACTATTGTAAATAGTGCTGCAATGAACAATGGGATACATGTCTCTTTTTCAATTTTCCTCAGGATATGTGCCTAGGAGTGGTATTTCTGGGTCATATAGTAAAGTGATGTTTAACATTCTCCAAGCCAGGCTTCGGCAAACTTCCAGATGTTCAAGCTGGTTTTAGAAAATGCAGAGGAACCAGAGATCAAATTGCAAACATCTGCTGGATCATCAAAAAGGCAGGAGAGTTCCAGAAAAGCATCTATTTTTGCTTTATTGACTATGCCAGAGCCTTTGACTGTGTGGATCACAATAAACTGTGGAAAATTCTGAAAGAGATGGGAATACCAGACCACCTACCCGGCCTCTTAAAAAACCTGAATGCAGGTCAGGAAGCAACAGTTAGAACTGGACATGGAACAACAGACTGGTTCCAAATAGGAAAAGGAGTATGTCAAGGCTGTATATCGTCACCCTGCTTATTTAACTTATCTGCAGAGTATATCATGAGAAACGCTGGGCTGGAAGAAGCACAAGCTGGAATCAAGATTGCCAGGAAAAATATCAATAACCTTAGATATGTAGATGACACCACCCTTATGGCAGAAAGTGAAGAAGAACTAAAGAGCCTCTTGATGAAAGTGAAAGAGGAGCGTGAAAAAGTTGGCTGAAAGCTCAATATTCAGAAAACGAAGATCATGGCATCTGGTCCCATCACTTCATGGCAAATAGATGGGGAAACAGTGGAAACAGTGTCAGACTTTATTTTGGGGGGCTCCAAAATCACTGCGGATGCTGATTGCAGCCATGAAATTAAAAGACACTTATTCCTTGAAAGGAAGGTTATGACCAACCTAGACAGCATATTAAAAACCAGAGACATTACTTTGTCAACAAAGGTCTGTCTGGTCAAAGCTATGGTTTTTCCAGTGGTCATGTATGGATGTGAGATTTGGGCTATAGAGAAAGCTGAGCACCGAAGCATTGAGGATTTTGAACTGTGGTGTTGGAGAAGACTGTTGAGAGTCCCTTGGACTGCAAGGAGATACAATGAGTCTATCCTAAAGGAGATCAGTCCTGGGTGTCCATTGGAAGGACTGATATTGAAACTGAAACTCCAATGTTTTGATCACCTGATGCGAAGAGGTGACTCATTGGAAAAGACCCTGATGCTGGAAAAGATTGAGGTCAGGAGGAGAAGGGGACGACAGAGGATGAGATGGTTGGATGGCATCACTGACTCAATGGACATGGGTTTGGGTGGACTCCGGGAGTTGGTTATGGATAGGGAAGCCTGGTGTGCTATGGTTCATGGCCTCGCAGAGTTGGACATGACTGAGCAACTGAACTGAACTGATGGTAGTTTTATCCCTAGTTTTTAAAGGAATCTCCATACCATCTTCCATAGTGGCTGTATCAATTTACATTCCCACCAACAGTGCAAAAGCGTTCCCTTTTCTCCACACCTTCTCCCGCTTTTATTGTTTGTAGACATTTTGATGATGACCATTCTGACTGGTGTGAGGTGATATCTCATTGTAGTTTAGATTTGTATTTCTCTAATTATGAGCGATGTTGAGCATCTTTTCATGTGTTTATTAGCCATCTGTATGTCTTATTTGGAAAAATGTCTCTTTAAGTTTTTTCCCTACTTTTTGATTGGATTGTTTGTTTTTCTGGCTTTACGTTTATGAGCTACTTGTATATTTGAGAAATTAATCCTTTGTCAGTTGTTTCATTTGCTATTATTTTCTCCCATTCTGAGGACAGTCTTTTCACCTTGCTTATAGTTTCCTTTGCTGTGTAAAAGCTTTTAAGCTTAATCAGGTCCCACTTATTTACTTTGTTATTATTTCCATTACTCTAGGAGGTGGGTCATAGAAGATCTTGCTTTGATTTATGTCATCAAGTGTTCTGCCTATGTTTTCCTCTACAAGTTTTATAGTTTCTGTTCTTACATTTCAGTCTTTAATCCATTTTGAATTTATCTTTGTGTATGGTGTTAGGAAGTATTCTAGTTTCATTCTTTTATATGTAGCTGTTCAGTTTTCCCAGCACCATTTATTGAAGAGGCTGTCATTGCCCCGTTGTATATTCTTGCCTCCTTTGTCAAAAATAAGTTACCCATAGGTGCATGGATTTATTTCTGGGCGTTCTATTGTGTTCCATTGGTCAATATTTCTGCTTTTGTGCCAGTACCATACTGTCTTGATGGCTGTAGCTTTGTAGTATAATCTGAAGTCAGGAAGGTTGAATCCTCCAGCTCCATTCTTTCTCAGGACTGCTTTGGCTATTCAAGGTCTTTTGTGTTTCCATAAGAATTGTGAAATTTTTTGTTCTAGTTCTGTGAAAAATGCCTTTGGTTGTTTCATAGGGATCACATTGAATCTGTAGATTGCATTTGGTAGTGTAGTCATTTTCACAATATTGATTCTTCCTACCCAGGATCATGGAATATCTCTCCATCTGTTTATGTTGTCTTTTATTTCTTTCATTAGTGTCTTATAATTTTCTGTGTACAGTTCTTTTGTCTCCTTAGGTAAGTTTATTCCTAGATATTTAATTCTTTTTGTTGCAATGGTGAAAGGGATTGATTCCTTGATTGTGTTTCTGATTTTTACTTGTTAGTATATAGAAATGCAAGTGATTTCTATGTATTGATTTTGTATCCTGCAACTTTGCTAAATTCACTGGTTAGCTCTAGTAATTTTCTGATATTATCTTTAGGGTTTTCTGTGTATAGTATCATGTGATCTGCAAGCAGTGAGAGCTTTCCTTCTTTTCTCATCTGGATTCCTTTTATTTCTTTTTATTTTCTGATTGCTGTAGCTAGGACTTCTAGAACTATGTTGGAAAATAGTGGTGAAGGTGGACACCCTTGTCTTGTTCCTGATCTTAGGGGGAATGCTTTCAGTTTTCACCACTGAGAATAATGTTTATTGTAGGCTTATCATACATGGCCTTTACTATGTTGATGTAGGTTCCTTCAATGCCCATTTTTTGAAGAGTTTTAATCATAAATAGGTGGAGAAGGCAATGGCACCCCACTCCAGTACTCTTGCCTGGGAAATCCTATGGATGGGTGAGCCTGGTAGGCTGCAGTCCATGGGGTTGTGAACAGTTGGACACGACTGAGCGACTTTACTTTCACTTTTCACTTTCATGCATTGGAGAAGGAAATGTTTTCTTGCCTGGAGAATCCCAGGGATGGGGGAGCCTGTGGGCTGCTGTCTCTGGGGTCGCACAGAGTCGGACACGGCTGAAGTGACTTAGCAGCAGCAGCAGCAATCATAAATAGGTGCTGAATTTTGTCAAAGGCTTTTTCTGCACTTATTGAGATGATCATATGGTTTTTATCTTTCAATTTGTTAATATGTTTCACATTGATTGATTTTCATATATTGAAGAATTCTTGCATCCCTGGAATAAACCCAACTTGATCATGATGTCTGAGCTTTGTGACGTGTTGCTGAATTCTGTTTGCTAAACTTTTGTTGAGGATTTTTGCATCCATGTTCATCAGTGATATTGGCCTGTAATTTTCTTTCTGTTGTTGTTGCCTTTGTCCGGTTTTGGTATGAGGGTGATGGTAGCCTTGTAGAATGAGTCTGGAAGTGTTCCTTCCTCTGCAATTTTTTGGAAAGAGTTTTAAAAGGATGGGCATTAGCCCTTCTCTAAATATTTGATAGAATTCTCCTGTGAAGCCTTCTGGTCCCAGGTTTTTGTTTTTGGGGAGATTTTTGACCACAGCTTAAATTTCAGTGCTTTTAATGGGTTGTTCATAATTTCTGTTTCTTCCTGGTTCAGTCTTAGAAGATTGAACTTTTCTAAGAATCTGTTCATTTCTTCCAGGTTATCCATTTTATTGCCATAGAGTTGTTCATAGGAGACATATGATTGTCTCTTACAATTCTTCGTATTTCTGCATTGTCCGTTGTAACCACTGCTTTTTAATTTCTAATTTTGTTGATTTGATTCTTCACTCTTTTTTTCTTGATGAGTCTGCCTAAAGGCTTGTCAATTTTGTTTATCTTCCCAAAGAACCAGCTTTTAGCTTTATTAATCTTTGCTATTCTTTCTTTCATTTCTTTTTCATTTATTTCTGCTTGGATCTTTATGATTTCTTTCTTTCTACTAATTTTTTGGGGGGATTTTGTTCTTCTTTTCCCAGTTGTTTTAGGTATAAAGTTAGGTTGTCTATTCGATATTTTTCTTGTTTTTTGAGGTAGGTTTTTATTGCTATCAACTTCCCTCTTAGAACTGTGTTTGCTGCATCCCACAGGTTTTGAGTTGTGTTTTCATTGTCATTTTTTTCTAGAAATTTTTTGATTTATTTTTTGATTTATTCAGTAACCTGTTGGTTATTTAGAAATGTGTTATCTAATCTCCACGTGTTTGTGTTTCTTACATTTTTTTTCCCTGTAATCGACATCTAGTCTCATAGTGTTGTGGTTAGAGAAGATTCTTAACATGATTTCAATTTTCTTAAGTTTACTAAGGTTTGATTTGTGACCCAAGATGTGGTCTATCCTGGAAAATGTTCTATGTGCCCTTAAGAAGGTGTATTCTTCTGCATTTGGATGGAATGTCCTGAAGATAACAATGAGATAAATCTCATGTAATGCATCATTTAAGACTTGTGTCTCCTTATTAATTTTTCTGTTTTGATGATCTGTCCATTGGTGTGAGTGGGGGGTTAAAGTATCCTACTATTATTGTGTTACTGTCAATTTCTCCTTTTATGTCTGTTAGTGTTTGTCTTATATAGTGAGGTGCTTCTATGTTGCATGCATAGATATTTACAATTGTTATATCATCCTTTTGGATTGATCCCTTGATCATTATGTAGTGTCTTTCCTTATTTCTTGTAATCTTCTTTATTTTAAGGTCTATTTTGTCTGATATGAGGATTGCTACTCCAGTTTTCTTTTGCTTCCCATTTGCATGGAATATATTTTTCAATCCTCTCACTTTCAGTCTATATGTGTCTTTAGGTTTGAAGTGAGTTTCTTGTAGACAGCATAGATATGGGTCTTGTTTTTGTATCCATTTAGCCAGTCTGTGTCTTTTGGTTGGAGCATTTAATCCATTTGCATTTAAAGTAATGATTGATATATATGTTCCTATTGCATTTTCTTAATTATTTGGTGTTTATTTTGTGGATCTTTTTTCTTCTCTTGTATTTCTTTATATAAGCCCCTGTAGCATTTGTTGTAAAGCTGGTTTGGTGGTACTGAATTCTCTTAACTTTTGCTTGTCTGAAAAGCTTTTTATTTCTCCATCAATTTTGCAATTTTGAATGAGATTCTTGCCTGGTACAGTATCTTGATTGTAGGTTTTCTTTTTTCTTTTTTTCCTTTCAGTACTTTAAATATATCCTGCCATTTCCTTCTGGCCTGCAGAGTTTCTGCTGAAAGATCAGCTGTTAAGCATATGGGGTTCCCCTTGTACATTACTTGTTGCTTCTCCCTTGCTGCTTTTAATATTCTTTCTTTCTGTTTAATTTTTGTTAGTTTGATTAGTATTTGTCTTGGCATGTTTCTCCTTGGGTTTATCCTGTATGGGACTCTTTGTGCTGCTTGGACTTGATTGGCTATTTCCTTTTCCATGTTGGGGAAATTTTCAACTATAATATCTTCAAAAAAATTTTTATACCCTTTCTTTTACTCTTCTTCTTCTGGGACCCCTATAATTCGAATGTTGGTATGTTTGATATTGTCTCAGAGGTCTCTGAGACTATCTTCAGTCCTTTACATTATTTTTACTATATTCTGCTCTTCAGAAGTTATTCCACCATTTGATCTTCCAGCTTGCTGATTCGTTTTTCTGCTTCAGATATTCTGTTATTGATTTCTTCTTGAGTATTTTTTTATTTTAGTAATTGTGTTGTTTGTCTATGTTTGTTTATTCTTTAATTCTTCTAGATCTTTGTTAATTGATTCTTGCATTTTCTCCATTTTGTTTTATAGGTTTTTGATCATCTTTACTATCATTATTCTGAATTCTTTTCCAGGTAGTTTACCTATTTCCTCTTCATTTATTTGGACTTCGTTGTTTCTAGTTTGTTCCTTCATTTGTGTAGGAACATTTAACTTCTTGGGTTTGAGGTCTCGTTTTCCCAGGCATCAAGGCTGAATTCTTTCTTCGTTTTGGTTTCTGTCCTCCTAAGTTTTGCAGACAGACTGAAAAGTGCAACACAGATTAACCAATTTGATCACGTGGACCACAGCCTTGTCTAATTCAATGAAAGTATGAGCCATGCCATGAAGGACCACCCAAGATGGATGGATCATGATGGAGAGTTCTGAAAAACATGGTCCACTAGAGAAGGGAATGGCAAACAACTTAAGCATTCTTGCCTTGAGAACCCCATGAGCGGTATGAAAAGGCAAAAAGATAGGACAGTGAAAGATGAACTCCCCAGGTCAGGAGGTGCTCAATATTCTACTGGAGATAAGTGGAGAAATAACTCCAGAAAGAATGAAGAGACAGAGCCAAAGCAAAAACAACACCCAGTTGTGGATGTGACTGGTGACAGAAGCAAAGTCTGATGCTGTAAAGAGCAATATCGCATAGGAACTTGGAATGTTAGGTCCATGAATCAAGGCCAATTGGAAGTGGTCAAACAGGATATGACAAGAGTGAATGTTGACATTTTAGAAATCAGTGAACTAAAATGGACTGGAATGGGTGAATTTAACTCAGATAACCATTATATATACTACTGTGGGCAAGAATCCCTTAGAATAAATGGACTAGCCATCATAGTCAACAAAAGATTCCGAAATGGAGTACTTGGATGCAATCTCAAAAACGACAGAATGATCTCTGTTCATTTCCAAGGCAAATCATTCAGTATCATGGTAATCCAAGCCTATGCCCTGACCAGTAATGCTGAATAAGCTGAATTTGAATGGTTCAATGAAGACATACAAGACCTTATGGAATGAACACCCAAAAAGGATGTATTTTTCACTATACTGGACTGGAATGCAGAAGAAGAAAATCAAGAGATACCTGGAGTAACAGGCAAATTTAGCCTTGGAGTACAGAATGAAGCAGGGAAAAGGCTAATAGAGTTTTTCCAAGAGAACACACAGGTCATAGCAAACACCCTTTTCCAACAACAAAAGAGAAGACTCTACACATGGACATCACCAGGTGTCAATATCAAAATCAGATTGATTATATTCTTTGCAGCCAAAGATGGGGAAGCTCTATGCAGTCAGCAAAAACAAGACTGGGAGCTGACTGTGGCTCAAATCATGAACTCCTTTTGCCACATTCAGACTTAAATTGAAGAAAGTGGGGAAAACCACTAGACCATTCAGGTATGACCTAAATAAAATCCCTTATGATTATACACTGTAAGTGAGAAATAGACTCAAGGGATTAAATCTGATATACAGAGTGCCTGAAGAGCTATGGATGTAGGTTCGTGACATTGTACAGGAGACAGGAATCAAGACCATCCCCAAGAAAAATAAGTGAAAAAAGCAAAATAGCTATCTGAGGAGGCCTTACAAATAGCTGTGAAAAGAATAGAAGCAAAAAAGAAAAGGAGAAAAGAAAAGATATACCCATTTGAATGCAGAGTTCCAAAGAATAGCAAAGAGAGGTAAGAAAACTTTCCTCAGTGATCAATGCAAAGAAAAAGGAAATCAATAGAATGGGAAAAACTAGAGATCTCTTCAAGAAAATTAGAGATACCAAGGGAATATTTCATGCAAAGATAAGCTCAATAAAGGACAGACATGATATGGACCTAACAGAAGAAGAAGATATTAAGAAGAGGTGGCAAGAATACACAGAAGAACTAACCAAAACAGATCTTCACGACCCAGATAATCATGATGGTCTGATCAAGTACCTAGAGCCAGACATCTGTGATGCAAAGTCAAGTGGGTCTTAGGAAGCATCACTACGAACAAAGCTAGTGGGGGTGATGGAATTCAGTGGAGCTATTTCAAATCCTGAAAGATGACGCTGTTAAAGTGCTGCATTCAATATGCCAGCAAATCTGGAAAACTCAGCAGTGGCCACAGGACTGGAAAAAGTCAGTTTTCATTCGAATCCCAAAGAAAGGCAATGCCAAAGAATGCCCAAACTACTACACAATTGCATTCATCTCACACTCTAGTAAAGTATTGCTGAAAATTCTCTGAGCCAGGCTTTAGCAGTACGTGAACCATGAACTTCCAGATGTTCAAGCTGAGTTTAGAAAAGGCAGAGGAACCAGAGATCAAATTGCCAACATTTGCTGGATCACAGAAAAAGCAAGAGAGTTCCAGGAAAACATCTACTTCTGCTTTATTGACTATGCTAAACTTTTGACTGTGTGGATCACCACAAACTCTGGAAAATTCTGAAAGAGATGGGAATACCAGACCACCTGACCCTGACCTGTCTCCTGAGAAATCTGTATGCAGGTCAGGAAGCAACAGTTAGAACTGGACAGGGAACAACAGACTGGTTCCAAATCAGGAAAGGGATAAGTCAAGGCTGTATATTGTCACCCTGCTTATTTAACTTATATGCAGAGTACATCATGAGTAACTCTGGGCTGGATGAAGCACAAGCTGGAATCAAGATTTCTGGGAGAAATATCAATGACCTCAGATATGCAGATGACACCACCTTTATGGCAGAAAGTGAAGAGGAACTAAGGAGTTTATGAAAGTGAAAGAGGAGAGTGAAAGAGTTGGCTGAAAGCTCAACATTCAGAAAACTAAGATTACGGCATCTGGTCCCATCACTTCATGGCAAATAAATGAGGAAACAGTGTCAGACTTTGTTTTAGGGGGCTCCAAAATCAGTACAGATGGAGACTTCAGACATGAAATTAAAAGACACCTACTCCTTGGAATAAAAGTTATTACCAATCTAGACAGCATATTAAAAAGCAGAGACATTAGTTTGCTAACAAAGGTCCATCTAGTCAAGGCTATGGTTTTTCTAGTAGTTACATATGGATGTGAGAGTTGAATTGTGAAGAAAGCTGAGTGCCAAAGAATTGATGCTTTTGAACTGTGGTGTTGGAGAAGACTCTTGAGAGTCCCTTGGACTGCACAGAATACCAATCAGTCCATCCTAAAGGAAATCAGTCCTAAATATTCATTAGAAGGACTGATGTTGAAGCTCAAACTCCCATACTTTGGCCACCTGATGAAAAGAATTGATTCATTGGAAAAGACCTTGATGCTTTGAAAGATTGAAGGTGGGAGGAGAAGGGGAAAACGGAGAATAAATGGTTGGATGGCATCACCAACTCAATGGACATGAGTTTGAGTAAACTTTGGGAGTTGGTGATGGACAGGGAGGCCTGGCATGTTGCAGTACATGGGGTTGCAAAGTGTCAGACACGACTGAGACTTTGAACTGAACAGCACTGCAAAGGTTGGTCCAGTGATTTGTGTAAGGTTCCTATAGGGTGAGATTTGTGGTGAGTTTTAGTTTGTTTGTTTGTTTTTCCTCTGAAGGGCAAGGCTGAGTGAGGTGGTAATCCTGTCTGCTGATGATTTGGTTTGTATTTTTGTTTTGTTTGTTGTTTAGATGAGGCCTCCTGCAAAGGGTGCTACTGGTGGTTGGGTGATGCCAGGTCTTGTTCAAGTGGTTACCTTCATCTGAATTCTCACTATTTGATACTCCCTAGGGTTAGTTCTCTGGTGGTCTAGGGTCTTGGATTCAGTGCTCCCACTTCAAAGGCTCAAGGCCTGATCTCTGTTCATGAATGAAGATTGCATATGTGGTTTGTTATGGCAGAAAGTGAGATTAAAAGAAATATCCAAAAATGAGAAACCAGAGATGAACCCGAGAAAAATGGCAGTCACAAAATCAGACAAATAATAATTAAAATAATGGAATACACACGTATACATATCCACCCATGAGAAAAGTGAAAACAGTCCAACAAAAATAAAGTACAGTTGATTGACCCAGCAAACAAAGTAAATCAAAAAGTATATTTACCAGTTAAGAGCTAAGTAAAGCACAAACTGGAAAACAAAACTAGTCAAGGTGCCAGTTGGGGAATAAAGCAAGGAAAGCAAAACTAATAAAATGTTGAGAGGAAGGGAAAGAAAGAAAAGAAAAGAAAGAATAGATATGCAATGTTAAATAGAGGCAGATGAAAATTTGTATACATTAAAGATTAACTGCAAGGGGAAAAGAAGAGTAGGAAAAGCAAACAAAGGAATAAATGTAGAAAAAATAATAATAGCTTTGAAAAATTAAAATTAAAAAATAGAAAAGAAAAAAATTTAAAAAGGAAAACTTCACAGAAGGCAAAAACCCAACGTAGAAGCTTAATGAGACTTCATAGTGCCAATGAAATTGACAACTACAACAGAGGGTGAAAGAAAAAAAAAATCCAAAAGACTCTACAGAGAAAGTCAAACATAAAAATAATTAATATTTTTATTGAGTCACTGCTGTCTGAGTTATTTCCCTCTCTGAGAGTCACAGTGCACCTCACATCCCTAGGATGCCCTCCAACACTGTACTGATCTGTGGACCTGCTGCAGAGGCAGCTCAGATTGTAATCTGGTCCACTCCTTTTTGTTCTTGCCTCCAATGTCACAGCTGTCAGAACTAGTATGTTTTCTTTTGTGGAAGCTCTCAATGATCTTTTATATATTCCATAGACACAGAGTCTGCCTAGTTGACCACGTGGATTTAATCTGAAGCTTGTATAGCTGATGGGAAGGTTTTGGGTCTTCCTTAGCCACACTGCACCGGGGTTTCAATTGTGATTTTATTTCCACCTCTGCATGTAGGTCATCCACTGGGGTTTGCTCTTGAGGCTGCCCTGGAGGACTTGGGTTTGCCCCTATGAGGGCCAGATGTGGAGGTGGTACAGCTGCGTGGGTCACAGGGGTCTGGCAGCACTAGGTAATTAGGGGAGTTGGTGGCTAGGGCAGCAGGAAATACAGTGGTCTAGCAAAATGGCTGTCTGGGGAGGCCTTACAAATAGCTGTGAAAAGAAGAGAAGCGAAAAGCAAAGGAGAAAAGGAAAGATATAAGCATCTGAATGCAGAGTTCCAAAGATTAGCAAGGAGAGATAAGAAAGCCTTCTTCAGCGATCAGTGCAAAGAAATAGAGGAAAACAACAGAATGGGAAAGACTAGAGATCTCTTCAAGAAAATTAGAGATACCATGGGAACATTTCATGCAAAGATGGGCTCAATAAAGGACAGAAATGGTATGGACCTAACAGAAGCAGAAGATATTAAGAAGAGGTGGCAAGAATACACAGAAGAACTGTACAAAAAAGATCTTCACGACCCAGATAATCATGATGATGTGATCACTAATCTAGAGCCAGACATCTTGGAATGTGAAGTCAAGTGGGCCTTAGAAAGCATCACTATGAACAAAGCTAGTGGAGGTGATGGAATTCCAGTTGAGCTGTTTCAAATCCTGAAAGATGATGCCATGAAAGTGTTGCACTGAATATGCCAGCAAATTTGGAAAACTCAGCAGTGGCCATAGGACTGGAAAAGGTCAGTTTTCATTCCAATCCCAAAGAAAGGCAATGCCAAAGAATGCTCAAACTACCGCACAATTGTACTCATCTCACACGTTAGTAAAGTAATGCTCAAAATTCTCCAAGGACGGCTTCAGCAATACGTGAACCGTGAACTTCCTGATGTTCAAGCTGGTTTTAGAAAAGGCAGAGGAACCAGAGATCTGATTGCCAACATTCGATGGATCATGAAAATAGCAAGAGAGTTCCAGAAAAACATTATTTCTGCTTCAATGACTATGCCAAAGCCTTTGACTGTGTGGATCACAATGAAC
>SJYQ01000672.1:835496-855185 GCA_006410935.1 Redunca redunca
GTGGAAAATTCTGAAAGAGATGGGAATACCAGACCACCTGACCTGCCTCTTGAGAAATCTGTATGCAGGTCAGGAAGCAACAGTTAGAACTGGACATGGAAGAACAGACTGGTTCCAAATGGGAAAAGAGTACGTCAAGGCTGTATATTGTCACCCTGCTTATTAACATATATGCAGGAGCCTGGTGGGCTGCCGTCTATGGGGTCGCACAGAGTCAGACATGACTGAAGTGACTTAGCAGTAGCAGAGTACATCATGAGAAATGCTGGACTGAAAGAAACACAAGGTGGAATCAAGAGTGCCAGGAGAAATATCAAAACCTCAGATATGCAGATGACAGCACGCTTATGGCAGAAAGTGAAGAGGAGCTAAAAAGCCTCTTGATGAAAGTGAAAGAGGAGAGTGAAAAAGTTGGCTTAAAGCTCAACATTCAGAAAATGAAGATCATGGCATCCTGTCCCATCACTTCATGGAAAATGGATGAGGAAATATTGGAAACAGTGTCAGACTTTATTTTTTTGGGCTCCAGTACTTTGGCCACCTCATGAGAAAAGTTGACTCATTGGAAAAGACTCTGACGCTGGGAGGGATTGGGGGCAGAAGAAGAAGGGGACGACAGAGGATGAGATGGCTGGATGGCATCACTGACTCGATGGATGTGAGTCTGAGTGAACTCCGGGAGATGGCGATGAACAAGGAGGCCTGGCGTGCTGCGATTCATGGGGTCGCAAAGAGTCAACACCACTGAGCGACTGAACTGAACTGAACTGAATATCACTGCAGATGATGACTGCAGCCATGAAATTAAAAGTGCTTACTCCTTGGAAGAAAAGTTATGACCAACCTAGATAGCATATTCAAGAGCAGAGACATTACTTTGCAGACTAAGGTCCGTCTAGTCAAGGCTATTGTTTTTCCTGTAGTCATGTATGGATGTGAGAGTTGGACTGTGAAGAAGGCTGAGCGCCGAAGAATTGATGCTTTTGAACTGTGGTGTTGGAGAAGACTCTTGAGAGTCCCTTGGACTGCAAGGAGATCCAGCCAGTCCATTCTGAGGGAGATCAGCCCTGGGATTTCTTTGGAAAGAATGATGCTAAAGCTGAAACTCCAGTGCTTTGGCCACCTCATGAGAAGAGTTGACTCATTGGAAAAGACTCTGATGGTGGGAGGGATTGGGGGCAGGAGGAAAAGGGGACGACAGAGGATGAGATGGCTGGATGACATCACTGACTTGATGTACGTGAGTCTGAGTGAACTCCGGGAGTTGGTGATGGACTGGGAGGCCTGGTGTGCTGAGATTCATGGGGTCGCAAAGAGTTGGACATGACTGAGCGACTGAACTGAACTGAACTGAACTGAGAAGGGTATGGCAACAGATATTGGCCAATATGCTCCAGTATTCTTGCCTGCAGAACCTCCTACCCTGACAGAGAAGTCTGGCAGGCTACCATCTACAGGGTCGCAAAGAGTTGGACATACCGAAGTGGCCCTGTGCGCATAAATGTGAGACATTTTTTGTCTTGTGGCAGGTCTGCCCCAGTGAGAATTGACCGTGAAGGTGGTGCAGCTGCTTGGCTTGCAGGGACCCTGGTAGCGCCAAGTATGCAGGGACACGGACTGCCTCTGCTCTAGGATTTATGGCCCTATCAGAGGCTTATTTTGAGCCTCTTGTAGCTGGCGATGGAAAGACCTCTTTGGCCAGTCTTTCTCTGTAGCTCTGACCATTCAGGCACATAGAGCCCCCCCGCTCCTGCCTGGGGTCCTACTCTGTAGATCAGTGCATCAGGTACTTAAAGGGGCACCCTTGGTGAGGTCCTGCCCTGTAGTTCAGTGCATCAGGTGTTTGATGGGCCAGCCTCTTATTGTTCAGCTGCCAATGCTGGCTTGTGGGGAGAGAGAGGCTATGGTGATGGTGATAGCTTACTGTGAATGGTGTTGGATTTTTGATCTTCAAAGAAGAATATTTATCTTCGGGATCAGGGACCAGTCTTGATCACTCAAGAGCTTTTGTGTAGCAGAGTTTTATTAAAGTATGAAAAGGGACAGAGAAAGCTTCTGACATAGACAATCAGAAGGGGGATGGAGAGTGCCACCCTGCTAGTTTTAGCCAGCTGTTTTATATCTGTTAGAAATAAGAGAGACACCTCAAGGCTGATGGAGTATCACCAGGCCTCTCTCCCACAATACGAATTTTTGAGATAGAATGGCACAAGGTGTGTCATCCCCCAGCCATAAAACAATTGATATGAATACTGGTTTGTTGAACTATTATCAGCCCAAGGTTTGAGAAAAGAAAAAAAGTTAGGTGGAATCATTTTGAAGAAAGGCAAATTCCGAAGCATAATTTCATTAGCATAGCTTAAAAAAAAAAAAAAATTTCCATAGAGAGTTTGTTTCCCCCTGCTACTTAAGGGAGAGATAAAAAATGTCTGGCACTTGAAGCCTTTCCCCTGTTTGGAGACCCCTGGCCTTCCTGCCTGTTACCCTCTCAATGGCTCCAACCCCTACGCGTGACTCAGCAGAATCACCTTGCTTCCATGGCTGCCCGGCTTTCCTTCACAGCCATTTCTCATCACAAACTCCTCCCTCACCTCTCCTCGATCTGTCTCCCCACTGTCAACAGCAGCCCTCACCCTGGGATCACTCCATCTTCCCCAAACTCCAGCTCCCAGACATTGCACCTTCCAGGGGACCCGTGTCCCTGTACGGAGTATGCATGGCTGCGGCAAGGACTGTCTGAGTCTCATTCCAGTTAGGCTGCCACAGATCAGCTGTTTCACTCTCAGCCTTAAATATTTCTCCTCTGACTCAGACAATTGGCCCCATGTGGGGATCAGACCCCTGACTCAGACAATTGCCTTGATGTGGGGATCAGACCCCTGCCTCCCCCACCTGCCAAGGGCAGGTCCAGTCCTACTAACACTCCTGTTTCCCCTCTAGTTCCTTCTGCATGGTTTTATATATTCTTTTCCTCTGGTCAGGTACTCCTGTCCACGCTGAGCTGGTGTTCGGCATGCACTTCTGTGTCTGAGGTGTATTCCTGATGTATCCATGGAGAGAGATGTACTACACGTCCACCTACTCCTCTGCCATCTTGTTCTCCTCCAGGATCTTTTCTATTCTTATTCATAGATTATCTTCAGCACTCTTAATAAAGAATAAACCTTTTCTTGAATTTGCACTGACCTAGAACAGACTATTGACTTACGAACACTCATAGTTAACATATTACTAGTTATATTAAGCCAGATAGTTTATATAAGCATAAATCTTTAACATCGTTGTAAAACAAGATGATTACTATTACACACATAATAATGAACTCTGAAAGAGTCATTTTAGGATTTCATCATGTTACTGTATTTGGATCCTTTTATTCTATAACTTTCTTAAAATCCAGGGTCTTGGGCCAGTTTTACATGTATGCAAGAGTCTGTTCACAAAAATGCATTTATATTGTTGTATAGATAAAAATCTTTAAAAAATTTATCTTTTAAAATTTTTGTTTGAGCCTACTGAAATACTTAGGACACTACTATAAAACAGATGTAAGAAAAGGTGTTTTAGAAGAAAAATATTAGCAATAAAAGTTACAGCTGATTTATAAGAAACAAAATGATAAAGTCCACTAGAAGGAAGAAAAACAGATGTAAGAAAAGGTGTTTTAGAAGAAAAATATTAGCAATAAAAGTTACAGCTGATTTATAAGAAACAAAATGATAAAGTCCACTAGAAGGAAGAAGTGAAGTGAAGTGAAAGTCACTCAGTCGTGTCTGACTCTTTGCTACCCCCATGGACTTACACAGTCCATGGAATTCCCCATGCCAGAATACTGAAGTGGGGAGCTGTTCCCTTCTCCAGGGGATCTTCCCAATCAACCTAGGGATCAAACCCAGGTCTCCTGCATTGCAGGCATATTGTTTACTGTCTGAGCCACCAGGGAGTCCCAGAAGGAAGAGGTGACTTTGAAATCTTGGTTTTGAGAGTGTTAAAATGATTCATAAAAGCAAATGTTTCCTTGGGAAGGGATTATCTTACTTTCTATTGAGTTCAAGCAAGAACATAAGATCTTAAATGGTGGACTGAACCTGACTAGACCCAAGTCTAGGCCAAGTCTAACCCAGAGCCAGTTTGGCCAGTCATATACATTAGTGTATATTTTCAACTGTAAGATTTAATACAAACATTCCAGTTTGTGTAGATAACTGCAGATACTTTGGATATTGTTTAAGGGTGAAAGCAGCATAAATAAAAGCATAGGTAACTGATGTACCTACTGTATCTACTGAAGATACAGTAGAAGATTATGCTTCATAAGCTAAGGGCTGCCTGGACATACTGAACAGAGAAGTCAGGCAGATGGGAAAAAGTAATCTCAATTTGTTTACAGGAGTGCGTTTGGAAGTAACAGTGGGCTTTTTGGTAGGTTTCTTTAAGGTAGCTGAAAAACAATTTATCCCAAACATGTTGAGCAAACACTTCTCTGTGAACAATCTGATAAACTGATAAGAAATTGAAATTAAAGCTCTTTGCAGCTTACTGGTATATGATGAACTATAGACTAATAGAATATTTGAACATACTATATTAGAAAGCAAGTTAGAACATCGAGACTTGCTGCATGATTGTGCAACAGCTGCTGTGAATATTAATAATACTGTCTAATGACTTTTGTTTTCCCATGGCACATTCAGAAATTGTCTTTAATTTTTAAAATGACTGTTCCTCATTGCCTTTTAGCAGTTTTAGCATAGCATTAAGTCAGTTTACCCTGATGGGCTAAGGCCTTTATAAATGCAAATATACAACATTTACACAAAGACCTAATTAAACAGTGTACCTCTTTTTTGGGGTGGTGTTTTAACAGTTAAATCTGTTTTGGGGATTTAATAATAGGGAGTTTGTTTACTTTGAAAATTGCAATCAGTAACACCAAATTTGGGCTGTAAATATTTGTTGCTTATACTTTCACAAGAATTTTTACTGTGCTTAGTCTCCAAATACTTTCAAGATGAATTAAACATTGATGCTTCCAGCATTTTGTAATCCTAGATCATGCCAAACTGAAAATGGAAAAGCTTGGGGAAAGTGACTTCTTTTCAGAACTGATCAGTATTTTTCAAATTCATCTGTTTCAGATTTGATAGGTCTAATTTCCCATGTATATCATTTGCTTTTAACATGCCTTAGGATTTTGTCAGCTACATAAAAATTTGGACCATAATTTAGCTGGCTTTCTCATGCTTCTTCATTAGTTCTCTACACAATAAAAAAGAATTCCTCCAGAAAATAACTAGCTGTCTTTAAAAAGATTTTATGATTCTTTCTTTGCTACATGTAGAACATTGCTTATTGTGGAAAATATTTTCTATTACTGTTGAAGACATGAGAGTTCAGTTTCAAAGTTCTTTAACAGTGGATCCAAATAAAAGTTGATACAAATTAAAAGCTAATCACTGTATTTCAGTATAAAAAAGAAACTCCTCTTAAATTGTAGAAAGTAAAACAGTTCTTGAACATAGTTCAACATGTTGTTTTAAAATAGAGACTTATTTTTAACTCCTGTGTTGATGACCAGGAGGGACTTTCTAGCCATGAAGGACTGATGTCCATTACTGAAGATGACCTTTCTTTGTCTATCCTCTGTATAAATAATGGATTGTTCCATCTACTGTTTGACTGTGTTGCATTTTCCTTGGCAACTCATATTAAAATGTTGTTGTTCAGTCATTAAGTCATGTCTGACTCTTTGTGACCCCATGGACTGCTGCACACCAGGCTCATTTGTCCTCTATTATCTCCTGGAGTTTGCTCAAATTCATGTCCACTGAGTCGGTGATGCTATTAATATCTCACCATCTCATCCTCTGTTGCCCACTTCTCCTTTTGCCCCAGTCTTTCCCAGCATCTGAGTTTTTTCAATGAACTGGCTCTTTGAATCAGGTGGCGAAAGTATTGGAACTTCAGGTACCTCATCAGTCTTTCCAAAGGATATTAAAAGTTGATTTCCTTTAGGATTGACTGGTTTGATCTCTTTGCTGTCCAAGGGACTCTGAAGAGTCTTCTCCAGCACCACAGTTTGAAAGCATCTTTTGTTTGGTACTCAGCCTTCTTTAATGGTCCAACTTTCATATCTGTACATGACTACTGGAAAAATCATAACTTTGACTATATGGACCTTTGTTGGCAAATTGATGTCTCTGCTTTTTAAAACACTGTCTAGGTTTGTCAGTTTTCCTTCCAAAGAGCAAACATCTTTAAATTTCATGGCTGCAGTCACAGTCTATAGTGATTTTGGAGCCCAAGAAAATGTCACTGATTCCACTTTTCCCCCTTTTATTTGCCACGAAGTGATGGGACCAGATATGTAGATAATACTACTCAAGTGGCTGAAAGTGAAGAGGAACTAAAGAGCCTCTTGATGGGAGTGAAAGAGAAGAGTAAAAAAGCTGGTTTGAAACTCAACATTCAAAAACCTTAGATCATGGCATCCGGCCCTGTAACTTCATGGCAAATAGAAAGGAATATTTGTTGGAAGGACTGATGCTGAAGCTGAAGCTCCAATACTCTGACCACCTGATGCAAAGAGCTGACTCATTGGAAAAGATCCAGATGCTGGGAAAGATTGAAGGCAAAAAGAGGAGGGAGCAGCAGAGAATTAGTTGGCTAGATAGCATCACCAACTCAAAGGACAGGCATTTGAGTCAATCCTGGGAAATAGTGAAGGACAGGGGATCCTGGAGTACTGCAGTCCAGGGTGTTGCAAAGAGTCTAAAATGACTTAGCGTCTAAACAACAAGAGCAAATCATAACTCCCGCCTGTTCTTCTAAGTGTTCCTTCGCCTCTCCTAAAAACTATATATGCTCCCCTTAGAGGCCTCCGCTTTCCCTATTAAGATGTTATTTCAGCCTGAATTCAAAGGTACCTCAGGGAGTCACTCATTTTTTCATGGCTATCTCTTATGTATACATGAGGTATTTATGTTAATGAACTCTTGTTTGTTTTTCTTTTGTTAATCTGTCTTTTATTACAAGGATCTCAGCTAAGAACTCAGAAGAGTAGAGGAAAAATTATGTTTCCTCTTCTCTGTAGGACAAATTTGATATGAAATTTTTAATTTATGAAGTTTTAGAACCATTTGTTTCATCAGCCAGGGAATTTTTTCCAAAAATTAAAATATTCTTTCACCTCCTAACATCAATATTTATAATGCTATTGCCATTTATTACAATTTTACAATGTACTTGGTATTCTGGTAAGTTTCTTTCCTGTCCTCTTCAGAAGATTTCTCTTGCCCATCTCATAAATTTTAAAAATATGTAATACTTTACTAGGCTGTCTTAGAGAAAATCTCAAAATTTTCAATTCTTCTTAAATTGCTTATTTATATAAGAAACCTACACAGAAGCATATCTAAAGTTGGTATAACTGCTGATAATGAATATTACCTTGTTGCATACACTAAAAAAGATTTAATTTCCAAAGGAATCTGTTTAGAGAGCTTTCTTGGCAGTTACAAGACTTGCTGTTTTTATAGAATTTTATCATAATTCATATGCAAGAAGATTGCCAAAGTGTAAATTATCCATAGTGTTGTGTTGCAAAATAAGCTGCTAGAGAAGCATGATTAGCTAATTGCATCTAATGACTCTGAAAATATAACACCTCCTCCAAACTGGAAGAATTTGGAAAGGATCCTTCCCCCTCCCCCCTTCCTACTTGTGCCTTCCATGGTAACTAGGGCTGACTCCTTTTCCCAGAAACTTACTCTTTGTTTGCTGAACAAATAATATCTTATAGCTGATACCTGTTGATAAGATGGCTTTACTTTCAAGTGATACATTATCTTAATTAACTTTAATTGTTTGCAGACAATTTTATACAACTAGAGACATTTAAGAAATAGAAACATAAAGATTTAATATGGGTGATAAGCAGGAGCCTGAGGAGAAGAACAATTTTCCATTAAAAAAAAAATTGGAATTGATGATATTGGATGTAACAATTAAAGATGGAGTAAGAAAAAAGCTGGTAATTTGTGTGATTAGGGATCAGAACTTTGGGTACCAAAGGAAATCAAAGAAAAAATACATAGCCTGCTGTTTTGTATGTGGGTATAGTTCTGAAAAAGTTTTCACTCAGATAAATCAATATTTCTTTCAAGATACATTTTTTTGATATTTCCTTTCCTAGAATTGTTACTAAGTCTGGTTTACACTAGAAATCGAAAGCCCGTTAGAAGAGATTTCACAACACTCTGCTGCTAGGTTATGTCCTTCAGTGGGTTTAGTTATAGTCAGCCCTTCAAGTCATTGCCTTTCTTTTCCATATATCTAAAATTGTGATTAATAGTGTCACGTGAAAATGCCAGTATGTTTAGACAAACTGCTTTTTATTAAATTTTGTATGAAAGTTGCAATCTCTTTAAGTCTTTTTGTATGCATTCCTTCTTAAGAGGAGCTGCTTTTGTCTTTTCTTTGACTTTTTGTTTCAAAGGGGACTTATACTCTTACAAGTCCTTCTTTCTTCATCACAGTGATTTGCCAGTGGGTAAGCATCTGACCCGAGGAGGGCCAAACAGATTTTCTCATTGTTTTGCGATCAGGTTCTGGAGAACAAATCCTTTCCACTTGTTAAAAGATTGTGAGGGTATTACCAAACCAAACTTGCGTCTGCTTGCCCACATGCAGTAGGGCCAATCGACTGACATCAGGTTATGGTAAAAGAAAGTGCAGTGCTTATTGCAGGGTGCCAAGCAAGGAAGGGTGGTGGTAGTTTAGTTGCCCAGTCATGTCCGTCTCTGCAGCCTCATGGACTTTAACCTGCCAGGCTCCTCTGTCCATGAAATTTCCCAAGCAAGCATACTGGAGTGGGTTGCCATTTCCTTCTCCACGGGATCTTCATGACTTGGGGATCAAACCCATTTCTTCTGCATTGGCAGGTGGATTCTTTACCACTGAGCCACCTGGGAAGCCCAAGCGAGGAGTACAGGAGGCTAATGCTCAAAAGACATGAACTCTACAATAGATTTCAAGAAAGCACTTTAAAAAATTATTTTTAATTGGAGGATGATTGCTTTACAACACTGTGTTGGTTTCTGCCATATATCAACATGATCAGTCATAGATATACATCTGTCACCTCTCTCTTGAATGTTCCTCCCACCTACCACCCTATCCCACTCCTCTATGTTGTCATAGAGCACCTGATTTGAGCTCCCTGCATCATACAGCAAATTTCCACTGGTGATCTAACTGTACATATGATGTTTCCATGCTACTGTTAATTCATTGCACCCTCTCCTTCCCCTTTTGTGTCTACAGCACTTTTAAAGGCAAAGGAGGGAGAGAGTCTCCAGTCTCCAGCTGTGTGATCAGTTCATGCACAGATCTCTTATTGGTGTATGGTGAGGTAGCAGGGTGATGTCACAGGGATTAGTATCATCAGTCCTCAGGCTCCAGTCTGTCTGGAGGTTATCCGTTCATGATCATCATGCAGTCAACTTCTTCCATCTAGGGAAGGTTTTAGTATCTGTGAAACAACGCAAGAATGTGTATTAGACATTGTTATCTATGTCCTTCAGGGAAGAACTAAAGATTCTGTGACTGCTATATAGTTGACTTATCATTTAAATCATTACAAGTTTTCCTGGCCCAACGGCTATTTTTTTGTTATTACATGTTTACATTCTTTCAATCACTCATTCTTGAACCAACCTTTTGTGATTCAGGGGAGACCTGGGAGACTAAAGCTTTTTTACAAACAAGAAGCAGGCAGCAAACATGGGGTAGGGAAGGGGATGGCTGTCCTTGGAATACCCCATAGGATCCTGCTCAGTTATAAGGGTATCAGTTTAGGAGCCACTGGTACTTATATGCATGTGAAGAAAGTCAGTCTACAGTAGATAATCATGGAACTGTCTGAAAGAAAGAGAAAATGAGTTTAGTGAGAAAAAGGAACTATACTGACAATATCCATATTACTAATTTTAACTTTTGAAGACAACACCATACTTCTTCCTTCAATTTGATGATTTGAGACAAGCTATTCATTTATTTTTGTCCACAGCAAAGAGTCTTGAACAATAGACTGCCTCCTTCTTTGACTGTTTATTCCCTCCCAGTCGTTTAATAACTTCTCTCAGTATGTGCTCTGGTGTGCTTAGTCACTCAGTCAGGTCCGACTCTGCGTACCATGGACTGTAGCCTGCCAGGCTCTTTTGTGTATGGGGATTCTCCAGGCAAGAATACTGGAGTGGGTAGCCTATCCCTTCTCCTGGAGATCTTCCCAACCCAAGAATAAAACTAGGGTCTCCCACTTTGCAGGCAGATTCTATACCAGCTGAGCTACCAGAGGAGTTCATCTCAGTATAGATACACCCAAATATCCCTTCTTATCCCTTTCAGTAGGGAAACTTTCCTTCTCTGTCATACCAGGACTCTCTTTCCTTCCTTTAATTGATAAGTATCTTTCTTCTAGACTATATTATTTGGTTTGACATTGTTATTGCTTGCTCATGTAATAGGCCTCTGCATTTCTGCTTTTATTTTTGCAATTCTTCTAAAACATATTTCCCAAAGTTCCTAGAGAACAAATTCAACATGTGTTTGAAAACAATTTATTTAATGCCTTCTATATTTCAGACTCTTCCTAGCACTAAGTAAACAAGACTAGTAGTGAACAAGACAAAGTTATTCCTATAATGGAGCTTATATTCTAGCAGTGGATATAAGTAATAAATAAATAAACATATTTTATGAAAGAAAAAAAGACAATATTTGAGACAAAATGAAATTTGCACTTGTATAAAGTATAATGCAATGAAGTCAGAACAAGTCGGCTCCCTCCATATTAAAATGATATGGTACTATTTATAGTTCAATATTTTACACAACAGTCAACAAATCTGAGTGGATTTGAGGAAAATAATACTTTTTCTTTTCGATGGGAAGGAAGATGGTTCCATTTTCCTTCTTTTTCTCAGGATATAAGACTTATTGTAGACTCATTCGTCCAGTGCTTATCATTAACTAAAACTTTAAACATAAAGTCTTTTATATGAATAAATGTCATTGCCAAAGCATAGTACGTCATGAATTCCAGGCCAGATTTAGTGTTGAGCCTGAAAGTGTTTGTTTCTCAGTCGTGTCGGACTCTTTGAGACCCCATGGACCACGAGGCTGCTCTGTTCATGGAATTCTCCAGGTAAGAATGCTGGAGTGGGTGGCCATTCTCTTCTCCAGGGGAATCTTTTCAACCCAGGGAAGTATTAAGCTCAGCTGAGGGCAAAGATCCACCTATTATGTATAATATTAATTTACTATTTTTAGATATTCATGTTACATAACTACACTACTCAGTCTGGAAATAATAACTGCTAATGAGGAAAACTCAATCAGTGTCAGGGACCAGACTGTCAGGGGTGGATCTACTTTAGTCTAATGCAGAATGGAGTTTCTGAGGGAGTGACATGAACGAAGTGAAGTTAGTGTGAAGATTAAATAAGGTAGAAGGAACAGCATGTGGAAAGGCATTGAGGTAGGAATTCATTTGGCTGATTAAAGAAGTAAACCTGAAGGCTAGACCAGGGGAAATAAGCTTGCGAATGGGAGGGCTGGCAAAGTCAGAGAGAGACCAGGATCAGTCAGTCTGAGTAGCATGTGTAGACAGCTTTGGAGAGCTTAGAGAGGTTACATGGTCTAGATTTTGCTTTTCAGGTCACCAAGGTTGCTCTGTGGAGAACTGTGGGTAGTCAGACCATTGCTTCTTTCCTAGGATACCCACAGTTAGTGACTGAGCAAAAGCGGAGTACAAAGGCCCATCTCTTTTACCCCAACTTCACCTTCAGAACTGCTTGCAGGGTCAGCTCTCTTCCCTTGAGACTGTATCACGACTGCAGCAGCTTCTCTTCTACCAGTTCTACACCTTTCCTTCCCTTCTACAGGTTTTGATCCCAAAAGCATGTCCTAAAACACCTCCAGTGAATAGGCATAGAAGCAGAGATACCACCTTTGCTTAACTGTCATTCTCCTCAACCTTCACACATCATTTGATACTGCTGACACCTGCCTTCTTGAAGTTGTTTCTACCTTGGCCGCTATGACACTCCACTCTTTATGTTCAGTTCAGTTCAGTTCAGTCGCTCAGTCGTGTCCGACACTTGTGACCCCATGAATCACAGCACACCAGGCCTCCCTGTCCATCACCATCTCCCGGAGTTCACTCAGACTCACGTCCATCCAGTCAGTGATGCCATCCAGACATCTCATCCTTGGTCGTCCCCTTCTCCTCCTGACCCCAATCCCTCCCACCATCAGAGTCTTTTCCAATAAGTCAACTCTTCCCATGAGGTGGCCAAAGTATTGGAGTTTCAGCTTTAGCATCATTCCCTCCAAAGAACACCCAGGGCTGATCTCCTTCAGAATGGACTGGTTTGATGTCCTTGCAGTCCAAGGGACTCTCAAGAGTCTTCTCCAACACCTCAGTTTAAAAGCATCAATTCTTTGGCGCTCAGCTTTCTTCACAGTCCAACTCTCACATCCATACATGACCACAGGAAAAACCATAGCTTGACTAGACAGACCTTTGTTGTCAATTATGTTGCTTTGTCCCAAATCTATAGTCACCTTTCAATGTGCAACTTTTTCTACCAGGCCCCTAAATATGGTTATTCCATGGTGTTTGTCCACTGCCATCTTATTGCTCAGTTTTTCGCTCTTCTCAGGGCCTCACACACTCCCATTATCCTGCTCTGTGAGTTTCAGACCCAGACTGAAACTTGTGTGCTGTAGGTTGAGTTCCTTGGGAGGAAGACTCTGAGATGGGGTGCATGCACAAGAGGATTTTTAGGGAGGAAGAATGAGAATAAGCCGTAACTAGGAATAAGTCATAGCAAAAACACAGTAATTCTTTTTGTTAGAGGGCTGTTAATTGGAAGAACAGACAAATGTGCTACCGAGAGTATATTTGTATTTTACCAAGTCTTTTTAAAGGTTATTAATGGCATTCCTGTGAACAAAATGAGGAAATGAATCAGAGGCAAACATAATTATGTAAATTTATATTTGGATGCCTGTGTCTAAGGATATCAAACCAACATGCTTGAAAGCTGTTTCCTGTTCACTGACTTTCTTTAAGATTTAAATAAAAATATCAAAGGAATCCTTGTGACATTTTTAGATGGCACGAAACTAGGAAGGTTACAAAATATTCTGGGTGACAGAATCAGGTTCCATAAAGATCTTGACAGGCTGGAATAATGGACCAAGTCCAGGAAGATAAAGTTTAATTGTGACATATGTTAGGTCTTATATTTGTATCTTCAAATCAGCTACTTAGGTATAAAATAGACTGTACTTAGTAGTATGTGTAAAAAGGACTTAAGGCGGTAGATCTTGACTCAGACTACATATGACAATCACCTGGGTGGAGTTTTAAGTGTCTCGGTACATAGGATCCACCCTCAGAAATTTATGTTTTTTGGCATGGAATAATGCCCAAGCATAAGTTTTTAAAAGCTTTCAAGTTGATTCATACATGTAGCCAAGTTTTATAACCACTAATTCTGGCATGCTATGAGTTAGCTGGGAGAAGGAAATGGCAACCCACTCCAGTGTTCTTGCCTGGAGAATCCCAGGGACAGAGGAGCCTGGCAGGCTGCCGTCTATGGGGTCGCACAGAGTCGGACACAACTGAAGTGACTTAGCAGCAGCAGCATGAGTTAGCTGAGTGATATTATTGCCTCCTCTCTGAGAAAGAAAGAGAGGGAGAGGAAGGGAAGGAGGAATAAAGGAAGAAAAGAAGGAAAAGGAGAGAGGTAAGGAAGGAGGGGAAAGAAGGAAGGAAAGAAAAAGCTAAAAGAAAAAGAAAAAAGGAGAAGAAAAGAATGACAAAAAAAGAAATGCTGATGTAATCTAAAGAGAAGGAATACAGGTCATTATAGGAGCATGGGCTTTAGGGTAAAGTAAAAGTGTTTTTGTCCCAACTCTACTCTTTCAAGATATGTGGTCTTAATCTCTTTTGACCTGAGTTTTTACTTTAAGATGACAATAATAGTAGCTACTTTTTAGGGGGTGTTGTGAAAACTGAGTAAGATTTTGCATGTGGGGTGCTTGGCATGAAACTTCGGATAGTCAGTGCTCAAAAAAATGTTAGCAGAGGTTGAACTGTAGCAATAGAATTATCAGATTTAGAATGTTGAAACAGGAGCTTGCTCTTCTGTTTCCTAGGCAAAACTTAATGAGGTTTAACTTCTAAACATCAATCTTCAGGAAACATAGACAGCCTGTTTTAGTTCTGGTCATGGATGAACAAATTAAATACATATAAAGAATATTCAAAACTATTGATAGTATTCATCTTGGTACAGACATAATTGCTTCTTAAAGAAAAGTTGCAGTTCTGTCATGAGGATCAAATGTTAGATTATTCTGTATAAAACTAAAAAGTAGGATTAAGAAGAATGAGCAGAAACTAATAGAAAAGGAGATTCCAACAGTCAGAGCCTTTTCTTCAAAATGTACTAATGGGCTCATCGTAGTTTGGACTGCATGTTGTAGAGGGCTTTTAGTGATCTTTAAATTCAGTGATAATCTATGATTAAATATTTCTTTTCTGTCGCTTTTTTGCCCCTTTGTCTATTCTGACTCATCTTTCACAGTGTTTTTCAACTGAGACTTCTTTATAAGTGAAAAGTAGATCATGGATCTCTTTAGCTAAAAATCTATTACACACTGGTTTAATATAGTTTTCCACCTGGTATTTGAAGTCTTGTAGAACCAAGCTACTGTTCCAGTCTATTCTAGTTTTATTTACTGGCACTCCTCATTCCATATGTGTATAATTTCTTCCTGAAAATTTTAAATGAAACAACCAAACTGCCTTCCAAAGTGGCTGTACCAATTTTCATTCCCAGTAGCGATAAATGCGCTTCTGTTGCTCCACATCCTTGTCAGCATTTGGGGTTGTCAGTACTATGGATTTTAGCTATCCTAATAAGTGTGTGGTGGTATCTCATTATTGTTGTAAGTTGTATTTGCATAGTGATACATGATGTTTAGCATTATTTCATTTGCTTATTTACCGTATTTATATCTTTGGTGACAGATCTGCTCAGAGCTTTTGGCCATTTTAAAATTAATTTGTTTGCTTTCTTTTCGCTTAGTTTTAAGGGTTCTTTATATGTTTTGAATACCAGTCCTTATCAGATAGATATTTTGCAAATACTTTCTCTATGGCTTGGCTTTTCATCCTTTTAATAGTGTCTTTCACAAAACAAAAGTTTTCAGTTTTAGTGAAATTCAATTTATCAAATTTTTCTTTCATGGATCATCCTTTAGGTGTTGTATGTAAACCTTCGCCAAACCCAAGGTCACTTAGATTTCCTGTATTATCTTCTAGGAGTTTTGCAGTTTTGCATTTTACCTTTAGGCTGATAGTCCATTTTAAGTTAAGTTATTGTGAAAGATGTAAGGCTGTCTCTAGAATCATCTTTCTGTGTAAGGATGTCTGGTTGTTCTGACACCATTTGTTGAAAAGCCAAGCATTTCTTTTCACATCTATCATTTCTTTCTGAGAAAATTCTCTTCTCTCACCACTGCACATTTGACAGTTTCCACTATTGCAAACCCAGAAAACTACCTTCTGCTGATGCTTTATTCGTGTTATGACAGGTTGATATATGATACCAGTGATTTCAACTAGGTTGTTTATTTGGATCACTTTTATAGGTTGTATAGAGCTTGATGTCTGACACTCACATTGGCTCTGGCTACTTGCTCACTAGCTAGTGAAATACTATAACACAATTTCTATGTGCAGTTCCCAGGAAAAGGTTGCATGACCGTGACTTCAGCAACAGGGAAAGTGTTGAAATTCTCTGGCTATTGCAACATGAAGATTCAAATCAGGGAGTATACCAAGGAATTGAGACTACAGGTGTCCTTTTAAGAATAGGAGGGTCCTGTCCAGTGTTTTGCAATGGGCATTCAGTGGAGTTACTGCATCATAATCAGCTAGTGCTGTGCTGTGCTGTGCCCAGTTGCTCAGTCGTGTCTGACTCTTTGTGGTCCTGTGGACTATAGCCCACCAGACCTCTGTGTCCATAGAATTTTCCAGGCAAGAATACTGGAGTGGGTTGCCATTTCCTCCAAGGTATCTTCCCAGCCCAGGGATCAAACCTGAGTCTCTTGTGTCTCCTGCTTTGGCAGGAGGATTCTGTACCACCACACCACCTGTGAAGTGAAGTGAAGTCGCTCAGTCGTGTCCAACTCTTTGCGACCCTGTGGACTGTAGCCCACCAGGCTCCTCCATCCATGGGATTCTCCAGGCAAGAATACTGGAGTGGGTTGCCATTTTCTTCTCCAGGGGATCTTCCCAACTCAGGGATTGAACCCAGGTCTCCTTCATTGCAGGCAGACGCTTTAACCTCTGAGCCACCAGGGAAGCCCAAGTGAAGTGAAGTCACTCAGTCGTGTCCGACTCTTTGCGACCCCGTGGACTGTAGCCCACCAGGCTCCTCCGTCCATGGGATTACGGCACCACCTGGGAAGCCCCCAAATCAGCTAAGATAGCTGCTAAAGTGCTGATTCCTGAACCACATTTGGACCTAGTGAGATCAGAATCTCTGGTCATGGGGCTTTGGGAGGCGATTCTCTTAACTTTTGCTCAGATATCTTCTAAATATCGTTTGAACTGAGAAGGAGAGAAATAACCTTGGTAGAAGGTTCTCATTTTCCCAGGGTACCAGATTAAATGAAGTACCTGTCTTGGCATTCAAATGGCAAAATTCCAAGCTTGTGTGTCTGAGTAAAAGGAATATATGTGAGTTTTTGCATGTGTTTGTGTGTTGAGGGGAAGGTTACTTTACCAAAATGTCTCATAGGCATTTCACATCTAACTTTTCTAAGATGAATATGTTATCTTTGTATCAAATATACACCTATGCAGTTTGCATCTTAGGTAAACGCACTGGTGCTCAAACTAGAAACCTGAGGGTAATTCTATAGTTTTCTTTCTTATCTAATCACAAGTCCTGCGGTTGCTTGTAGCTCTCCTAATTACTGCTTAAGTATGTCCATCCTCCTTCATTCACATTTCCAGCGCTTTAGTTTAGGCATCTATTATTTTATGGCCTATTTTACTGCATTGGCCTCTCAATCCCTTCCTTGTCAATCCACCTTTCATATTGATTATTGTCATAGTGCACTTTATGCAGTGCATATCTGCTGGTGTTCTTACCTTGATTGAAATTTTACAATTTCAACCCATCAGCATAAAGAAGTTTCCTCACGGTTAGCTTTGACTGTCCTCTTCAGCTTTGTCTTCAATATTCGTCCAGGTTTACACTGTGTTTCAGCCACACACATGCACACAAATTCACTTATATCTATTTATCTGGATATTTTCATTGATCTTGGGCCAAAGTGTGCATCCTATTTGTTTTATTGGCTGAAGATTTAAATTCCCCATGATGCCTTCTCTGACAGCCATTTACCCTCCCTGTATTTGACATCACTCTGTGCTCTTAAGATCACCCACACAGCACTTGCCACATTTAATTACATTTGTTTATTTAGTTGTTTTGCCGCCTCATCAAATGGAACTCCAAGAAGACTGATATTTTTTGGTAAAATTTTTCATAATATATATGCTTGTTCATTGCTGAAGCAAATATTCAAGACTTCAGTTTCAGACAGTGTGGAAGATCATGAATGTGGGTGGAGGAGGCGAACCCTATATAACTATATAGGAAATAAATGAAAAATTGGAAAATGGAACATTTTGAACAAGCAGATCAACCCACAGGAAGTAAAGAGGTGTCTTTCAGCCCCAAATAGGAATAGAACAGCAAAAGAGAGCAGGAGTGTTAAGCTGATTTTGTACCTGAACTGGAAGGATAATCAGTTGCTGTAGGGGTTCTTCATATATACAAGTTCTATATTTCAGTTCTCAGAGAGAAGAAATGAGGCTCCAACTTTGTGAGGTAGTAAGACTGAGACCTTTGTTAGTCACAATCTGAGTGGCTACTCACTTGGTAACAAGTTGAACTAAATAAAATTGTTTGCTGGCCCAGAAAGACAAAGAAAAGAATTTGTTTCTTTTTCCTAGATCCCAGGTGAAAAAATAGCTTCATCCCTAATTATTCAAAATACCAGACTTAATTTCCTACAGGTTTGGAATGTAGTTTATTTTACATACATTCTTCAGAAACCTCCAAGCTGAAAAATTAATACAAAAATTGATTCCAAGTCAGTAAATACTCCAGAGCCCAACAGAAGCAACCATTAAAAAACCTGGGAGCGTCATGCTCTCAACCAGGCAGAACAGCCTTCTGACAGATATAGCTCAATCAAGTATGAACCCACAATCCAAAATTCAAGGTCACAAAAATCAGTAATCAAGAATCAGTAAAGGGCAGGTATTGCAGAGTTAACCCCCCCGGAAGTATGAAATAAATATGTTTTAAGTTGTAAAGATACCAACTGAGAACAATAATAAGATACCATGATAAAAAAAAGAGGAATATTTGAAACACAACCAAATACTCTTCTAGAAGTAAAGTGTTATTCGCTCAGTGTGTCTGATTCTTTGCAACTTGATAGACTAGCCCTCCAGGTGCCTCTGGCCATGGAATTTTCCAGGCAAGAATACTGGAGTGGGTTGCCACTTCTTTCTCCAGGGGATCTTCCCGACCCAGGGGTCGAACCCAGGTCTCCTCCACTGCAAGCAGTTTCTTTACTGTCTGAGCCACCAGGGAAACCCTTAGAAGTAAAAAAAAATACTCTTTAAAGTAAAATAATCATAAAATAAAACCATAAGCAAGTAGTTATACAGCAAAACAAATACTCTTCAGGTAAAAATTTAGGAAAACGTGTACAAATCTGAGAAGCTTCTTTTAAATAATACCTCACTTAAAAATGTACATGAGTACACTGGATAGTAGTATGAAAGAAATTAAGGTGAAGCTTGTGCTATTCAGTCAGTTCAGTCACCCACTTGTGTCCAACTCTTTGTGACCCCATGAACCACAGCACACCAGGCCTCCCTGTCCATCACCAACTCCCAGAGTTCACCCACCCATTCCATTGAGTTGGTGATGCCATCCAACCATCTCATCCTCTGTCGTCCCCTTCTCTTCTGGCTCTCAATATTTTCCAGCATCAGGGTCTTTTCCAATGAGTCAGTTCTTCACATCAGGTGGCCAAAGTGTTGGAGTTTCAGCTTCAACATCAGTCCTTCCAATGAACACTCAGGACTGATATCCTTTAGGATGGACTGGTGGGATCTCCTTGCAGTCCAAGGGACTCTCAAGAGTCTTCTCCAACACCACAGTTCAAGAGCATCAATTCTTTGGTGCTCAGCTTTCTTCACAGTCCAACTCTCACATCCATACATGACCACTGGAAAAACCATAGCCTTGACTAGATGGACCTTTGTTGACAAAGTAATGTCTCTGCTTTTTAATATGCTGTCTAGGTTGGTCATAACTTTCCTTCCAAGGAGTAAGCATCTTTTAATTTCTTGGCTGCAATCACCATCTGCAATGATTTTGGAGCCCCCCAAAATAAAATCTGACACGCTTTCCACTGTTTCCCCATCTATTTGCAATGAAGTTTTGGGAGTAGATGCCATGATCTTAGTTTTCTGAATGTTGAGCTTTCAGCCAACTTTTTCACTCTCCTTTTTCA
>SJYQ01000672.1:859315-869807 GCA_006410935.1 Redunca redunca
AACCTATATTTGCTTACTCTGAAAGGCAAAATAATACTAGAATTATAGATACATATGCAATATTTATCTGACATTGCCATTCAACTGTGTTTGTGACTTTCTATATTATATAAAATTCTATTAATGTAGATAAAAGATAGACTTCCTTAGGGATATATTTTCTAATCCCCACCTGCCAGCTTGGTCCTTTATGAATCATTCACTCAAAATACTTATTTTAATGTTTAATTTAATATTCCTTAGTCTGATTGCTTGGTTAATGGCTGTCTGAACTACAAATTAAGTAAGAAATTGTTTTTTTTTGTCACTATTATATCCTAGCACACACAAAAAATAGTAGCTGGCATAAAGTAGTTTCTCAATAAGCTATTGATAAATGAATGACTGAGTGAATTGACACATACAGAGAACTCATACGATAGTATTTTTTCTTCTCTATCTTAATATGCTAAGTTATATTTTTGAAATCTCATACTTTTACCATGCTATATTGGCATTTTTAAAAATTGGGCCCAAGTAATGCTTTCTTTCACCACAAGTTTTCCCTCTTCAATGCCTCTTTTTAATAGACCATCCAGAATACAACAGAGCTTTAGGCAGAAAAAGCTGTCAGGATTGAGCTTCTTTATGAAAGTTTAAATTCTCCCAAGCAAGCCACTGTAGTGGAACATACAGAGCCCTAGAAGCAAGGCTTTCTGTACGTTGTGTGCTTTAGTGTACTCAGTTCAAAATATCAGCTAACTAGATAGTGGAATAGAATAAGTTACTAATAAATTTGTCGAAGGAGAACCAAATGAATACCAAAACAGTAAGTATTGAACTGAAAGCTGATCAGCACCCAAAAGTACAGCAAAACAGGATGAAGGCTAACTATACATTCTGCTTCTGGTTAACCGTAGAATACAAATAGATTTAACTCCCCTGAAAATGAAAGAGAAGGAGAATAAGAAGAAAGGAGTGGGAAGAGGGGGAGGACCAGGAGAAGGAGGAGAGGGAGGAGGAAAGAATATATGTGTGTGTATGTAGATATGTTTGTATACACGTGCAATTTATAGCTAAAATGCAATATCATTGAACCAGAAAAAGGGGAAAACCATGTTTAAGAATAAGTAATGCGCAACTCTAAAATTTTTATGATGAAGAAACAAAGGCAGTTTCAGAGAATACATTGTTATTATCCACTCTATGCAGCAAAGGCATTATTCCATCTATGAAATAGGAGCAAGTCATGAGGGTTAAAAAAATGCAGAAATAAAAATACCATAAGGTTAAATTGAGAGATGAATCACCCAAGGATGGATTTTTGAAAACTAAACTGTAGTAGCAAAGTGAAAACCCACAATGATGAGCCTAAGGAGAGAACTGTCATTCTAAAATAGTAGAGTTGGAGTCCAAACTTGAGAGTCTCTTAGATGCAGTAGAAAAAATGAGAGAAAAAACAATGACAAAGAATGTGATCGGTATGGAGGAAAAAGCTTTTTGATTTGTTTCTTTAAATAACTGTATAATTGAGAAGAACAATAAAACTGAAGAGAGAAAATGATAATACCTAATACTGAAGAAAAGAGTCATAAACTGAAAAAGATCTGACTGTCCAGATTGAAAATTCACCTTGCTCTAGGCAAAAATCAGTGAAAAGAGAGCCACAAATTAGATGTGTCTGACAAATATTTGAATTTTAAAGATAGAGAACAAAACCTATACATTTCTGAGTGATAATATTACTGAGGAAAAAAGTTAGATTTGTATCAGACATTCTCTCCTTAAAGTTCCAGACTCTAATGGAACATTTATATAGTTTGTTCTATTAATTTTATTCAGCTAATGTGTCTTTCATATGAATGCAACAGACATTATCAGACATGCAAAAACACATAAAATATGCAAGCTCTTTAAAAAGTTATTTTCAGATATACTCAAGCTGAATGAGAGCTGAATCTTAAAGTAGAAGAATAGGAATAGGTATTGGAGTTTCTTTTAATTCCTTACCATGTGGAGTAAACTCAAAAGATGAGTATGTTGAATACCATATTTTTTAAAAAATGGTTTTGTCAGAACTCTTTACTCTGACCTGTCAGTTTTGGGTGCCCCTGCATTGCATGTCTTATAGCTTCATGAGTTATGCAAGCCCCTTTACCATGACAAGGCTGTGATCCATGAAGGAGATATCTATCTATCTATAGATATATGCCATAAAAAATGTGAGATGACATAAAAATGATCAGTGAAGAAATGAAATAAAGTAGGTGAGAATCTGATCATTCATGACCTTATCAGATATGGTAATAAATTTGCCCTAAGGTGTTAAAGAGAAGAAAATATAAAGAAGAAAAGTAAAGAAGCAAAGACAATAAAATAAATGAGAAAAGATAGATGTGGTAGTTTAGTCATTAAATTGTGTCTGACTCTTGTGACCCCATGGACTGTAGTCTGCAAGGTTCCTTTGTCCATGGGGTTCTCCAGGCAAGAATACTGGAGTGGGTTGCCATTTCCTTCTTCAGGGGATCTTCCTGACCCATGAATTGAACCCAGGTCTCCTGCATTACTGGCAGATTCTTTACCAACTGAGCTACAAGGCAGCTACAAGATAGATAAAAGTTATCAAAATATAAATGAATTTACTATTTAATACTAGTTAAAGAGTACTTGAATTAAAACAATAAGCTTCAATCTCATAATACTTTTGAAAGAGTCATATAAAACAAATTACACAAAAAGATTAGCCATTAAAAATAGGTAAAAATATATTATGTAAGTACAAGAGCACAACTAAATAAAAAAGCATGAAGGAATTCAATAATAGACTGAATATGATTCAAAAAACCAAAATTAAATATGGTAAAAGGCTTCATTTATATTGGCATAGATGTCACAAAAAGATAGAATAATTGTATAAACGTTTTGTCCAGGAATAACCAAGCCATCAAAATTATAGAGCAAAATATCAGAATTAATACAAAAAAAAAAATGGTGACTGCAGCCATGAAATTAAAAGACACTTACTCCTTGGAAGGAAAGTTATGACCAACCTAGATAGCATATTCAAAAGCAGAGACATTACTTTGCCAACAAAGTTCTGTCTAGTCAAGCTATGGTTTTTTCCTGTGGTCATGTATGGATGTGAGAGTTGGACTATGAAGAAAGCTGAGTGCCGAAGAATTGATGCTTTTGAACTGTGGTGTTGGAGAAGACTCTTGAGAATCTCTTGGACTGCAAGGAGATCCAACCAGTCCTAGGTGTTCTTTGGAAGGACTGATGCTAAAGCTGAAACTCCAATATTTTGGCCACCTCATGAGAAGAGCTGACTCACTGGAAAAGACTCTGATGCTGGGAAGGATTGGGGGCAGGAGAAGGGGACTACAGAGGATGAGATGGCATCACCGACTCGATGGACATGAGTTTGGGTGAACTCTGGGAGTTGTTGATGGACGGGGAGCCTGGCGTGCTGCAATTCACAGGGTTACAAAGAGTCGGACACGACCGGCACTCGATATGCCAGCAAATTTGGAAAACTCAGCCGTAGCCACAGGACTGGAAAGGTCAGTTTTCATTTCAGTCCCAAAGAAAGGCAATGCCAAAGAAAGTCCAAACTACTACACAATTGCACCCATCTCACATGCTAGCAAAATAATGCTCAAAATTCTCCAAGTCAAGCTTCAACAGTACTTGTACTATGAACTTCTGTTCAAGCTGGATTTAGAAAAGACAGAGGAACCAGAGATCATGTTGACAACATCTGTTTGATCATTGAAAATGCAAAAGAATTCCAGAAAAACATCTAGTTCTGCTTTATTGACTGTGCCAGAGCCTTTGACTGTGTGGATCACAACAAACTGTGGAAAATTCTGAAATAGATGGGAATACCAGACCACCTGACCCGCCTCCTGAGAAATCTGTATACAGGTAAAGAAGCAACGGTTAGAACTGGACATGGAATAACAGACTGGTTCCAAATTGGGAAAGGATTACTTCAAGTCTGTATATTGTCACCCTGCGTATTTAACTTATATGTATAGTACACCATAAGAAACACTCGGCTGGATGAAGCTTAAGCTGGAATCAAGATTGCTGGGAGAAATATCAATAACCTCAGAAGAAAGTGAAAGAGGAGAGTGAAAAAATTGGCTTAAAGCTCAACATCCAGTAAACTACGATCATGGTATCATGTGTCCATCACTTAATGGCAAGTCGATGAGGAAACAATGGAAACAATGACAGACTTTATTTTTTTGCGCTCTAAAATCACCATAGATGGTGACTGCAGCCATGAAATTAAAAGAGACTTGCTCCTTGGAAGAAAAGTTATGACCTACCTAGACAGCATATTAAAAAGCAGCGATATTAGTTTGGCAACAACGGTCCATCTAGTCAAAGCTCTGGTTTTTCCAGTAGTCATGTAAGGATGAGAGAGTTGTACTATAAGGAAAGCTGAGCCCTGAACAATTCATTCTTTTGAACTGTGGAGTTACAGAAGACTCTTGAGAGTCCCTTGAACTACAAGGAGATCCAACCAGTCCATCCTAAAGGAAATCAGTCCTGAATATTCATTGGAAGGACAGATGCTGAAGCTGAAACTCCAATCTTTGGGCACCTGATGCGAAGAACTGACTCATTTGAAAAGACCCTGCTTCTGGGAAAGATTGAAGGAGGGAGGAGAAGGGGACAACAGAGGATGAGATCGTTGGATGGGATCACTGACATGATCACCTGAATTTGAGTAAGGTCTGGGAGTTGGTGGTGGACAGGGAAGCCTGGCATGCTACAGTTCATGGGGTCACAAAGAGTCGGACATGACTGAGTGACTGAACTGAACTGATTGGTGACTATTTACTATATTACATATAGTTTTAATATCAAAACAAAAGTGGGATGAGATTGGAATCATCATATGTAAATGTATGTTATGACACAGAAAAAAATGATGAAAGTAAAAAAATGGGGAGAGAAGTGAAAGGAAGAGTTGCAAAATAAGTTCATGTATTGTTATCTAGGTAAGAGATGAGAGATTAAAATATATTAAAATTGACACAGAGCAAAATGATGAATAATGAAATAGAGGGCTATGGACATAAAGATAAAATATAAGAACAGAAACATAAATCTATATGATAGAATTGAAACCAGTCATGTCAATCATACCCCCAAAAATATTAATGGAATTAACCCATCTATTGAAAGAACCACAGAGAAAGTATGAATAGTGTGTGGTATCAAAATACAGCTAAAATAATACACCATAAAGACTGAAAATAAGAAAGGACAAAGAAATACTAGGCAAAATAAACCATATGAAAAGGGTTGCAGTTCTAATATCAAGGTAGAATTCAAAATAAAAGGCATTAAAGTTAATATAAATGGCACTTTCTAATGCTAGTAGCTACTGTTCACATTGAAGATATAATAGTTATGAATATCCATGTACCAGATAACACATCAACTTTCTTTATGAAAGAGAAACTACAAGAGTTGTAATGATTAATTTGCAGAAACACACTACCAATAAAAGAATTTCATACACTATTTTCAGTACAAGGCAAATTTATATATATAGATATGTATGAATCCTAAATGATATTATAAATTTGGAGTCACGTGGGATCTTATCAGTATATCAGTTGTGAATTTCTAAGGTTATGTATATTGCTTAATGTGTTGAATTAAGTTTAGTTTTCATAGGTACTGTGTCTGTGTGATTTTAGATTGATTTGTCTAGCCCTTGTAATAATAGGAAATATCTATCAGTCGTCAAAATAAAGTAATAAATCTGCATGTTGACTTTTGTCTCAAATAATTAAATTATTAATCATAATTCATTATACTAAGAAATCCTAGTTCTCAGCATAAAATTTCTCATGGGAAAGGCTGAGGTAAGCACATCAATCAGTTTTTAAAAAAAAAGAGTGGCCAATTTAGGTCCACATTGCACTTCAAGATATGGACACACACAACTGTAATAGCTCCTCAAACCTCCTCTGTCTGTACAACCTTGAATCACGCTGTGCACTGATCCAAAGGGACATTTCAGTCTTTTGCTCCATCAGTGCCCTTCTCCTTATCATGTCTGATGCTTACTAGCAATATTGTCAGACCTTCTGAGAACTATCTATATCAGCCAGTCAGATGAATTCATAATCAGGTAATTTAAACTGTGTACATGCTGAACAAAAAATAATCCATTTGGGGAATGGGATGAGGGTAAAATGGTCCCTCCAGTTCTGAAAAGATCCATAACAGAAAATTCTACATTTTCCTATCAGATAAAATAATGTATTAAACATTGATGAAACCTCTTTCCTAAGCACATAAAAAATTCTTCATGGCAGTGTTTAAGACAACATTACCTTCGTAGAGTCCTCTAAAATATAAAAATTGGGCAAGATTTTAACATATGAATTGTTATTCTTCTTCATAGTCCCACTCATGACCTGTCTTACAACAATGCAGTAGGTCACCAAACCTCCCCTACCCTTCACCAAGTTGTATGTGTTTGTGTTACTTAGTGCCCTTCTGTTTTCTTCTTTGTTCTGTAATCTCCCTCCACATTTGGCTATTTTTTTCTTTTACATTCTTTGTTTTTCCTCTTTCCCCTTGAAGGTGACTGTCTCTGATCCTGTCTGTCTGTTTCCCTCTTATCCCCTTTATTGATCTCTGGGAATGTGCTATGTATTTGTTCTGTGCTCATTTAGTTCCTTTTGCCTGGGTGCCATTACCCACTACTTTTTTTTGTGTGACATTACCCACTACTTTTTCTTTTGTGACATAAATTCTGAAAATCTCTCAGATCCCATTTTCTTGCTAATGCAAAGGCAGCTTATAATTATCTCTTCTCTTTATACCCTCCTAATGTACTCGTTTTCTACTTTTTTATGTACATTTTATTTTGTTTCTTATTGTTTTATATCTGTACATTTTCTGTCCCCAGAGAGATGGAGCAATTTTCTATTTAATCTCAAAAGTTTGTTTACTTATTTGCTTAGTAAAAAATTTTAATATCATAATGTTCAATAATTCTGCCATAAAGCCATAAATGAAATGTATCTATGATAATTAATCATTTGGCATAATTTTAATAGAGTACAAGATATCATTGATCTCTGACTTGAGGGAAAAAGACAGCTAAGTAATTTTAAAAGCAACATGTAATGACAAGCTTGGCTCTAATGTGCTTCTAATGTTTGAGAACTCTTGTATCTCTAGGGGGAAAAATTAACCAGGCAATTCACGAATGATTAAAATACTTTTTTATTTCCTTATTTTTCTCCTGATGGATGTATATATTCCTTGTGTACTAAGCCTTCTCAACATTAAAGCCTGATGTTAGACAGTTGGGAAGTATGTTTTTTCACAGTTAGATGTAAGATGGCCACTCGCACTTGAGGATACACCCCATCCTATGGGATAATATTTCAATATTCCAGTGTAGCCTCCAGAGGCACTGAAATGAAATCTTCAATATGCTAGTCAATCTTTCAATAAGACCAGGTGTTTTAAAAAATTTTTAATTAAACTTTTTATTTTGAGATAATTGTAAATTCACATGCAGTTATTAAAAAATAATACAGTTAGATCCTCTGTACATTTTTGCAAAGTTCCCCCAGAGGTAACCTCTGGCAAAGCCACAGTGCGCTATCACAGCCAGGATATTGATATACTTCACCAATCTTATTTATATTTCCCCAGTTTTACTTTTTGCGTATGTATGTTTAGTTCTATGCAATTTTATTACATATCTAGGGTCATGTATCTATCATCATAATCAAAGTACCAAACAACACACACCAGTATAAGGGTCCCAGATATTGGCCTTTTATAGTCATGTGTCCACTTATTTTTCCTAACACTTAAGCTAGTGCCAACCTTAACCCCTAGCAACAATTTTTTTTTCCATTTCTATTATTTTAAGACCAGGTGTTTTGGGTGATGAAAAATGAGTCAGTGAATTTATCAGTTAATTTTCTACTTTTTTATTTTCCTGTAAAACAAATTATACTGTTGGGAGAATATAAACATGAATGAGCTTAAATTAATGATCATGCTGCAAGAATGTCAGCATGAAAGACCATCTGTATTCAGAATAGGTATATTTCAGTGAAGAAACATTACCACCCCTTCCATAATTGACTATTCCGTGGTAGTGGTAGTTAATAACAAGGTCTACATAACTTCCATACTCGTGAACTGAGCTTTTTGTTCATGAGCCATAAGGAAACATTGGAGTAACTGCTGAAAGATGCTGACCAGCATCTGCAAAATGAACCATCTTATCCATTGGGTTATTGAGAACCTCATTTTTAGTGATGATCTATTGCTGAGCCTATTGCTAGCACATAAATATCCTTAAATAATGATCACAGTCTAAGAATGCCATCCACTAATTTTTCCCCAGAACCAATCTTGCCATCTTAATGTTTCCATACTTAAACATCTGGCCAAATTATTAGCAGACCAAGATCCCTGGAGATTAAACCATTCTTGGTACCACTATGGTTCTACAAAAATATTATACCTATTAAATCATTCAAACCCTACCTAACACACACCCACACACATACAGCAATTTGTGATACAGTTGATAGTATTGTAAGGTCATTGCTGGGATATTACAAAATGATATAAGTCAGTTACTCCATTGTTTCCCTATTGTGTTGTGCTAATGTAAGCTACTTATTCTCTTCGGATGAGAGGAGAAATGAGTAGAAGCTGCTTATTTCTGCCCCAAGTTGAGACTGCTTTTCCTGCTGACCTGTTTATATATTATAGATTAGATTCTGTGATATCTGGGATGCTACTTCATGACCATGATTTTAACTGCCACAACTAAATAGAGTTAAAAAAACACTACTCTGCAAAAACCAATAAACATACATGAACATTGGTTATAATTCACTTTTCTAGTAAATATATTTTAAAGCTCTGTGCTAGCAGTTATGGCAAAAATATTCTAGTTAGTGTGATGGGGAGAAGTGTAAATAAATCACAATACTCTTGCCTGAAAAATCCCATGGATGGAGTAGCCTAGTAGGCTGCAGTCCATGGGGTCGCAAAGAGTCGGACATGACTGAGCGGCTTCCCTTTCACTTTTCACTTTCATGCATTGGAGAAGGAAATGGCAACCCACTCCAGTGTTCTTGCCTGGAGAATGCCAGGGACGGGGAAGCCTGGTGAGCTGCCGTCTATGGGGTCGCACAGAGTAGGACACAACTGAAGCGACTTAGCAGCAGCAACAGCAACATACAAGGTAAATTAGGTGTCCCGTAAATAAGGTACAGCAATTATGGTGCTTGAACTACAGTTATGGTAGTAAGAACTGAATGAAGCTAGTTGGAATCTGTCAAGATCAGACTTGGAAAGAAGATGAATCAGATTCTTGCATAGATGAGTAGATTCTAAATGTTCTCACCACACACACACACAAACGCTAATTAAGTGAGGAGATGGAGGCATTAACTAACCTTATTATAGTAATCATTTCAGTCTATAGATGTATACACTGTACACCTTCAACTGAACGACTGAACTGGATAAAAGGAATGAACTACTGATAATATGCAGCCACATGAGTGAATTTCAGATACATTATGCTCAGTGAAGGAAACCAGACTAAGATGATTTCACAGTGTGTTATCCCACCTACATGACATTCTGGAAAAAGCAAAACTATACAATGAGAAATAGATCAGTTTTCTGAGGTTGAGGTTGAGCTTAAAGTTTCACTTCCAAGGGATAAGAAGAGGGAATTTGGGAGGAGGAGGAGTATGGAATTGTACTGTATTCTGATTGTGACTGTGGCTACATGACTATGCATTTGCCAAAACTCATAGAACCATGCAACAAAGGGAATGGGTTTCTTATATTTAAATTAAAAATGAAAATAAAAAAACTGAGTCTTAGAGTATTAAGAGCTCTTCAAGGTCATTCAGTACTTCACTATTATAACTAAGACTTTAAGTATAAAATCTTGTCCTTTTTTCTGAATTTCAGTAATCCTGCAATAACCCAATTGAATGCTCTCTTGTCCTTGAACCCTCACTATAAAGTAAAAAAGGCTATTGATTGTTTGGGCCTTCTTTCTTATCATTTCTAGGGCTTGATGGGATAAAGAAAACAGAAAATCAAATGGTACTTAACCAGTATGTTTGTGTAAATTCAGTGAGCTGTTCACAGTGTATTTATAAATTGTAACTTTTTGTATATTACATTTTGATAAAAATATTAAAACACTAAGAAATTCATAATTCAGGACAGTTGGTTCTGGGTGGCAGATAATAAAGTTGGTTTTGAGTATGTATAGTATGAGGACATACTATATGTATGTATGACCATACATCTTAGTATATAGCCCACATGTAATAGGGAATGTGGGAGTTTGAGGTCAATAAAAGCTTCAGCGATGTTAGTTTTGAAGTTTCATTTAGATATCAGGACAGAAATGTGGATCAGGTTCTGAAACAGAGCTTGTAGCAGGGATTCTTTTGCAGTACAGTTCCTTAAC
>SJYQ01000672.1:870023-899230 GCA_006410935.1 Redunca redunca
GAGAATCTATATTTAAGAGATAGGTTAAGGGAAAGTGGCTAACAAAAGAGAGGGAGAGAGAAAGCAGGAAGGGAGATAGTAGGGAGAACAAGGTGTACATAAGAAGGCTCAATGAGGAAAAAGTAAAGATTCAAGGGGAAAAAAATCAATAATTTTAATCAATAGTTACCTGTTCAAGAAAGTTGAAGATTGAGAAAATATTTTCAAATTTGTCAATTAGGCATTCATTCTGGACCACTATGAAGACAGCTGCAAGAGATATTTTGAAAAAAGCCATGTAGTATGCAGTTAAGGACTAACAGGGAAAAAGAAAAGAGAGGTAGTCTATTCAATAAGGAATTTACAAGTTAAAGGCAAGTAAGCAAGTTCAAGCAGTATTTTGTGAAATGTTACGATTTTCAATAAAGGAAATATATTGTGTAATTGTTTATGGACAGAAGAGACAAGTAGAAGTGAAAAAGATGTTAGAGTGACTATTGGAGACAAACCACATTGTACAAGAAAATGCAATTAAGACCTGGGATGATTTGATGAAAGAACCAGGAAATTTAGTAATTTACATTGAATGCTGTGATTTCTTTTTTAAATAGGAGTTAGTGTTGTCTGTTGAATGTCAAGAATGAACACGAGTTTGTGTGCTAAAAGAGAGTGAAGTATTAAAACAATTGCTGTGAGAAGTAAAATAGAACTTCAAATATGATGAAATTATATCTTAATATTTCAAATAGATTGTACAAAAAGCATATAACATTTATCACAGGTAAGGGGAAGTATATTTTCTTTAGTACTCTATCATAATCACTTTTAATAATGTATTAATAACAGCATTTTCCATAATGCCATAGATATTTGAATTTACTAATATATTTGATTAAATATAACATGATCATAGAAATTCAACCTTGCTTATTTTTTATAAATGTGATGAGTTTAATTACATGATATGTATTTAAAGAATGAAAGACCTCAAAGACATTACATGATTTTGCAGTAACTATTTCCTTTTGAGTTAGGACTCTGACAGTGACTTATTGAAATATTTTGTAAACCAGAGAGTTAACAAAATTACTAGATGAGTCTCACATTTAGAATGTCATAGTAAAAAATTCTGCTCTGAGGAAGGCTACATGAGGGAACTACTGTCAATATTTATATATTTATTTAACTAAAAAATAATATAACAATTTGCATTAAAGTACTTAAATATAAATAATCCCTTGCATCCCTCTATAAATATGTTTGTGATTGTAAAGCAAAACAATCTCTCTTATAAATTTTTTTCTGATTTACCTTGAAAAAGAGACAGACTAGAGGAACTGAGTTCATTTTTAAAGATAATTGTGTCTTTCTGCTCACAATTTAAGTTTTAAAACAGTGTTAAAGGAATACTACTTAGCAATATAAATGAATGAAATATTGATACATGATACAGTTTGGATGAACCTCAAAGATATGTGAAAATAAAAAAGATCCCACATTGTATTATTTCATTTGTTTGGTATGTTAAAAATAGGGAAATATATATGAAACAGAAAGTAGACTTGTTGCCTGGGGCTAAGCATAGGGACAGAAATGTAGATGGGGATTTGCTTTCACTGTTGAGTATGTGATACTAAAAAGAATATGTTTTGTGCCATAAACAACTCAAAGAAAATCTTTTTTACAGGAACAGAGCTGTAGAGACTGTGAACTTTTTGCTGGACTTTTTATATAAGAAAGTCCAAAAGATAGTTGATACACATTTTATGGAATAAAGGATGCTTTCCTATTTAGTTGGATCTCCTGTATGGAGATATATGCTTCTGCTTTTAAATATAAAGTCCATGGACTCAGATTGAATTGCACATATTCAAGAGTATAAAAATTTCCATTTTATTTCATTTTGTGATTGTTAAAGTAGTAGAAATTTTCAGATGGGCATATTTTCTATAGTTCTTATACACATTTTTCTGAAACTTGGGCAAAGATTGGAAAGATTCCTAGTTCACAGACCCACTAACATTTGTATGAGTGGTTACCATAAACAGATTTTTCATCAGTCTTCCACATTGTCCTACATTGTTTAAAGGGAATTAAAACGCTTAGATTTTAAATTTCTTGACTAATCATTTCTATCATCCCCTGAATATAGTTCATGTGGTTTAATAAATTGCTGACATCTTTAGTCATTGCGTTTTATTGACTAAAGGACTTTTTACAACTTGAATTTTCTGTGAACATAAAAAGTTTGTTTCCAAAACCCACTTGAAAACTTGTCAAGCCAGAGACACTCTTCTTAGAGACCCTTAATCTGATTCACACATGGGAGAGTAATTGCTTAATTAATTAGTTAACTTATTAATGTTGTTCATTCAGAGGGAGATTTCTCAAATTCTTGAATTGTTGCAGTACTTAAACACTTTGAATTTCAAAGCAATAAGCTTTGAAATGAATTCAATGAAATGAATGAATTCATTTCAATGAATTCAAATGAATTCAATTCAATGAAGTTGAATTTCATTTCAAGCAATAAGCCCTTTCTGAATATTTTTATGTGCTTATTACCATGTGAGACTGGGGAGCTGGGAGGAGTGGAAGGCATAAGGCAGCAGGTATTATAAGGAGAAATAGGGTGTGATAGCCTATGTCATGAGCTGATCTTGGATTTTGGCATTAATCTCGATTTGAATTCTGTTTCTGCTAGCTTCTGACTCTGTTGTGGGACTACAAGCAACTTATTTGTCATAAATTTTAGTAAAAAGCTTAATAAAATCCACCTTTCAGATTAGTAGTGGACATAGTGCATGTGTTTATGAGAATGATACAAATGTTCTAAAATTGAATTATGCTGATGGTTGCACAGTTCTGTAAATTCACTAAGAATCATTGAGTTGCTCACTTAAAACCAGCAAATTTATGGTATATAAATTGTATCTCAATAAGCTGTTTGAAAAAAACTAGGTGGAGGGGAATCCATATGGCATATGTCATGCTTACTATTGAAATGAATGAGTGAAACATTAGGCATTGGCAGGCTGGAATCATATTTGTTCAAAGGAATAGTCATGCAGAGCACCAACACAGAACTTCTTTTCACCACATTCCTAGTAGTTAAACAAGTACTCTCCAGCAGGGTATAAGTATACAAATGTATGTTTACACCTTACACTGGCTTAGTATGGCTGTCATTCTTGCTATCAGAAGTTTGCATATAGGCCATATTTTTCTTTAGGAATAGAACTGAGTGAGTTATCCTTTAATTGAGGAGAAATTCATTACAGATTCTGCTTTAATTGTCACAGAGCTGACTTTGTTCCATATATAAGCTTTTCATGGAAGTTCAAGTACCCAAGAATGAAGATAAGCTAATAATGGATGAGTTGCTAAACTGACTTGTTATTTAAAGATAATGGTAATTTTCTCAGAGCCATTACCATTCTTAAAATTCAATAGGAAAAACAAATAAGTGGGGAATGAAGAATACAGTGATACCCAAGAATTTATGGATTTGTTGGTTACTGCTAGTTAACATTAATCTTCAAAACATGTTATCACAGTCGACTGGCATACATTCCAAATTTTACACATGACAATTGACATCATTTTGCCCAAAATATATTTGAGAGAGAACAAAAAATATGTATTTCTACTTTAGGTTAAATTGTGGATTCTGATAACTGTTTTGATGCTAAAAGTCAAATGTGGTCCTGACTCACCCCATTTATCTTCCCTACCTGCCTGTCTGGGTGTTATACTTTCTCACATGGCATGGAATCCTCTCCACTAAAATTATTTTTATGAATTCATCAATACAATATGATCATTATGTCAGCAAAATTCTTTGAAAAATGCATGTATGTTATGTTAGTGGTATAGTTCCCTAGCCTTTGTCACTTAGTGTGTCTCTATGTACTGGTTTTTAAAACAACAGGTAGTTGTCATCTTGAAAGTTATATATATTGTAGTCTTGGGAGGTAAATATTTTCTTGAGTAGGTGGGAGTTTCTAGACAACAGTATTGGGGAAAAAAAGGATGACCAGTGCTGGCGGAATTCCTCTGTGTAGACCATGGTACTAAGAAAATTCTAGAAAGAGAAGTAGGATTCTAGAATGAGGAGAATATTTGTGAGTCTGTACTAGATTATTAGAAATATTATTGCAAAATATGTGAGTGATGTTGAAGTAGATATGCTTATTGTGAAAAATAATGTAAGTCAAGGTTATAAAATAGCAACAATCCATATCAATCTCAGAAGAAATGAAGATTTGAGTAGTTTTCCCCTATTTAAATAGAAACAATTTATTAGTCTTGAAGGGATTAGAACTGAGCCCATTAAAAAATATCATCTATGCTGATGATTTAATTAAATCATCTCAAAGAACATGGACTTATGAAACAACTGAATCTGCATAAAAAATTAACTTTTCAACTTAGTTGCTTAAATATATTACTTAAGAACCCCATTCAAATGGTCAGCTTACAATAATATTTAGAATATTTTTGCATGTTACTGATCCTTGGTAAAAAGCAGAAACTATTATATTAAGAGTCAGATGTTCTCCAAGTGTCATGCCAAGTTTCTCTTATACTAGAGTCTGCTGATTGATTAATAATATATGTCCTAAATTTTTTCAGTGAAAAATCGTGTATATATTTTTTGTTTTATATAGTAGAATTATATGGTCTTAATTTATTATTCTAATAATCAAGCCAGTTTTCTTTGGTGGGAATATATTGATTCTCTTCAGAATTATTTCTGCATCTAAAATATGCTCACCTTCCATATAATGGGACTATAAATAAGGCTTCCAAACTGTCATAGGAGATGTTTTCTTCCACATATCAGTTTATAGTTTCTTCTAAACTGACAACGTTGAGACACAGTACTTCAATTATTTGTCAAATAATCCAATTATGAATTAACTACTATCCTACAGTTGTCAAAGGCTGTTTTAAAATACTTAACAAATATTACTAACTCTTGATTGCTTAAGTTATGCTTTTTAATTTTTATATTTTGCCCAACAGTTACATAGTACTTATGATATATCAGATATTATTTTAAGCATAATCATTACCCCTATACAAAGGAAAATGAAAACACTTATGTAGCACTCAAGTTCATACATGATTAAACTAGTCTAGTTCAAGTACATGTGCAATTAACCTCAATCTTAAAATACATTAAGTATGATCATCAGTAAACTCAGTATATTTACTATAATATACATTTCTATTGATATAGTTTTAGATTCACAGAAAATGGCCTTTATTGAAAAGTGCTTTATGTGTTATCTACTTTTATGGACAGTTGACATACAGAATGTACATGTGAATGATGTTTCCATGTATTTTGCAAAACCATATCTGGAAAAATCATTCAACTTTTATCAGCTGATGTAAATTTTGGCAAAAATAAAAATTTTGGCATAAAAATTTTGGATTTTGTAAAATTTTGGCATGAATCTGTTAAATAGTTGCTCAAGAAATATTAGTGGAAGCTTAGGCTGCTAGGTATTAGATATGTATGACTTAATATAAAAGTCCTCACTCTTTGTACTTGAGGGCTCTTTTAAGATGTTTGTCATGCTTGAGCCAATCTTTCCATAAGGAAAGATTGACTTACAGATATCAACAGATGTAAAGACAAAGTCCCTGCAAGGGAAAGAGATTGAGAAATATTGGATTCAGTAAAATTTAGAGGTTTGCCTTTTCCCTTTACTCTTTTTCACTAATTTTTTAACGAAGGGCTCTCTCATAGCCTTATATGTTTAGCAATGTTGGGCTTTCAAAAGAGTGATACATTATGTAGTATATCCCAAACTACCCTTTGACCAAAGAACTCTTTTATCTGTGTGTATGTATGTGCACACATGTGTCCGTCTGTGTCTTCTAGGAGGCATAATTGATATTTTAATAATCAACATGGAGATCAGCCCTGGGATTTCTTTGGAAGGAATGATGCTAAAGCTGAAACTCCAGTACTGGGGCCACCTCATGCAAAGAGTTGACTCATTGGAAAAGACTCTGATGCTGGGAGGGATTGGGGGCAGGAGGAGAAGGGGACGACAGAGGATGAGATGGCTGGATGGCATCACGGACTCGATGGACGTGAGTCTGAGTGAACTCTGGGAGTTGGTGATGGACAGGGAGGCCTGGCGTGCTGCGGTTCATGGGGTCGCAAAGAGTCGGACACGACTGAGTGACTGAACTGAACTGAACTGAATAATCAACAAAACTCATTCGGTGCTCATTCGCTTCAGTCGTGTCCAACTCTTTGCAGTCCTGTGGACAGTAGCCCTCCAGCCTCCTCTGTCCATGGGATTTGCCAGGTAAGAATACTGGAGTAGGTTGCTGTGCCCTTCTCTAGGGGATCCTCCTGATGGAGGGATCAACCCTGTGTCTCTTATGTCTCCTGCGTTGGGGAGCAGGTTCTTTGCCACTAGTGATACCTGGGAAGCCCAAACAAAATTCATTAGCTATTTATAACTTAAACTCCATAGGAAAGTAGATTAAGTAATTTTAAAAAAGTTTCTTTTGTTGATACTAATCATTGAAAAATACAGATATTTTTGGCAGTTTTTCAAGTAGATTTAGGCTAAAATGTGAACACATGGAATGGTATTGTAGTAGCTCACAATATATGACAAAGACTCACTCCTTGACCAAACTTTAGTCAGGTTCCTTTAAGCTTTCATCTCTGCTAGGTCTCATTCTTGGCCCCATCCTTCTTTGACCTGCCTAGGCCAGTTTTAGCAAGATCCTGAGGAGTTACTGGTCTCTTTTTAGCAAGAATCCTGTTAGGCCATTTTAGCAAGAATTTTCCTATATTTGATAACTTATCTTTAGCAATTTTCCATTCACTGACCCCCTTCTCTGTTCATTGGCTATAAATCCCCAGCTGTCTTGGCTATATTCAGAGTTGAACCCCACCTCTTTCCCCTATTGGAATACCCATCTTGAAATTGTTTTTATTTAAGTCTTCCTTTTAACTTTTCTGTCCTTTATTGTGCCCATCTTTGCATGGAATTTTCCTTTCATTTCTGCAGTTTTTTTTGAAGAGATCTCTAGTCCTTTCCCTTCTGTTGTTTTCCTCTGTTTCTTTGCATTGTTTGTTGAAGAAAGCCTTCTTGTCTCTCCTTGCTATTCTCTGGAACTCTGCATTCAGTTGGATATACTTTTCCCTTTTTTTCCTTGCTATTCACTTCTTTTCTATTCTCTGCTATTTGTAAAGCCTCCTTAGGCAACCACTTTGTCTTCTTACATTTCTTTTTCTTTGGTGTGCTTTTGTTCACTGCCTCCTGTACAATATTATGAATCTCTATCAAAGTGCTCTTCAGGCACTTTGTTTACAAGCCTGAATCCCTTAAATCTTTTCATCACCTCACTGTATAATCATCAGTCAGTTCAGTCCCTCAGTCCTGTCTGATTCTTTGCGACCCCATAGACTATAGTGTGCCAGGCTTCCCTGTCCACCAGCTCCCAGAGCTTGCTCAAACACATGTCCATTGAGTCGGTGATGCCATCCAACCATCTCGTCTTCTGTTGTACCCTTCTCCTCTTGCCTTCTATCTTTCCCAGAATCAGGGTGTTTTCTAAGAAGTCAGCTCTTCACATCAGGTGGCCAAAACATTGGAGCTTTGGAACATTTGAAACATTGGAGTTTCAGTATTAGTCCTTTCAGTGATTTCCTTTAGGATTGACTGGTTTGATCTCCTTGCAGTCCAAGGGACTCTCAAGAGTCTTTTCCAACATCACAGTTCAAAAGCATCAATTCTTCAGAGCTCAGCTTTCTTTATAGCCCAACTGTCACATCCATACATGACTACTGGAAAAACCATAGCTTTGACTAGACAGACCTTTGTTGGTAAAGTAATGTCTCTGCTTTTTAATATGCTGTCTAGATTTGTCATAGCTTTTCTTCCAAGGAGCAATAGGGGATTTGATTTAGGTCATACGACTGGTCTAGTGGTTTCCCTGCTTTCTTTAGTTGAAGCCTGAATTTTGCTATATGGAGCTGATGATCTGAGCCACAGCCAGGTCTTGTTTTTGCTGACTGTATAGAACTTCTCCATCTTTGGCTACAAAGAATGTAATCAATCTGATCTGGTATTGACCATTTGGTGATGTCCATATGTTTACTATGACCAATGCATTCTCTTGGCAGAATTCCATTAGCCTCTGCCCTGCTTTATTTTGTATTCCAAGGCCAAACTTGTCTGTAACTCCAGGTATCTCTTGACTTTCTACTTTTGCATTGCAATCCCCTCTGATGACTAGGACATCTTTTTTTGGTGTCCATTCTAGGAGGTCTTGTGGGTTTTCATAAAACTGATCAACTTCAACTTCTTTGGCATCAGTGCTTGGGGTGTATACTTGGATTACTTTGAGCTCTCACTAGTCTCTAGGTCCTATATTCAGCACTTTTTGTTGTTCAGTCACTAAATAATGTCTGACTCTTTGCGACCCCATGACTGCAGCACACCAGGCTTCCCCATCCTTCACTATCTCTCAGAGTTTGCTCAAAACTCATGTCCATTGTGTCAGTGATGCCATCCAAACATCTCACTCTCTCTGTTGCCCTCTTCTCCTTCTGCCCTCACCTTTCCCAGCATCAGGGTCTTTTCCATTGAGTTGGCTCTTCACATCAGGTAGTCAAAGTACTGGAGCTTCAGCATCAGTCCTTCCAATGTATAGTCAAGGTTGATTTCCTTTAGGATTGACTGGTTTGATCTCCTTGCTGTCCAAGGTAATCTCAGGAGTCTTCTCCAGCACCACAGTTCAAAAGCATCAATTCTTTGGTGCTCAACCTTTTCTTATGATCCGACTCTCTATGTGTATACTCTCAAGCAAAAGTCACAACAATATTATGTAATAAGTACCATTATTATCACCTCCATTTTGTTACACAGCAATAGTGAGCAGTTTCCAATGTCTTTATCCAATACCAGGAGGAGCATGATTCTAGAGAATTTAACGGAATGGTTGTTTCAAGTCAAACAATAAGAAATGAATTTGCAGAACCTGGAATTTGAGAGGAAATTTGACACAGTAGTAATGAGACCTTGGCAGTGTGTATGTGTTTGGTTATTTTCCCCCTTAAGGGACATATGACAGTCTGCTAAAGCCAAGTGAAAAGCAGGCTCTTTGAATTGAATGCATATATTCAAATGATGAGATTCTTGCTTTTCATTATAAAAGCACACACTTATTACTGTTTCATGTGGGGAAAAATTACAAAAAGTCCATTACAATAGGGTATGAAACTTAGTGAATTTCAGAGAAGAAGCAAGGGAATTTGAGAGAGCAGGTGGTGTTTCCACCTCTTTTTAACTCTGTTTAAAAGAATAGACACGTGGCTCAAAGCTGCAAAATACCTACTTTCAGTCATAAATATAGGGACAGTGTATTTTTTCTTGTTTAAAATCAATTAACACAGTTAATCACTCCAATTATCAACTACATGTGATAAATGGATGCTGTCAATACTCTTAATTGAAGACTAGTTACTGTTTATCTTGACACATGTGTATATGAGTTGAACTTGTTTGGCTATTTGAAGAGTGAAACTTCTTTCTGTAACTACAGTCTCTTGGTGGATTGCCTGTGATGCATGTTATATTCTGGTTTAATGCTTATTCAGTAATACGATTGTTTTCTATCTCTGTTGAGAGGTTTTCTGGTTTGAAAGAAATTTGTTTGATTTTAGTTATGTTTTCCCAACACAATTTCCTGCTTCTATAATCTTCTGATGCCACAGTTGTTCCCTTAGGCTCCTTGATGTCACCTACTTTAATCTGAATTATTGCTTCACTTCCAATTTGATCATTCAGCCCCAGTTTTGAAGAATGGAAATATATTTGACATAGTATGAAACAACTTATAGGAAGATGCATTTTGCTAGTTCCTACGTGCCAGCTCCTAATGAAAATGACAAGAAAACTGATAATGAATGATATTTATGGCCTCATATATCTGCATACCAGTGAATAAAAAAATTAAGAAAAAGAAAGCAAATTCAATTTCATGTGTACCATTGCAATTTGGTATAATTACATCAATGGTGGTGATGTAAATTCGATTCTAAGGAAATTTTTAATAAAGGGAATTTATTTTTGTAAATCTTCAGCATGAAAGTAGAAGCCCAGTGGAAGAGAATTAGTGCTATAAAAGGCAAACAAGAGTAATGGAATTACAGACAAATACTACAGATTGCTCAGTGAGATCCATGATACTGAAACTAATGAGAAATGTGTCCTTCTGTGTTTCTGTGTGTAATGGAGTGGCAGCTGGGACTGATGGGGAGTACATTTAGAAATATAAAGAAGGAAACCAGTGGGACTATATAAGGAATTCTTTGAAAATCTAATGATTTTTTAAAAAATTGAAAAAAATTCTAAATAACATTTAGAAAAGATAGAGTAGAAAGTACCTGGAAACCAGTGGGACTGTATAAGGAATTCTTTGAAGATCTAATGATTTTTTTAAAAATTGAAAAAAAATTCTACATAACATTTAGAAAAGATAGAGTAGAAAATACCTAGTGAAAAATTCTAAATGGTAGTAAAAACATATTTGGATCATCTCAGGAAAGATACAGCTTAAAACTACTTGAGGCTTGAGTTGAAAAAGATAACTTAGCAATGAAATGATTATATTAAATTCTACAGAAGGCCAAAAGGGAGAAAAAAGACCACATCTATAGTGAAAAGGATACAAATCTCATGATGAAGAATAATTACCAAAATAATGTTTCTTCCATTTTCTCCTCTAAGAAGGGTCTTGAAATTATACAGGAAAGAATAAACAAACTTTTGAAGAAAAATTTATTCTAACTTAGTTGAGAAGCTTATAATAAATTTACCTACATTTGCTGCCAAATAAGAAAAAAAAAATCCAGGGCCCTAAAGAAATTTAGATAATTGCCCTTGTAATTTTAGTTAGTAATCTTTGTGATTTCCTGGAGAGGGGGACAAGGGCCAGAAAATTGGGACATCGGTAAATGTTACTCTGATTAACTAAAAGGGCAACAGCTTAAATTAATCCCTTAACATATTCTCTGAGTACTCATCTGGCAGAAGGTTTATGAGGCCTTAGGAAAGAATGTGACAGGAAGTGAAGGAATGTGGAAAAAAGCCAATAATAGCTCATGCCAAATAAACAGTTTTGCTGTGTGTGGTAAAAGTATTATGCAACTGAGCAGGGAATATTATAAACATGATCATTTTTTAAGCATTTGACAAAGAGATTTATTTTGAGTAAGAGGGTGAAGTATCAGTTTTGTATAGTGGGTATCATATATATTTTATATAGTGGATTTTGTATAGTTTGTATCAATAGAATATAGAACATTAATCTCTCCAGGACAAAGTGGAGAAAAATCTCTAAAGGGCTTCTATATTGCATTTTCCTTGGAAGAGTACATCTTCAGAATTAAAAGAAAATACAATTGTCATAGAATTTGGATTTTAGATGGAAGAAATTGTTAAGACAAAAGGTAACAAAATTTGTATTCAAAATTATTATTTTTTTTTTTTGGAATATTTGTTTGAAATCAACAAGATGAAACTTAACATTGAATTGTGCGTTTATCTTTAAAATATATTTTATGTCTTTAGAATTTAAAAATGTTAATCATACGGAAATTGATTTTTTTAGCTTTTTATTTTATATTGGAGTATAGTTGATTAACAATGTTGTGTTAGTTTCAGGTGTGTGGCAAAATGGTTCAGTTATACATATACATTTTTCGAATTATTTTCCCATTGAAGTTGTTACATAATATTTAGCAGCCTTATCTGTGCTATACAGTAGGTCCTTGTTGATTATCCATTTTGAATATAGCAGTGTGTTACATGTCAATTCCAAGCACCCTAAATTTAATGAGTAGTTTACAGTGTGATCATAATGTCAGAATGATCTGATTTCAAAATCTGGGTTTTCCATTTTCTGATGATTTGGGAACATTTAAGCTTAGAAGTAATTATAGATTACAATTTTAAGTCATCCCTGTTCTCTATTATGGACTTCCTAGGTGATGCAGTGGTAAAGAATCAGGCTCCAATTCAGGAGATGTGGGTTCAATCCCTGCCTCAGGAAGATACCCTGGAGTAGAAAAGGCAACCCACTCCAGTATTCTTGCCTAGAGAATTCCTTGGACAGAGGAACCTGGCAGGTTACAGTCCATGGTGTCACACAGAGTCAGACAGGACTGAGCAGCTAAGCATGTAGCATATTCTCTATTATGCTCTTCTGCTCTCCAATAGAACCCTATGCATATCTCCAGCTTAATCAATATCATATTAGAAATGATAAATTGGTTGAACTATCTTTTCTATTATATGTAAGCTTTTTGAAGGTAGAGAAAAATTTTTATCTTCTTTTTTGTGTATCTAGTGTAGTATTATGGTTGGTTTCTGTTAAGTACTTAAGAAATGATTTTGAAACTGAAACAAGTCATTGATATATGGCTTTTCCCTAAAAGCTAACTTCAATAACAACTGAGAAACCTATTTAATCATAAAATAAGTGATAGCCTATTAACGACTATGTCTATTTGAAGGCCAATGGAAGTTAATAAATGCTGTAGGAAGAAAAATTATATTCAGTAAATACATGGAAGATGATGCTAATTTTCCTTATACTGTGAAGTTACCTGATTCCTTGAATCCTTACCAATTAATCGAGTTATTTACTTAGGATAATATGGGTACAACCTTATCTCATAGTTCTAATCTTTAAAAAGTAGAGCATAAGAGTAATTGAGTGTTATAGTCAGAGTTTTATGTTAGTCCAATATTGCTTATTAAAATTAAAAAATAAAAATTTTTTATAAAAATATAACCTNTTCTACTGTTCTTTTACTGTAGGGATCCTCTGGAAAATACTTCACTATCCCCCGAAGCAAAAGAATTTGTTGAAGAATAAAAGTTTGTCAGACTAGTTTATTTAATTTTCACAATACAAATTCTTAAGATGTTTCTAGTGTTCTAAATTAACTAGCTGTTATAAACATTGAGTTGCAATTTATATGACCATTGTTATTAAGTGAATGTGCCAATCTCATTGACTTGATTTACTTTGTAGATTTACTTAGTATTAATTATGTCAGCTTTCAGGATTTTTTGAATAAGCTACAACTTAGGCAGAAAAAAATTCTAGTGAAGAATGACTCATTCTAAGAATTGTAAGATCCCCTCATTCAATGAAGAGTTAAAATGCCAAATGTGTAATAGTTCTATTTAGTTAGTTAAATGAGATATGCAGGCAATACGATCTAAAAGGTTTGTTATTTTTTTCAGAACAGCAGCTAGTTCATATTACTCCACAATTGACAAGAGGTTCTGGATTGAAATAAAGCTGCTCCCCTGGATAGTTAAGAAATGGACAATGACAGAACAAAACAGCCTAAAACTGTGTCTTCTTTATAACAAATTAAGATCTGGACCCATCAATTCTAAGGGGATAGCTTTACTGTTGAGAGATGGCAGTCTCAGTAAATCTGGCATAGGATAAAATATTATAAGAAAGTTCCCTATACTATTCCTCTGTTCAGGATACTGGAAAAAAATGAAATCTCCTTTCATGTCTCTAACATGTATTTCTTCATAAATACATTCTTTTCTAGAAAGTCATCTCTAGGAATAACAGCTTACTTAGGCTACTGTTGATTATATATTGATTATAGATATATCAAGTATGGTGTTGCCATTATTTCTCAAGGATATAATTATCTTGGCTGAGAATTGGTTACCCAAGGAGAAAGCATACGTTGTGGACTCCCAAATAATGATAATTAAATTGATGTGATATATCATGATATAAGAATTAGAATCTGTCACTGTCTTTAAGAACCTTGTTGTCTAGAATAAATAGCTCCAGGTAGTCTTGGTCTTGCAAAATTTGACACAGTGCAGCAGATCCATCGACTGTAACATATACTCATTAGAGAGAACTAGCTCAAATGACTGCATTGATCAAGGAAAAATAATTTCAAGGATTATTTTTAAGTAGGTAAGCTTATTATTAAGTAGGTAAGATTATTTTTAGGTAGGTAAGCTATATTCTGGGTGAGAGATGAACTATTTAACAACATTTTTGGTTTTAGCATTATACATAAAACCAAATAAACCAAGAGCCTCCCCTTGGTATCTCCATTGCTCAAACTGCTTAATGGACAGTGCTGCGATGAACATTGGGGTACACCTGTCTCTTTCAATTCTGGTTTCCTCGGTGTGTATGCCCAGCAGTGGGATTGCTGGGTCATAAGGCAGTTCTATTTGCAATTTTTTAAGGAATCTCCACACTGTTCTCCATAGTAGCTGTACTAGTTTGCATTCTCACCAACAGTGTAAGAGGGTTCCCTTTTCTCCACACCCTCTCCAGCATTTATTGCTTGTAGACTTTTGGATTGCAGCCATTCTGACTGGCATGAAATGGTACCTCATTGTGGTTTTGATTTGCATTTCTCTGATAATGAGTGATGTTGAGCATCTTTTCATGTGTTTGTTAGCCATCTGTATGTCTTCTTTGGAGAAATGTCTGGATGAATGGATAAGAAAGCTGTGGTACATATATACAGTGGAATATTACTCAGCCATTAAAAAGAAAACATTTGAATCAGTTCTAATGAGGTGGATGAAACTGGAGCCTATTATGCAGAGGGAAGTAAGCCAGAAAGAAAAAAATACCAATACAGTTTACTAATGGATGGTGGCTCAGAGGTTAAAGCGTCTGCCTCCAATGTGAGTAGACCCGGGTTTGATCCCTGGATCGGGAAGATCCCCTGGAGAAGGAAATGGTAACCCACTCCAGTATTCTTGCCTGGAGAATCCCATGGATGGAGAAGCCTGGTAGGCTACAGTCCACAGGGTCGCAAAGAGTTGGACACGACTGAGCGACTTCACCTTCACCTTAGAGCTAAGGTGTCTATCTATCTATCTAATGCATATATATATGGAATTTAGAAAGATGGTAACGATTACCCTGTATGTGAGACAGCAAAAGAGTCATAGATGTGTAGAACAGTCTTTTGGACTCTGTGGGAGAGGGAGAGGGTGGGATGATTTGGGGGAATGCCAGGGAAACATGTATAATATCATATAAGAAATGAATCGCCAGTCCAGGTTCATTACAGGATCCTTGGGGCTGGTGCACTGGGATGACCCAGAGGGATGGTATGGGGAAGGAGGTGGGAGGGGGGTTCAGGATGAGGAACACGTGTAAGCCTGTGGCGGATTCATGTTGATGTGTGGCAGAACCAATACAATATTGTAAAGTAATTAGCCTCCAATTAAAATAAATAAATTTAAATTAAAAAAAAAGAAAAGCAAGCAAAACACTTTCCTCACACTAGCTCTAACACTCCTTTAATTATCAAAGAAAAAACAGTTTACGTTTATCATGCTTCTCTGCTGAACTTGCATATAGCCAGCTCAACATTGATCACTTTATAAAACATGGGAAAGGAGTAGATGAAGTTCAGGATGGACATAATCTGTTACTAATGTCTTAGGTTATATTTAGATCACATGAAGTGTTTGCATAAATAATAACTTACTAATTTACATCAGTGTAAAAATGTTTTTATATCCTAAGATATAAATATGAAATGCTACTTTTTCTAAAACAAATGATAATATTTAATAATTTATATTAATGTATAAAATATACCTATTAAAACTGAACGTGAAAGTGTTAGTCACTCAGTCATGTCTGACGCTTGGCAAACCCATGGACTGTATGCTCTGAACATGGAATTCTCCCAGCAAGAGTACTAGAGTGGGTAGCCTTTCCAAACTTCTCCAAAAGATCTTCCCAACCTAGGGATCAAACCCAGGTCTCCTGCATTGCAGATAGATTCTTTATGTTCTGAGACACTAGGGAAGCAATTTAAAACTGATGATGCCATTTTAAAAATACTTGATTCAGTTTTTATGCATTTACACATTTCTTTCAGAATTTTTTATACAGCCTTGTACAAATGAGATTATCCTTAGCATGGTATAAATCTCTTTCATTTAAAAAAATGTTTTGTTTTGTTCCAAAATTATTTTAACATGATCGAGATTGTTTAGAAATTTTTGCAGTTCTCTTTATCAAGTTATCTTTCTAGGATTTGATTAATATTACAGGGCATATTTTGTAAATCAAAAACCAATCTTCATTAAAATAATACATTTACTTTTTAATCACTTTATTTACTGACTAAAATTTCTACTTCATAAACATTTGAGATGTAGTTTAGTGTATATCCTCAGTGGTTGCTCTCTGGTGTAACTGAAAGTTTAAGATTAACATTTAGAACATAGTTTACAAACTGTTATCAGATTTATTATCTTATTTAGTTTTTACAACACATTTGTGAGACAGAAGTTATTATACTTTAGAGGGATATAGACAAAAGCTTAAAGAGATTGAGCTTTGTAGCACAATGATTGCTTTTGTAATTAATATTTTACCCTTTTTAATTGAAGTATAGTTGATTTACAGTGTTTCAGGTGTACAGCAAAGTGATTCAGTTACACATTTACATATATAGATATTCTTTATGATAATCTTTTCCATTACAGTTTATTACAAGAAATTCAATATAGTTTCTTGTTCTATGGTAGTCGCTCCTTATTTGTTTACCTATTTTATGTATAGTAGTGTGTATCTGTTAAGCCTAATTCCTAATTTATCCCTCCCTACAGGTAACCATAAATTTGTTTTCTATGTCTGTTAAGTCTATTCCTGAATGCCATACATTTTCAATTAAAATATACTCCTCATCTTATTTAGAAAAATGTCCCTCTATGTGTCACTTACTACATCAGGAAAATATAAACCTGGAAGGATTTTCACCAAATTTAAAGAGCAAGTTTGGGATTATCTGACCTAAAGTATGGCTATGGTGTCATACACAGTATCCCCACTGGGGACCCTGAGGATAGAGACTTCACGGAGAGGATCAGGCTGTCAGAAGAGCAGATTTGTGATGAGGTTGATCTGTGATGGAGTAGCTTCCCAGCTGGCACCAGAGAGCCTTGTAGCAATGCCCTAGGGTGTTTAGCTAGTAGGCATTTATTTATTTAGAGACAAGCAATGTTTTTCATTAGTAATGCTGATGAGGTCAAATACCAGCATCTAAGGATTTTTCCTCCCTCTTAAGACAATATTTTCAAAAACTATTTCTGCATGTAAAAAACATTTTTCTTTACAATGAAAGATACCTATATGTTTAATACGTCCCTTGGGTCACAGCATATTCTCCTTTTATTCTTAGAAAAAGAAAAGATGCTATGACCTTAATGGCTTAGAAGTGTCGTGGGCTTTGAGCCATCATTGAAAAATACCAAGTGCAGGCAATTCTTCCTGGAGGATTGAATATTTTGGAGAACATAAAAGTCAACAACAACTTAATTTTATTCTTGAGACCTGACCGTCACTCAAAACAGAAAAATAAAATTATGAACTTTGCACTCATATTGCATGGCAGCCCACTTATAAGAGGACAAAAGCTAGTTGGTTATTCATTCAGCTAGCATTTAACTGGGGACTATTTTCACTCCTACAATATCAAATATAAATATCTGAGAGTTGACTTTATTAAGTAAAGTAGTTTTCATACATTCAAAATCAATCAAATACCCTGGCAAACATTGCCCTTTCTAAGGGATTTTAAGAGGAAAAGGGCAAAAAATATATGTACAGAGTATACTTTGTGACCATGATGGAACTTGAAAGTGAAAGTGCAAGTGCAAGTTGCTCAGTTGTGTCCAACTCTTTGTGACCCCATGGACTATACAGTCCATGGAATTCTCCAGGCCAGAATACTGGAGTGTAGCCTTTCACTTTTCCAGGGGATCTTCCCAACCCAGGAATCAAAACCAGGCCTCCCACATTGCAGGAGGATTCTTTGCCAGCTGAGCCACCAGGGAAGCCCAAGAATCCTGGAGTGGATAGCCTATCCCTTCTGCAGCAGATCTTGGAACTTACTTAGAAATAATTAACAATAAATTATCCAGGAAAACATTAAATACAACATATCTGAATAATTAATGGGTCAAGAAACAAATCATAAGAAAATTAGGAAATAGTTGGATCTGATTGACAAGGCTATATGCTATATCAAAATATGTAGTTTGCTACTAATGCAGTACATATGGGAAAATGTATAGCTTTAGATGATTAGATTAAGAAAAGAAACGCTAAATTAATGGCCTAAGAATTCTCCTCAAAAGGGTGGAAAGAAGCTCAAAGTGAAACCAAAGTAAATAGCAGAAAACCACATAGACAGCTGGATTTCAGACATATTGAAATATTTTCTCTATCATAATGCAAATTTGACAGATTAATTCTGCCCTGTTGGCATGATTTCTACAATGATTTTTGTTAAATCAATAAGCAGATTTGCACATGCTATAATACAGACACCTCTATACTATTTACTACTTTCACAGGGAATAAAAGTAATAAATGTATATTATAATAAAGTAATGGAACTTGGGCAAATTCTGGGATATGGTGAAGGACATAGAAGCCTGGTGTGCTGTAGTCCATGGAGTCGTGAAGAGTCAGACACAACTGAACAACAGTAGTGGTGGAATTTGAACAACCAGTGAGCAAAAGCTAGAAACAAAGATTTTTCTCAACTTGTGACTCAAAGACATAGAATAGAGATCATGGACTCTAGAAACCAGACTGCCTCTGTTTGAAAGCCACTTTCTCACTTCTTAACTGTGTGTTGATATAAACCTTAAGCAATTAATATAGTTTCTCTGTGCCTCAGTTTCTTGTATGTAAAATGGAGATTGTGTTGTTCTGAAGACTGAACAAGTATTATTTATAAAGTGTTTTGAAATGAACCTGGCTAAAAATGAAACTCTGTAGGCTTTTATTAAATTTTTTGAACTGTAAATAAAACCTATGAAGACCTACAAGACCTTCTAGAACTAACACCCAAAAAAGATGTCCTTTTCATTATAGGGGACTAGAATGCAAAAGTAAAAAGTCAAGAGATTACCTGGAGTAAGAGGCAAATTTGGCCTTGGAGTAGAAAATGAAGCAGGGAAAAGGCTCACAGAGTTTTGCCAAGAGAACGCACTAGTCATAGCAAACACCCTCTTCCAACAATACAAGAGAAGACTATACATGGACATCATAAGATGGTCAACACCAAAATCAGACTGAATATATTCTTTGCAGCTGAAGATGGAGAAGCTCTATACAGCAAAAACAAGAGCAGGAACTGACTATGTCTCAGGTCATGAACTGCTTATTGACAAATTTAGACTTAAATTGAAGAAAGTAGGGAAAACCACTAGGCCATTCGGGTATGACCTAAATCAAATCCCTTATGGTTATACAGTGGAAGTGATGAATAGGTTTGAGGGATTAGACCTGATAGAAAGAGTGCCAGAGTGCCTGAAGCACTATGGACAGAGGTTCATGACATTGTATAGGAGGCAGTGATCAAGATCATCCCCATGAAAAAGAAATACAAGAAGGTAAAATGGTTCTCACAAATAGCTGAGAAAAGAAGAAAAGTAAAAGGCAAAGGAGAAAAGGAAAGTTATACCCATTTGAGTGCAGAATTCCAAAGAATACCAAGGAGAGGTAAGAAAGCTTTCCTCAGTGGTCATTGCAAAGAAATAAAGGATAATAACAGAATGGGAAAGACTAGAGATTTCTTCAAGAAAATTAAAGATACCAAGGGAACATTTCATGCAAAGATGGGCACAATAAAGGACAGAAATTGTATAGACCTAAGAGTAGCAGAAGATGTTAAGAAGAAGTGGCAAGAATACACAGAAGAAATATAGAAAAAAGATCTTCATGACCGAGATAATCATGATGGTGTGATCACTCATCTAGAGCCAGACATCTTGCAATGCGAAGTCAAGTGGGCCTTAGAAAGCATCATTACAAACAAAGCAGGTGGAGGTGATGGAATTCCAGCTGAGCTATCTAAAAATCTAAAAGATGATGCTTTGAAAGTGCTGTACTCAATATGCCAGCAAATCTGGAAAACTCAGCAGTGGCCACAGGACTGGAAAAGGTCAGTTTTCATTCCAGTCCCTAAGAAAGGCAATACCAAAGAATGTTCAGACTACTGCACAATTGCACTCATGTCACATGCTAGTAAAGTAATGCTCAAATTTCTCCATGCCAAGCTTCAACAGAATGGGAACCATGAACTTTCAGATGTTCAAGCTGGATTTAGAAAACCCAGAGGAACCAGAGATTAAATTGCCAACATCCATTGTATCATCAAAAAAGCAAAAGAGTTCTAGAAAAACATCTACTTCTGCTTTATTAACTATGCCAAAACCTTGACTATGTGGATCACAAAAAACTGTGGAAAATTCCTAAAGAGATTTCTTTAATTTTAAGAGAATTCTTAAAATTCTTAAAGAGATACCAGACCACCTGACCTGCTTATGCAGGTCAGGAAGCAACAGTTAGAACTGGACATGGAACAACAGATTGGTTCCAAATCAGGAAAGGAGTACATCATCAAGCCTGTATGTTGTCACCTTGCTTATTTAACTTATATGCAGAATATATCATGAGAAAGGCCAGGCTGTATGAAGCACAAGCTGGAATCAAGATTGCTGGAAGAAATATCAATAACCTCAGATACACAGATGACATAACACTTATGGCAGAATGTGAAGAAGAACTAAAGAGCCTCTTGATGAAAGAGAAAGTGGAGAGTGAAAAGTTGGCTTAAAACTCAACATTCATAAAATTAAGCTTATGGCATCCGACCCCATCAGTTCATGGAAAATAGTTGGGGGAACGATGGGAACAGTGAGAGACTTTATTTTCTTGGCCTCCAAAATCACTGCAGATGGCAACTGCAGCCATGAAATTAAAAGATGCTTATTCCTTGAAAGAAAAGCTATGACCAACCTAGACAGCATATTAAAAAGCAGAGACATTACTTTAGCAACAAAGGTCTACCTAGTCAAAGCTATGTTTTTACTAGTAGTCATGTATGGATGTGAGAGCTGGACTATAAAGAAAGCTGAGCACTGAGGAATTGATGCTTTTGACCTGTGGTGTTGGAGAAGACTCTTGAGGCTCCCTTGGATTGCAAGGAAATCAAACCAGTCAATCCTAAAGGAAATCAGTCCTGAATACTCACTGGAAAGACTAATGTTGAAGCTGAAACTCCAATACTTTGGCCACCTGATGCAAAGACCTGACTCACTGGAAAAGACCCTGATGCTGGGAAAGATTGAAGGCACGAGGAGAAGGGGATTACAGAAGATGAGATGGTTGGATGGCATCACTGACTTAATGGACATGAGTTTGAGCAAGCTCCAGGTATCACGATGGTCAGGGAAGCCTGGTGTGCTGCAGTCCATGCAGTTGCAGACTGATATGACTGAGTGACTTAGATGAACTGAACTGAAATAAAAACTAGAGACTTTAGTTACCAGTATCCTGGTGGGCTAAACATCATGGGATTGCAAAGAGTCGACATGACTTAGTGATAATACTTTCATGTCACTTCTTTCAATTAATACATGATTCTATAGAATGTACTGTTTAGTGTCCATAAAAAATACTGTGGAGATATATAAACTCATCAACATGAGTTTGAGCAAGTTCCAGGAGATGGTGAAGGACAGGGAAGCCTGGACTTCTGCAGTCCCTGGGGTTGCAATGCATCAGACACTGCAGCAACTGACCAATAACAATAGTAGTAGAAACTATAAGAAAAATCTAACTCATAATTTTGTAGTACAATGGAAATAATACCTGTGTAAAAACTAGGAATTAATTCTCGTAATTTATATTTTACCTGCCTAGGAAAGCTGCATAAATATTATTTAAATCTTAATTATCTACCTGATATGAAAGACTAATTATGCCATACTTGTGTATGACATAAGAAATTATAATAGGGAGAAATGAAAATATTTTCAATTCTTGTAAAATATATAGATTTTCTTGCTGTAACACATTCATTGATAGTACTTTTTCTTGTAATTAATTAACATTTGATTGAATTTCTAATATTACAATTCTGTTAACATGCAAAACCTGCATAATTTGTGTGGTCTTTTTCCCATCAGGCATGAATGTAATTATCCCTTATCTTTCTACACAGCCTAGCCCTGTAAATATAATTACATATTTTTATGTTTACTCGAGCATAGAAATCTCTGAAAATTAATATTGTTTTTATCCTCTTACCTTTGTCAGTCATTAAAATGCACCAGTGATTTCTTGAATTCATCCTCTACAACTAGAATTAATTTTTACCTTGATTTCAAAATTTAACAAAGGAACTTACATGTATTCAGACTTATGGCAGTTGTTAGAAGTGCTTCTGACATTTAATAAAGACTGAATTTGCATTACAAATCTTAAAGACTAGAAATTTAGAAGTATTAAAATTAAATTCGGTGGACCATGTATAATCCATGCACCAAATCATGACACAGGGAAATACATACTAGAACAATATGGATATCCAGTTGTCTTTACTTTCTAATATCAAATAGGAAACTGTAAATTATATTAAGTGACAGCTGGTTCAGTCACTCAGTTGTGTCCAACTCTTTGGGACCCCATGGACTGCAGCACTCCAGGCTTCCCTGTCAATCATCAACGCCTTGAGGTTGCTCAAACTCATGTCCATCAAGTTGGTGATGCCATCCAACCATCTCAGCCTCTGTTGTCCCCTTCTCCTCGTGCCTTCAATCTTTCCCAGCATCAGGGTCTTCTCCAAAGAGTCAGTTCTTTGCATCAGGTGGCCAAAGTATTGGAGTTTCAGCTTCAGCATCAGTCCTTCCAATGAATTTTCGGGACTGATTTCCTTTAGGATTTACTGGTTTGATCTCTTTGCTGCCCAAGGGACTCTAAAGAGTCTTCTCCAGCACTACGTTTCAAAGGCACCAGTTCTTCAGTGCCCACTGTTTTTATTGTCCAGTTCTCACATCCATATGTGACTACTGGAAAAAACCGTAGCATTGACTAGACGGACATTTGTTGGCAAAGTCATGTTTCTTCTTTTTAATATGCTGTCTAGGTTTGTCATAGCTTTTCTTTCTTAGGACTAAGCATCTTTTAATTTTATGGCTTCAGTCACCATCTGCAGTGATTTTGGAGCCCAAGAAAATAAAGTCTGTCACTGTTTCCATTTTTTCCCCATCTATTTGCCATGAAGTTGTGGGACCAGATGCCATGATCTTAGTTTTCTGAATGTTGAGTTTTAAGCCAGCTTCAGCACTCTCCTCTTTCACCTTCATCAAGAGGCTCTTTAGTTTCTCTTTGCTTTCTGCCATTAGGATAGTGTTATCTGCACATCTGACGTTATTGATATTTCTCCCTGCAGTCTTGATTCCAGCTTGTGCTTCATCCAGCCCAGCATTTTGCATGATGTATTCTGCATATAAGTTAAATAAGCAGGGTGACAATGTACAGTCTTGACATACTGCTTTCCCAATTTGAAATCAGTCAGTTGTTCCATGTCCGGTTTTAACTGTTGCTTCTTGAGCTGCATACAAGTTTCACAGGAGGCAGGTAAGGTGATCCGGTGTTCCCATCTTTTTAGTATTTTCCACAGTTTGTTGTGAACCACACAATCAAAGGCTTCAGAGTAGTCAGTAAAGCAGAAGTAGATGATTTTCTGGAATTCTCATGCTTTTTCTATGATCCAATTAATGATGGCAATTTGATATCTGGTTCTTCTGCCTTTTCTAAATCTAGCTTGTAAATCTGGAATTTCTCAGTTCACATACTGCTGAAGCCTAGCTTGAACGATTTTGAGCATTACCTTGCTAGCATGTGAAATGAGTGCAATGGAACAACAGACTGGTTCCAAATTGGGAAAGAAGTACGTCAAGGTTGTATATTGTCACCCTGTTTATTTAACTTCTATGCAGAGTACATCATGTGAAATGCAGGGCTGGATGAAGCACAAGCTGGAATCAAGATTGTGAGGAGAAATATCAGTAACCTCAGATATGCAGATGACACCACACTTATGGCAGAAAGTGAAGAAGAATTAAAGAACCTCTTGATGAAAGTGAAAGTGGAGAGTGACAGCTGCCTTAAAACTGAACATTCAGAAAGCTAACATCAAGGCTTCTGGTCCCATCACTTCATGGCTATAGATGGGGAAAAAATGGAGACAGTGACAGACTTTATTTTTTCGGGCTCCAAAATCACTGAAAATGGTGACTACAGCCATGAAATTAAAAGACGGTTGCTTCTTGCAAGAAAAGCTATTACCAACCAAGACAGCATATTAAAAAGCAGAGACATTACTTTACCAACAAAGGTCCACCTAGTCAAAGCTATGGTTTCTCCCATAGTCATGTATGGATGTGAGATCTGGACTATGAAGAAAGCTGAGCACTGAAGAACTGATGCTTTTGGACTGTGGAGAAGACTCTTGAGAGTCTCTTAGGTTGCAAGGATATCCAGCCAGTTAATCCTAGAGGAAATCAATCCTGAATGTTCATTGTCAGGACTGATGCTGAAGCTGAAACTCCAAATCTTTGGCCATATGATGCAAAAAACTGACTCATTGGGAAAGACCCTGATACTGGGAAAGACTGAAGGCGGGAGGAAAAGGGGATTACAGAGGATGAGATAGTTGTATGGTATCACTGACTCAATGGACATGAGTTTGAGCAAGCTCCAGATTTGGTGATGGATAGGGAAGCCTGGTGTGCTGCAGTCCATGGGGTTGCAGAGTTGGATACGACTGAGTCACCAAACTGAACTGTGTAGTAGTTTGAACATTCTTTCACTTTGGCCTTCTTTGTGATAATAATGAAAACTGATCTTTTCCAGTCCTGTGATTACTGCTGAATTTACAGATATGCTGGCATATTGAGTACAGCACTTTCACAGCATCATCACTTAGATTTTGAAATAGCTCAGCTGGAATTCCATCATCTCCATTAGTTTTATTCATAGTAATGCTTCCTAAGGGCCACTTGACCTCACACTCCAGGTTGTCTGATTCTAGGTGAGTAATCACACCATCGAGGTTATCTGAGTCATTAAGACAGTTTATGTATAGTTCTTGTTGTGTATTCGTGCCACCTCTTCTTAATATCTTCTGCTTCTCTTAGGTTGATACCATTTCTGCCCTTTATCGTGCCCATCTTTGCATGAAGTATTTCCTTGGTATCTTTGATTTTCTTGAAGAGATCTCTAGTCTTCTCCATTCTGTTGTTTTCATCCCTCTTTTCATTGATCACTGAGGAAGGCTCTCTTACCTCTCCTTGCTTTTCTTTGGAACTCTGCATTCAATTGGATATATCTTTCCTTTTCTCCATTGCCTTTGCTTCTCTTCTTTTCTCAGCTATTTGTAAAGCCTCCTCAGAGAACTATTTTGCCTTTTTGCATTTCTTTTTCTTGGGGATGGTTTTGATAACCACCTCCTGTATGATGTCACTAACCTCCGTCAATAATTCTTCAGGCACTCTGTCAGATCTTATCCCTTGAATTTATTTGTCACTTCTACTGTATAATCATAAGGGATTTAATTTAGGTCACACCTGAATGACCTAGTGGTTTTCCCTACTTTCCTCAATTTAAGCCTGAATTTTGCAATAAGGATTTCATGATCTGAGCCATAGTCAACTTGTGATCTTGTTACATTAGAAGTTCTGGGAAAATCAGACTTTTCTATATATGTTTTGTGAATGTATTTATTGATTGCTATTTTTTTTCTACAGTTGCATTTATGTAAGTAACAGATTCAACATTTAAGATAGTCAGTTTAATAAAAATAAATCAGTATTCTAAATATTGATTGTTTTTAAGGATTGTAATAAATGTAGAACAAGTTTAAGTATATATCACAGAAAATTATAAAAAGGTAGTGAATTATTAATATGGTCTCATTTAGTCCTGAATATTTAAACCATGCAAGTCTGATCTTTATTCGTTGATTACTGCATGTGTGTTATCTAATGAAGACCCACTGGACTACTCTATCATACTTGTAATACAACTGCTTGTTTTGTTTTATCTTGAATATAAACAGAACATAATATTCTAAATATGGTAGTGCTGTGTTTGCCGAGGGGGGTTCAGGATTGGGAACTCATGTACACCCGTGGCAGATTCATGTCAATGTATGGGAAACCAATACAGTATTGTAAAGTAAAATATAAATAAATAAATAAATAAAAAGAGCAACAATCAAAAAAAAAAAAAGGTATGGTGGAAATGGCATCGACTCAGTCAACAAACATTGTGAATACCCCAACCTATATGCGAAGGAACTGTATAGGTGTAGAAAAGCAAATGAAACTAAGTCACATTTTGAACTCCCTTGGAATGCTGAATTAAAACAAAATCAGGATTAGGTCATTTTTCAGTTCAGTTCAGTTCAGTCGCTCAGTCGTGTCCGACTCTTTGTGACCTCATGAATCGCAGCACGCCAGGCCTCCCTGTCCATCACCATCTCTTGGAGTTCACTCAAACTCACGTCCATCGAGTCAGTGATGCCATCTAGCCATCTCATCTTCGGTCATCCCCTTCTCCTCCTGCCCCCAATCCCTCCCAGCATCAGAGTCTTTTCCAATGAGTCAACCCTTCGCATCAGGTGGCCAAAGTACGAGAGTTTCAGCTTCAGCATCATTCCTTCGAAAGAACACCCAGGACTGATCTCCTTTAGAATGGACTGGTTGGATGTCCTTGCAGTCCAAGGGACTCTCAAGAGTCTTCTCCAACACCACAGTTCAAAAGCATCAATTCTTCGATGCTCAGCCTTCTTCACAGTCCAACTCTCACATCCATATATGACCACTGGAAAAGCCATAGCCTTGACTAGACGGACCTTTGTTGGCAAAGTAATACCTCTGCTTTTGAATATGTTATCTAGGTTGGTCATAACTTTCTTTCCAAGGAGTAAACATCCTTTAATTTCATGGCTTCAATCACCGTCTTCAGTGATTTTGGAGCCCCCAAAAATAAAGTCTGACACTGCTTCCACTGTTTCCCCATCTATTTCCCATGAAGTGTTGGGACCAGATGCCATGTATGGTCATGGACTATAAAGAAAGCTGAGCACCGAAGAACTGATGCTTTTGAACTGTGGAGTTGGAGAAGACTTGAGAATCCCTTGGACTTCAAGGAGATCCAACCATCAAACTTAAAGGAAATCAGTCCTGAATATTCATTGGAAGGACTGATGCTGAAGCTGAAACTAGTACTTTGGCCACCTGATGCGAAGAACCGACTCATTGGGAAAGATCCTGAGGCTGGGAAAGATTGAAGGAGTGAGGAGAAGGGGATTACAGAGGATGAGATGGTTGGATGGCATCACTGACTCAACAGACATGAGTTTGAAAACTCCTGGAGTTTTCCAGGAGTTGGTGATGGACAGGGAGGCCTGGCATGCTGCAGTCTATGGGTCACAAAGAGTCAGACACGACAGAGCAACTGAACTGAATTAGAAAGTTCAAAACTGAAGTTTCTGAAAGAAATCAGAAGGAAAAGTAAAGGCTAATTTGCAGATTTTTTCTGAAATTTGATCGCTCCTCACTTCATTTTAAATTAATTGCCTGTTTCTGATTAACTGATGGGCAGACATCAAGGAATGCGTGAAGCACATGGTATGAATATTTGGCATCGTTTTCCCTGGACTCTTGCCTTCCAGTCTGTTTGTATTTGATCTTTACTCATTTTTGTAGCTTACTTATCCTCACTATAATGCAAACTTCAAAAATGAGTGTTTCTATACTAACTTGGTTTTTAAATAGAACTGCTTTAGAGTACTAAAATAAATCAAGTTGATTTCCTTTCTGCAATAATAATCCAATGAGTTTGTTGTTAATTATTATAAAACAACTTATTTATATAAAATTCTGAGGATGCTCAGCATCTACCAAGCATTCATATCATGTTTGAAGCAGCAAATCCATGGGTTCAGGGACCTTCAGTTTACATATAGGTATATGGTATTTGACAGCAATTTTAGATTAGGCACTAAAGTTGACTCTACTTAAGAATGTTCTGTATGATTCTGTGTTTATGAGTATATTCATTCAACTAAAAGCTGTTTAAAACTAGATATTTTTACCCTATTAAAATAGTTTTATAACATTGTATTTTATTTTATTTTTTTTAATTTTTATTTTAACTTTAGTTTACTTTACAATACTGTATTGGTTTTGCCAAACATTGATATGAATTCACCACAAGTGTACATGCGTTCCCAAACATGAATCCCCTCCCACCTCCCACCCCATACCATTTCTCTGGGTCCTCTCCATGCACCAGCCCCAAGCATCCTGCATCCTGCATCAGACATCGACTGGCGATTCGTTTCTTACATGATAGTATACATGTTTCAATGCCATTCTCCCATCTCATCCCACCCTCTCCCTCTCTCTCTCCAATGCAGGCAACAAGAATGTTACAACTGATCCTTGAACAACAGGAGTTTGAAGAGTTGACTCACTGGAAAAGACTTTGATACTGGGAGGGATTAGGGGTAGGAGGAGAAGGGGACGACAGAGGATGAGATGGCTGGATGGCATCACTGACTCGATGGACGTGAGTCTGAGTGAACTCTGGGAGATGGTGATGGACAGGGAGGCCTGACTTGCTGTGATTCATGGGGTTGCAAAGAGTTGGACACGACTGAGCAACTGAACTGAACTGAACTGAACTGAAGTGAATACACTTATACATGGATTTTTTTTCCTGTAAAGATAGTATCTGTACTTTGCTTTTATGAATCTTTAAATTACTAATTGTGGGGAAAAGTTTGTTTGATTGGAGATCACAGTATATGTAATCAAAAGAACTAGGGTTTTAGCTCTGATTCTATCCAAACTGTTTGAACTTCCTGTCTTTGGGTGACTCATTTACTGCATTAATTCTTTTGTTTTTGAGGCAGAGACAGAAATATTAGGAATTTTGACTTTACTGGTATCTATCCGTAACTCCTGCATTGTTCAAGGATTCAATTCAGTTCAGTCACTCACTTGTGTCCGACTCTTTGTGACCCCATGAATCGCAGCACACCAGGCCTCCCTGTCCATCACCAACTCCCGGAGTTCACTCAGACTAACGTCCATCGAGTCAGTGATGCCATCCAGCCATCTCATCCTGGGTCGTCCGCTTCTCCTCCTGCCCCCAATCCCTCCCAGCATCAGAGTCTTTTCCAATGAGTCAACTCTTCGCATGAAGTGGCCAAAGTACTGGAGCTTCAGCTTTAGCATCATTCCTTCCAAAGAAATCCCAGGGCTGATCTC
>SJYQ01000672.1:918328-928566 GCA_006410935.1 Redunca redunca
TTACCTTTAATTTTATTTTTGTTTTAGGTTTCAATGATTATACTATTTCAAACTCAAAAAAAATACTTATTAATATATTTACTACTGGGTTTCTATATAGAATATATACTCTACTAGTTTTCTCATCTTACAGAGAGAGAGATTTCTGATCACTGATCACTGGGATTTCAGTTAGATATACAGCTATTCAGAGGAAGTCCAACTTAAGTTTTTTTCCCCCCCTAATTTCTTTATTACTTTGATTTATGGAACAAGTAGGATGCATGTGGAGAGTGTAGAGGTAGGAATATTCTTAAGTTTCACAAATGAAAACTTTCAAAGTTGCTTCTTTGACTTCCATGTGCTATAATTCTTTTCTTCAATTATGATTTTTTCTGACACTTTAATGTTTTTTGCCAAACCATTTGTAAACCTATGGTGATATTTATCAGATGACTTGAGTAAGAAACCTTTATTCCAGTTCTCCTTCCACCTCTGACTCTTTCAATGACCCTGAAAAATTAATATTCCTCCTACTATCTCTCAAGGTAAAAAACCAAAACAACAACAAAAATATAAGAGGGATATTCTGAAGCTTAATTATAATTATGATTCATAATAAGATCCACTGAGATATTTCAAGAAAAGTTATTCAGTTTAGTTCAGTTCAGTTCAGTCAGTCGCTCAGTCGTGTCCGACTCTTTGCGACCCCATGAATCGCAGCACGCCAGGCCTCCCTGTCCGTCACCATCTCCCAGAGTTCACTCAGACTCACGTCCATCCTGTCCGTGATGCCATCCAGCCATCTCATCCTGGGTCTTCCCCTTCTCCTCCTGCCCCCAATCCCTCCCAGCATCAGAGTCTTTTCCAATGAATCAACTCTTTGCATCAGGTGGCCAAAGTACTGGAGTTTCAGCTTCAGCATCATTCCTTCCAAAGAAATCCCAGGGCTGATCTCCTTCAGAATGGACTGGTTGGATCTCCTTGCAGTCCAAGGGACTCTCAAGAGTCTTCTCCAACACCACAGTTCAAACGCATCAATTCTTTGGCGCTCAGCCTTTTTCACAGTCCAACTCTCACATCCATACATGACCACAGGAAAAACCAGAGCCTTGACTAGACGGGCCTTAGTTGAATTTGGCAATAAGGAGTTCATGATCTGAGCCACAGTCAGCTCCTGGTCTTGTTTTTGCTGACTGTATAGAGCTTCTCCATCTTTGGCTGCAAACAATAGAATAGAAAGAGACACATGTACCCCAAAGTTCATCGCAGCACTGTCTATATTGCCAGAACATGGAAACAACCTAGATGTCCATCAGCAGATGAATGGATAAGAAAGCTGTGGTACATATACACAATGGAGTATTACTCAGCCATTAAAAAGAATACATTTGAATCAGTTCTAAGGAGATGGATGGAACTGGAGCCGATTATACAGAGTGAAGTAAGCCAGAAAGAAAAACACTAATATAGTATACTAACGCATATATATGATATTTAGAAAGATGGGGATGATTACCCTGTATGTGAGACAACAAAAGAGACTCAGATCTATAGAGTGAACTTTTGGACTCTGGGGGAGAGAGAGAGGGAGAGGGTGGGATGAGATGGGAGAATGGCATTGAAACATGTATACTATCATGTAAGAAATGAATCATCAGTTGATGTCCGATGCAGGATGCAGGATGCTTGGGACTGGTGCAAGGAGAGGACCCAGAGAGATGTTATGGGGTAGGAGGTGGGAGGGGATTCATGTTTGGGAACGCATGTACACTCGTGGTGAATTCAAATCAATGTTTGGCAAAAGCAATACAGTAATGTAAAGTAAACTAAAGTTAAAATAAAAATTAAAAAAAAAAAACAAAGAATATAATCAATCTGATTTCGGTGTTGACCATCTGGTGATGTCCATGTGTAGAGTCTTCTCTTGTGTTGTTGGAAGAGGGTGTTTGCTGTGACCAATGCGTTTTCCTGGCAAAATTCTATTAGTCTTTGTCCTGCTTCATTCCGCATTCCAAGGCCAAATTTGCCTGTTACTCCAGGTGTTTCTTGACTTCCTACTTTTGCATTCCAGTCCCCTATAATGAAAAGGACATCTTTTTTGGGTGTTAGTTCTAAAAGATCTTGTAGGTCTTCATAAAACCGTTCAACTTCAGTTTCCTCAGTGTTACTGGTTGGGGCATAAACTTGAATAACTGTGATATTGAATGCCTTGGAGACGAACAGAGATCATTCTGTCATTTTTGAGATTGCATCCAAGTACTGCATTTCGAACTCTTCTGTTGACCATGATGGCTACTCCATTTCTTCTGAGGGATTCCTGCCCGCAGTAGTAGATGTAATGGTCATCTGAGTTAAATTCACCCATTCCAGTCCATTTTAGTTTGTTGATTCCTAGAATATCAACGTTCACCCTTGCCATCTCTTGTTTGACCACTTCCAATTTGCCTTGATTCATGGACCTGACATTCCAGGTTCCTATGCAATATTGCTCTTTACAGCATCGGACCTTGCTTCTATCACCAGTCACATCCACAGCTGGGTATTGTTTTTGCTTTGGCTCCATCCCTTCATTCTTTCTGGAGTTATTTTTCCACTGACCTCCAGTAGCATGTTGGGCACCTAATGACCTGGAGAGTTCCTCTTTTGGTATTCTATCATTTTGCCTTTTCCTACTGTTCATGGGGTTCTCAAGGCAAGAATACTGAAGTGGCTTGCCTTTCCCTTCTCCAGTGGACCACATTCTGTCAGGCCTCGCCACCAGGCTGTCCAGGCACAGGAGGGCTTAGAGGAGCTATCCCACGTTGAAGGTCAGGAGGGGCGGCGGTGAGGCGATACCTCTTGTCCAAGGTAAGGAGCAGTGGCTGTGCTTTGCTGGAGCAGCCGTGAGGAGATACCCCACGCCCAAGGTAAGACAAACCCAAGTAAGATGGTAAGTGTTGCAAGAAGGCATCAGAGGGCAGACACACTGAAACCATACTCACAGAAAAGTTATTATACACAGGCAAAATATTATAAAACTCTCTTGAGTTTTAGATTATTATTTATAGATTTCAGCAGAATTATACTTTAGTTGTAGCTGTAGGGTCTCTGATGTTTTCCTATCAACTAGAGCTTTTATTCTCCATAATAAATGTTTTTAAGCCATGGTTTCCTTAAAGAAGAAAATGCAGTAACTCAAAAGTGTTAAGTTGCATATATGAATTTTAAATTACCTTCCCGTTACCATTATGTTGGGATGAGTTTAAAGTTATTAAGATATCTAACACATCTTAGATAGGTATAAGATGTAAGATAGAGTAAGACTACATAATTGTTTCATTTAAACCATCAAATACTTACATTCTAATGGGGTGTTAAAGAGACTTGTTGAAGGCAACTTAGTTGTATTTTTTACATATTTCTTTATATGCAGCTTGGATTACAGACTATAGTGTAGTGTCTAAGCATCTGGATTCTAGTGTAAGATTGTCTGTGGACAGATCTTTGTTCTATCATATATAAGCTGTGCAACTTGGACCAACTTATAAAATAGTCCACACCTCCTTGTCCCCACTTATAAAATGGAGATGATAATAGAATGGGCTGTTAGATAATTGAAATAGTATATACTAATGTTTAGCACATATAAGTGCTCAACAAGTACTAGCCTTTCCTACATAGCTGGTTTTGGCTCTGTTTCTTTATGTCAGTACCTGTTAACTGTATGGAACAAGAACCCTATAGTGCCTTCCCAGGAAAGACTGCTCTCCTCATTTCATCTGCCTGTCTCTTGTTTGTAAAAATGCTGTAGTCTTCCATGCCTTCCCAGATCAAGAATTAATGATCGAAAGGATGTGAACATATGGCAACAAAACTGACAGTTGGGCCAGGAGAACTGGTATCAACTTAAACAATAAATAAGCAATATGGCAGTTGCAGAATCTTTAGTTCCTTCCTGAAGTACATAGATAAGTGTGAAGTGAAGTGAAGTGAAGTCACTCAGTCGTGTCCGACTCTGTGAGACCCCTTGGACTGTAGCCCACCAGGCTCCTCTGTCCATGGGATTCTCCAGGCAAGAATACTGGAGTGGGTTGCCATTTCCTTCTCCAGGGGATCTTCCTGACCCAGGGATCGAACCCAGGTCTCCCGCATCGCAGGCAGATGCTTTAACCTCTGCACCACCAGGGAAGCCCTAGATAAGAGTATATTACACATATTCCTGCAACTGTATTGCAATTACTAAAGCCTCCACCAAATGGTAACCATGAGCATGTAGCCTGCAGACTTGTTGCAGCCTGAGGATAGCAGTTTTAACCCTTGTGACAACACCCTGTTACCTCACCATCAGAGAGTTGTGCACTAACTGATCATACCTAGATAAATTCCTTCATTCACCTTCCCTTTAAAAATGCTTCTTGAAAGCACTCAGAAGGTTTTTTTTTCTTTTTTTTTTTTTCCTGAACGTTAGCTTCCTTGGACTCCTTGTCTTACCTCTGAAGTAAGTGCCGCACTTTCCTTCACCACAGCTCAGTGTCAGTAGGTTGGCTTTACTGCATATGAGCTAGTAGAACCAAGTTTGGTTTGGTAACAATTTTATTAAAATTAGAGAGCTGTTTATTTTCATTCCTGACTTCTTCTATATTTATAACAATGTGGATTATTGGTTGTCATAATTTTTTCTTTGTTTCTGCTTAAACTTCTTCCATGGAGTCTTCATTCATTACATGAGCTCAATTTTTATATTTATGGATTTAAATTATACTATTAAATCTAAAACCATCATTTAGACATTTATTAACAATAAAAATATAAGAAAAACTTATATTCATTGGGCATATGTCAAGTAGAAGGAATATTTCCAAGTACTTTACATTCATTATTTTGTTTAATTTTCAAGATAGCAATGTTTGTTACTGTTGTTCAGTTGATGTCATGTCCAACTCTTTGTGACCTCAGGAACTGCAACATGCCAGACTTCCCTGTCCTTCATTATCTCCCTGAGTTTTCTCACACTCATGTCCATTGAGTCAATGATGCCATCCAGTGATATCATCCTCTGTTGTCCCCTTCTCCTCCTGCCTTCAATCTTGCCCAGCATTTAGGTACTTTCCAATGAGTTCATTCTTCACATCAGGTGGCCAAAGTACTGGGATTTCAGCTTCAGCATCAGTTGTTCCAATGAATATTCAGGGTTGATTTCCTTTAGGATTGACTGGTTTGATCTCCTTGCTGTCCAAAGGACTCTCAAGAGTCTTCTCTAGCACCACAGTTTGAAAGCATTAATTCTTCAGTAGTTAGCCTTCTTTATGGTCCAACTCTCACATCCGTACATGACCAGTGGAAAAACCATAGCTTTGATTATACAGAACTTTGTCAGTAAAGTTATATGCCTTGAATACGCTGTCTAGGTTTGTCATAGCTCTTCTTCCAAGGAGCAAGCATCTTTTAATTTCATGGCTACAGTCACCATCTGCAGTGATTTTGGAGCCCCCCAAAATAAAGTCTGTCACTGCTTCCGCTTTTCCCCCATCTATTTACCATGAAGTGATGGGACCGGATGCCATGATCTTCGTTTTCTGAATGTTGAGTTTTAAGCCAACTTTTTCACTCTCCTCTTTCCCTTTCATCAAGAGGCTTTTTAGTTCCTCTTCACTTTCTGCCATAAGGGTGGTGTCATCTGCATATCTGAGGTTATTGATATTTCTCCCAGAAATCTTGATTCCAGCTTGTGCTTCTTCCAGCCCAGCGTTTCTCATGATGTACTCTGCATATAAGTTAAATAAGCAAGTTGACAATATACAGCCTTGACATGCTCCTTTCCCAATTTGGAATCAGTCCATTTTTTCCATGTCTGGTTCTAGCCGTTTCTTCTTTACCTGCATACAGATTTCTCAGGAGACAGGTAAGGTGGTCTGGTATTCCCATCTCTTGAAGAATTTTCCACAATTTTTTTTGATCCACACAGTCAAAAGCTTTAGCATAATCAGTGAAGCAGAAGTAGATTTTTTTTTGGCATTCCTTTGCTTTTTCTGTGATCCAGCGGATGATGGCAATTTGACCTCTGGTTCCTCTGCCTTTTCTAAATCCAGCTTGTACATCTGAAAGTTCTCGGTTCCCATATTATTATTATTATTAAACCCATTTGTAAATAAAAACCAACTAAAATTAATAGAAATTGGCCAGACTACTTAAGCCTATGGACAGAGCTAGAGTTTCAGCTCATATTATCGCTTAATAAAGCCCATAATAGAACCTCTAAATTCTATTTTCTTATATTTCACTCAGATGTCTACTACTTAAGAATATACAAAGTCACTTTTTAAAAAAAAATCCCAATCTGAGCTCTTTCTAGCATTTATACTCCTTTTTAATTAATTTATTAGTTTTATTTTTGGCTGTGCTGCATGTTCATTGCTGCGTGTGGGCTTCCCTAGTTGCAGTGAGTGGGGGCTACTCTTTGTTGTGCGGTACAGGCTTCTCATTGTGGTAGCTTCTCTTATTGTGGAATACAGGCTCAGGTTTGCAGGCTTTAGTAGTTGCAGAACAGAGGCTCGTTAGTTATGGCTCGCACGCCCTAGAGCATGTGGGTTACAATAATTGTGGCACATGAACTTTAGTTTTCCCAAATCGGAGATTAAACCCATGTTCCCTGCATTAGCAGGTGGATTCCCATCCACTCTACCAGCAGGGCTGTCCCCTAACATATATATTTCTTATATTCCCATGATCAGTCCTACTTGGAATCCATGATTCTTTCTTGTAATTTACTTCTTTCCCTCACATTTGGTACTAATTTTGTTCTCCCTTGGTAATATTTCCAGCTTAAGAATAAGTTTCTATGAGTTACCCACCAGTCTGCATTCCTGTGTAATTTTCTCTGCCACTACCCTGGCCTACTGGNCATACGGATGGCTAACAAACACATGAAAAGATGCTCAACATCACTCATTATCAGAGAAATGCAAATCAAAACCAAAATGAGGTACCACTTCACACCAGTCAGAATGGCTGCGATCCAGAAGCAATATTTTTTAGAAAGGTTAGCTGGGTTTTCCTTTGTCTTCTGAATCTTTGTATCCAAGTGCTTGCAGTTCACTTAACCTAAGATGTCTGTCTCTTCCCCTCCTGATACCTAGCTTCAGTGTGTGCCTCAAGTTCCAGCTCAGGCCCACTGTCTCATGGTCAGTAAGTTTGGGGATCACTTTAACATTTACATAGGTGTGAGACTGATGAGTGTCTCTTGGTTCACACTTTCTCATTTATATTGCGTCGTACCTTTTATGCCTCACAATACCTAATTTAATGCTTCCTATTCAGGGGGTGGGAGGAGGGCATGGCAACCCATCCAGTCTTCTTGCCTGGAGAATCCACGTGGACAGTGGAGCCTGGTGGGCTGAAGTCCATGGGGTCACAAAGAGTTGGACTTGACTGAATGACTAAGCATGCACATACAGGGTTTAGTAAGCATTTAGTAACCATTTGTTAAATTATTTTGATTCTTAGATCAATTTTGTTGTTACACAGTTTATTCCCAGGGGTTTATGCTGAAACCCAATGGAAAATGTCATTTTTTCCCCACAGCTGCCATTCCTCACTTTTCTTATTGTGTTGTCATCATGAAGTATAAATCTCACCTCCAGCTATAAGAACAGTTTGATTTTTAAAGACTAATTAGAATTATTCCAATGTTATTGCCGGTGGTTGGCTCAGAAACGGTGAATAAGTACATCAGGCTGAAGTCTGTCAGTGTGCGGCAGTCACCAGCTTTCCATAAGAGCAAACCCAGGTCTTTTGTGTGTCATTTAGGTCAGTGGGTTTCACACTTAGTGTGCATCAGAATCATCTAGCAGACTTGTTAAAATACAGATTTCTGAACCTCATCCCTAGAATTTCTGGGGTCATAGATGAAGCCTAAGAATTCTCATTACTCTGCTAATTAGAAGATCACATTCTGAGGATCACTGGTTTGAAGCTTTGCTACTCAAAGTGTGATCCACATACCAACAGCTTTGACCTCACTTGAGAGCTTGTTTGAAATTCAGGATTTTGAACTTGAAGACCTACTGAATCTGTATTTTCAATTTAACAAAATACCTGCCCAGGTGATCCACATGCAGATTTAATTTCAGAAATACTAGTTTAGGGGGAGACACTTATTTTCCTGCTGGCTGTCCAAGAAGCAGATAACAGATTACTATTGCTAGTCATCTTATGATCATAAGTGGAGCAAGCTTTTAAACAAAGCTGGTGATAGAAAAGGCAGAGTGAAGCTATGGAAAACACTAGGTCCTTCATTGAAATTGTTAATCTGGGTTCACTTTTGTGCTACATAATAATTTTATTTTATTTTTTGTTCTTGAACAAAAAATTTCTGTTATTGTTAAGGGCATTTTAAGTTGAAATTTCTATTTCTTACATATTAACTATACAAGTCTCTGGCATGAAAAGTGTTCATATATACTGCCTTGGATTAGTAAGACATTGCTGCCATATTATCTAAAAGCTTATGAATTTATTTTCCAATAAACTGGCATATCAAAAGCACCAGTATTTGGTGACAGTAATTTATGTTATTTTTAAAAAGTTAAAACTATTAATAGAATAAGGAAGAAAAACACACAAGGAAAGATAGTTTTCTTAGGCAGTTGAACAAATGTTGAAGGAAACAAGAAAGGAGAGGATTAAAGACAAAAATATTGCTTGAGGTGAATATAGCTAATCTGACTGTAAGCACAATTAATTGCACATTTCACCTGAGAGAAAGAAAAAAATAATAACAATATCCATAACTATTTTTGAGTATTATCACATGCCAGACATTGTGTTGTTTCTATACATAATTTAATACTGATTTATGACAGACAATATTGAAAACAGATGTATGTAATATGTATATATACATATTTTTTCAGTCACTCAGTCTTGTCTGACTACTTGTGACCCCATGGACTATACAGTCCATGGAATTCTCTAGGCCAGAATACTGGAGTTGATAGCCTTTCCCTTCTCCAAGGGATCTTTCCGACCCAGGGATTGAACCCAGGTCTGCTGCTTTGCAGGTGGGTTTTTTGCCAACTGAACCACAGGGTAAGCTCAAGAATATGGGAGTGGGTAACCTATCCCTTCTCCAGTGGATATTCCCAACCCAGAAATCAAACTGGGGTCTCCTGCATTGAAGGTGGATTCTTTACCGACTGAGCTATCAGGGAAGCCAATATATATAATACTCTTACTTTATTTGTTAGGAATCAGAAGTTATGAAAAATTTAGTAACAAGTCAAACAACTAGTAAAGTATAGGACTGTACATCAGACATAAGTCTTCATTCCATAGAGTTGGTTATTTTCCATAAAGTAAGAATAAAGCTGAAGAATTGAAATAGTCTAACTGTCCTCCTGGGAAATTTTCTCTTAGGAAAGTGATAAAGACAGTATAAGTTAGTTTTATGTACTTTCAGTTTTAAGGCATATTGATTATAAGCCAATTTTTTCATATTTTAAAGTATATAAGGTATTAAAACTAGTATAGGTATCTAATAACTGTTAATTTTCTCACATGAACAAGATCACCCCTATCTAATAAATCTCTGAATGGTCACACCAACAATTAAAAACTAAATAATAATGTTTAATTAATGTATTATTTACATATAAAATATCATGTTTTTTAGATGTTAAAATATTCAGTAACAAATTTGGACTAAGTTANTTTTTTAGATGTTAAAATATTCAGTAACAAATTTGGACTAAGTTAACAAATTAAAATAGTTACCCTCTAATTGACATATGAAAAGCTATGGTAAAACTGAGAATATTTTAACTATTCATTAACTTTTGTGTGTGTTCAATTACTGCTGGCATTAAGGCAAGAGAAAAATTAATATTGCTGTTCTTCAGCTGGCATTTTAAAAAAGAAATTAAGGCCATTCCGTGGAAAGAAAAACCATCATCCTCTAGAAAGTCTTTGTGGTGATTATACCTCTTGGGGAAAATCTTTCTCTACTAGATCTACAGTAACTCTTACATTATTTTCAGAGATGATTTTATGTAAGTATTATTTCATAACCACCGATTTTACATATCAACCTCTTAAGTGAGAAAATATAACCTTAGGGAGAAAAGGAACTATAAAAGAAATATTCCTTTGATCTATAATTAGCAGCATATCATTCATGGTAATTTAAGAACAAGGAATACAGCTATAGGCACTAAATCTGTTTCATGTACATACAAGATATTAATGAACCCTTCTAAAATCTGGGGGCTTTTTCTATTAAA
>SJYQ01000672.1:936410-977019 GCA_006410935.1 Redunca redunca
AGAATTGTCACTTTTTCTCTACTAAATGTTAAATGTATAATACTTCAAAATATGAGCTCAATAAAAAATGTATTTGGTAATAAAATAAAATTAGCAAGTGTATTTACATTAAAGCCTGAAGCAATAAAAATGCATGTACTGAATAATAAAAGTATGATATAATTTTTAACTTTGAAAAATATAAATATTTAAAAACATGGAATGCAAGATAAAATGCTAAAATGCCTCAATATTTAACTTGGTGACATATGGTATATTTCAAGGAAACTGCTGCAGTTTTAAAGATACATAACCTAGCAGCTTCACATTTGTAGGAAGAGTTGGTGAAAAGTCAAGTCATACTTAAAAGATGCATTGCATTGAATACAGGCCAGCAGATCCATTTATTTAGCTATACTAGTGATTGGGGCAGGTCACCAATGTGATGTCTTGCTGACTGATAATGAGTGTGAAAACATTACCAATTAGTGGACTGCTCAGGCTTCAATTTTTTAAGTGTGGCTTTGGAAACAATTAAAAATGTGTCTTTTAATAGCAACTACATATTTTAAATAATGTGTACCTAAGAAACAGATATAAAATAACATCTGAAAAGTTAAAAGGAATATTTAAAGCAAATAAAAATACATTTTCCACTTATAAAAATAGTAGAATTAGAATATGACAACAATACCAAAAAAGCAGGGGGAGGGGGACGGGGATAGAGAAGGAAAGCATGATGATATAAGGTTTTTCACCTATGTGCGAAGTACATTAATATTATAGGAAGGTAGCCTCTGATAAGCTAAATATATATTTTATGTACATTATTTTCAGCCTCAGAACTATTAATATTTAGGGCTGGATAAATCACTGTTGTTGAGGACTGTCCTATACATTGTAGGATGTCTAATAGCATCTCTGACTGGCCCCTAGATGCAAGTTCAGTTCAGTTGCTCAGTTCTGTCCAACTCTTTGCAACCCTATGGATGGTTGCACGCCAGGCTTCCCTGTCCATCACCAACTCCCAGAGCTTGCTCAAACTCATGTCTATTGAGTCAGTGATGCCATCCAATCATCTCATTCTTTGTCATACCCTTTTCCTCCTGCCTTCCATCTTTCTCAACATCAGGGTCTTTTTCAAAGAATCAGTTCTTCCCATGAGTTGGCCAAGGTATTGGAGCTTCAGCTTCAGCATCAGTCCTTCCAATAAATATTCAGGACTGATATCCTTTAGGGTTGACTGGTTTGATCTCCTTGCAGTCCAAGAGACTCTCAAGAGTCTTCTCCAACAGCACAGTTCAAAAGCATCAGTTCTTTGGTGCTCAGCTTATACTCCAACTATCACATCCATACATGACTACTGGAAAAACCATAGCTTTGACTAGACAGACCTTTGTTGGCAAAGGTCTGTCTATTATGCTGTATAGGTTGGTCATAGCTTTTCTTCCAAGGAGCAAGCGTCTTTTATTTTCATGGCTACAGCCACCATCTGCAGTGATTTGGGAGCCCCCCAAAATAAAATCTATCAGTTTCCATTATTTTTCTATCTGCTTGCCATGAATTGATGCACCTGGATGCCATGATAGTTTTTTGAATGGTGAGTTTTAAGCTAGCTTTTTCACTCTACTCTTACACTGACTTCAAGAGGCTCTTTAGTTCCTCTTTGCTTTCTGCCATAGGGTAGTGTCATCTGCATTTCTGAGGTTATTGATATTTCTCCCAGCAATCTTGATTCCAGTTTGTGCTTTATCTAGCCCGGCATTTCACCATGATATACTCTGCATATAAGTTAAATAAACAGGGTGGCAATATACAACCTTGACATACTCCTTTCCCAACTTGGAACTGGTCTGTTCCATGTCCAGTTTTAACTGTTGCTTCTTGACTTGCATACAGGTTTCTCAGGAGGCAGGTCAGGTGGTCTGGTATTCCCATCTCTTTCAGAATTTTCCACAGTTTGTTGTGATCCACACAGTCAAAGGCTTTGGCATATTCAGCAAAGCAGAAGTAGATGTTTTTCTGGAACTCTATGGCTTTTTCTATGATCCAATGGATGTTGGCAATTTGGTCTCTGCTTTTTCTAAATCCAGCTTGAACATCTGGAAGTTCTCAGTTCATGTACTGGTGAAGCCTAGCTTGGAGAATTTTGGGCATTACTTTGCTAGGGTGTGAGATTATTGCAACTGTGCAGTAGTTTGAACATTCTTTGTTATTGCCTTTCTTTGGGATTGAAATGAAAACTGACCTTTTCCAGTACTGTGGCCACTGCTGAGTTTTCCAAATTTGCTGGCATATTGAGTGTAGCACTTTAACAGCATCATCTTTTAGATACAAGTAGCACTCCTTTAACTGTGAAACTAAAGTGTCTTCAGGCATTTCCAAATGTCCCCTATTTCAAAAGTTGAGAACTATTGTCTTAAATAAACAAAAAAAAAAACCCACTAGAAATCAGTATAATAGTAAATCAGTAAATTTGATAAAAATATCTTTAACTAAATAAGTAGTTAATCCAAAAGAAAGCAGGAAAATAGAAAAATACATGACAAGAGCAGATGATTCAAACAGAAAACAAAATCACTCAAGCTAAAAGCTCAAGTGTCGTCTTAGATTTCTCCCAAGATTCCTACTCCCACCTGCTATGATCACTAAATTTTGCATTTTCTTTTTCCTTAACACCTCTACTTTCCATTTTCTTCTCTGTATTTACAAATCTTTGTTTACCTTCAGGCCTTTCATTAGGATCATTTCATTAGAACCTTATTCCAATCCAGTCTTCCTTCTACTGCTGCCAGAGATAGCTGGCTATATTATTCCCCTGCTTAAGATGCTTCAGTGTCTTGATTTGCTACAGCAAGAGATGAAACCCCTTAAAACAACATACACAGTCTCAACAATGTGTCCTCCCTACTCCTCCAAGCTTATATGTATCTAGTGACCACATTCATTATTATATTCCTTTCTCTAATCCAGAGAGTCACAGTCTTTGCTCTGGCAACTGGGAATTACCATCCACAGAAAGATTACTTCAGATCTTGATTATAGTTAAGCTACACTGTATGCCTACATTATCATATCTCACCTTTCAGCTAATGAATACCTATCCTGCTTTCAGGTTTTAACCTTTATTTGAAATCTCTCTTTATCCTCATATGAGGATCCTCATCCATTTGCCATGATTATAGCTCATTAATCTATTTCATCAACAGTAACACTTTATTATACTTATTTTGTCTATATTTGTGTTGATCTTTGTCTATTTCACAATTATGTCTTCTCCCTTATATTTTTATCTCCATTGCTTGGCATGGCAACTACTGTTTAAAACACGATTAGTACAAGTTTAGTATACACAGAAAAACAGTAAAATATGGTGTGGAAGAAGAAACAAAAGAATGCTACATTTCAGCACAAAGAAATGTCTCATTTCTCTCTTCTGTTTGATGATATTCCAGAATATATTTTAACTACAGAATAAATGGAAATTGCCTATAAAAGGAAGCCCATACTAATGTGGCTAGTCTAATTCACAGAAAACGTTTCTTATATTTGGAGCACCACACACACAGATGCATGCCAAATATCTAAAGTGTAGCCAGTCCAGTGAAAGGAGTAAGAAGGGAGGATAGAATAAGAAGGCTAAAAACAACAACAAAGCAGTGATGTTATAGAAGTGAATAAGCAAATAATGCTTAATAAAAGTGGGGGCATGTATGGTTAATCCTATATTATTGAATTGACCTCAAGCAATAAATGTTGGTGATTTTGTCATCAGCATAATATAGCCTCTAGGCCACATGCTGAGAACCGTTCTCCATTGTTTTGAGACAGATGACATCAGTTCTGCCCTGATACATGTCTGGGTCAGTGTCACAGTTTGCAGATGTAATGTAGCAGTTGCACATTTTTAGCATACCATGAGAAAATCTGACCTGTCACTTCTTGGTCAAATCTTGCTTAATCACATATAATTTTAAATGTTAAGTGACAAATCAGGAGAATTTTCTTTGGTCAAAAGATGAGAGTGCCATAAAATGGCTAAGGTGAGTGTAATTTTGACGATCTTTAAAATATGATTTAAGATTGACTGTTGAGGTATTTTAGATTTGTTTCATACTGCTGAATTTATATAATAAATTTTTAATACTTTCAGATTGAGATTAAGCTATGAAGACTAAAGGTTAGTTAAGATTTAAGAGATAGTCTTCATTGGAATATTTTTTAAAGAAATGCAGCTTTGTTATATACATTAGGTTAGCCACCAAAAGTGTTTCTAATTAATATCAAGACTTCCCAAATGAATAGATTAAATCACTTATTTATAATCATTGTGTTATTTTATTTATAAGTATAAATAATCATAAGCATTTTAAAATTATGGATGAAACTTTTCTTATTCTCATCTCAGCTCTGCTTATCCCACAACCTGATATGTAATGATGACTACCTTAAAAAAACATTTTATTTTTCCAGTAGGGGTGATGTTAACAAAATGGTGAAAAGAGACAATGAACTGACCAACACAACCTTACATACACACAATTAATAAACAATAAAGTACCCTGAAGTAAAGATATCCCAGTAGTCACAATTCAGCTCAAGAAATGTTACATTATCAGCAACATAGACCAGACCATTCTATAGAGTCCCGTGCAGTCACTATCTCTTCTTCTCCCAAAAGGTAAGTACTATCCTAAGTTTTAACACCACAGTTTTTAAATTTTATCACCATAAAATCTCACATGTGGGAGATAATAAATGTTTGTTCTAAAACCATAATTTAGATTTGCCTGCTTTTGAACTTAATATAAATGCAATTGTGCAGTATGTATGTGTGTGAGATTCCTCTATGTTGAGGTGTATCTCTGTAGTTCATTCCTTATATATATTATATATATATTATGTTGTATATATAATTGTTTTGTAGACTCAATTTTTAGGTTTGCAGTAAAATTGAGAGGGTAATATAGCGATTTCCCATATATCCCCTTCCTCCACACATGCATAGCTTCCCTGACTATCAACACCCCCTACCAGAATGGTGCATTTGCTACAACTGATGAACTACATTGTGTATCATAATCACCTAAAGTCTATAAAACTATAGACTTCATTCTTAGTGTTGTACATTTTATGGTTTTGGATAAATGCATAATGACATTAATCCACCAGTGTAGAGTCATAGAGTGTATCTTTACTGCTCTAAAAATCCACTATGCTACTCCTGTTCATCCCCTTACTACACCCCTACCCCCTGGAAACCTCTGATCTTTTTATTGTCGTCATAGTTTTGTCTTTTCCAATTCATACAATTAGAATCACACAAACATATAGTATTTTCAGATTGTCTTATTTTCATTTAGTAATATGCATTTAAAAATAAGATTCCTCCTTGTTTTTTCATGACTTTATAGCTCTTTTCTCTTTAGCACTGTATAACATTCTATTGTCTGGATGTACCACAGTTTATCTTTCCATATAATGGAGGATATCTTAGTTATTTTCAAGTCTTAGTAATTGTGAATAAAGCTGCTAAAAACATCTTTGTGAAGCAAATCACTTTTTACAAGGTAAATTATTCTATCTCTGTCTCAAATATTCCTAATAATAAATCAAGTTCATGATTAATGAGTATGGATATAACACAGAGGAAAGAGGAATCATTGGGTTAGAGGGTCACATAATGGCATCATATAGTTTTAATTTTCAGTGATCTCTGTGCTAAGGAGTTATCAGTCATAGGAACTGATATGATGATCCAAAGATCAGGATATGTATTGACTGGTGAAAAATACTTTTCTAAAATATGACTCATTGCTTTATCTCAAGGGACTAAGAGGGCATTTATATTAGGTATTTATTTACAGAGTCTACTGCCTGTGGTATTAAATTCCATAATGACAACTGTAAGACAAGGATCACATATTATCTTTAAGCCAGTAAAATGTTTTGTAGCCCAGGGCAGTAGGATAATATTGATTCATTTGAGAACAATGGCTACCAGCACTGTTAACCCCTTTTATATTAAGCTGCAAAAGCCTTATCTAATAGTAATATATACCACAGAATTTTTGTTAAGTGCCAGCTGATCCTTTGTTGTAGCAAGTATAAAGAAAATGAATTTTTAAGTTTTACAAATTCTCCTGATATTCTTTTGCAAACTTAAATAAATCATATTCCTGTAGTTATGTAAATGGTGTTACTTTCTTCTGTTCTTCTTCGGAAGCTAAGGTTACTAAAAATATGTAGTGCCAGATCATAGAGAATTAAATCTGATAGCATATGTTGGTGGAGCCAGGAATTATTAAAACAGACACAGTATGTAGTATGTTGAGAGACAAAAGTGGCTTAATTATTTAGTTATGCTGTTTCAACCTTCACAGTTGGCTTTTCAGGACTAATGCATTAAAGAAGCCATGCCAAAGAAGAGATTTTTTTTTTTTTTNAGAGTTTTTTTTTTTTTTTTTTTTTGCTTATTGTGGTGACATCTTGGTTGAAGACAGAAATATGAATGAGAAAGCCAAAGTGAATTAATTAAACTAGCTGGAGATTTGTTCTTGGCCTAAACAGGTGATTTTTTCAAACTTGGCTGCACATCAAATTCAGCTGAGAAACTTTAGCTGCTATTGAAGCCTGGTTTCCACGCCCAGGTACTCTGATTTTATTGGTCTCAAGCGTAGCCTCAGTTTTCTGTTTCTAATGTACAGTAGGATTGAGAACTATTGACCCAGTTAGGTAACAGAAAGGAACATGGATTTTCAAGAGTCAGAATACACCCAGTTAGAGCTTCAGCTGTAAGTATAATTTATGAGGGTCAATAAAACCTGATGAGGCTCAGCCTTCAAAAAAGCCATCAAGAGAATAAAATAAAATTATTCATGTGAAAACTGATGGCCTAGAATTTGGCATGTAATGGGCATTAATAAATATTTTTTTATTCTTTTCTGCATCATCCCTTCACATGATGGCCCTTTAAAGAATAGGAGACCAAATATAACAGTCACTATTTATTGCCTATATGCTGTATCTATTTTCTTTATATTCTAGTTCTGGTTCAGAGGACATTGCTGGGTCATATAAGGGATAAAGAAGTTAGTAAACATGTTATTCTTCTACCTCATCCACATCAGTGTCTGATTTGTTGCTTCCTGTTCATTCTTCCTCTGGAAAGACTTTTCTAACTGCTGCCCCTACCCCAACCTAGGCTGGATTCCAGTATGTCCCACCTACCTGATGTTGGTAATGAATCTGTAGAATTTACTGTTGTATCTCTCAAAGCCCATAGTACCATTTAATAATTTTAACTGAATGAATAAATGAAAGAATTTGAGATGTTATAACAGAAGATGAGCAGTGGGAATGCAAAGTGAATCAATGGAGAACTAATTTGATTTCAGTTGTTTTATCTTTATTTTGTGTTCAGTGTGTAAACACTTTTGTTATTTGCGATGACCTTACATCTAATTAGATCTTCCTGGTGGCTTAGACGGTAAAGCATTTGCCTGCAATGTGGGAGACCCAGGTTCTATTTCTGGGTCAGGAAGATCCCCTGGAGAAGGAAATGACAATCCACTCCAGCTCTCTTGCCTGGAAAATCCCATGGACAGAAGAGCCTGATAGGCTACAGTCCATGGGGTCTCAAAGAGTCGGACATGACTGAGCGACTTCACTTCACTTCACTTCACAATGTTATAACAGTGAGTACAAGGCAATATTTAGCTGAGTATCAAATAGATGGTTGTGATATTAACATAATTTTAAAGAGTATATGAAATGTTTTTACATGAGCAATTTTATCTAATTCTTTCATCTATTTTTTTCCCATTTAGGTTTTCAAAAAACATTTTTTGACTGTCCACTGTAGTATGACAAATGCTGATCTAAGTATTGAAGATATAGAAGTTAACAAGACCCACAGTGTCTTAGTTCTCTTTGAACTCAAAATCTAGTCAATATAGACAGGAAAAAAAAAAAAAGTAAACATCATAGTACTATTTCAGTAGTAGTAAATGTTCAAAGAAAAGGATATGAAAGAAAGTGGTGTCGGTATGTGTGTCAGGGAGATTGCTTAAGGAGGTCTTCTCTCAGAAACAAACAGCAGGTAGGGATCCAAAAGACATCAATGAGATGGCCATGTTAAGTCTGGTGGGTGGAAAACTATAGCTCAGTGGAACTGAAAGTGTAAATTCCCCAAGATGTCTCTGAGTTGCTGTGTTCCATAAACAGTGAAACTCTCATGTAACTACATCAAAAGCAAGGAGAGAAGGGTGGGAACTGAAATTGAGGATAGCCTAGACAGCTAGAGACCAACTCACTACAGCCTCATATGTCATGGACAGAAGTTTGTTCTTCATTCTCAATATGATAGGAAGTTATTGGCATATTAAAGATTCTAGAAACTATCAAGTTTATATTTAAATCTGTTCAGATTTACATTTAAGAAAACACTTGGATGGCTTTGAGAATGGAATCGGCAATGAGGGGGAGTATTGGTAAAGAATGGGGAATATATGAGCACCAGACTGGAGGCACTGCCATCGTCCATGCAAGTGATGATGGCAGATCACCCTAAGGAGCAGCCATTAATGGATAGAAAGAATACATTTTGGATTCACAGTAGGCAGTGCTCACTGGTGGACTGGGTGTTGGTTGGGGTGGTATTAATTGCATATGAACAGTCCAGCTCTGTCCCTTGTGATGGGGGCTTGATGGTTGGGTAATATGTATAAGACTAGGTCCTTCCCCTGCGTCCTTGGAGACTTAACACAGGGCTCAGGCAGTGATTCCTAATCACTCCTTCTGAGGACAGCCTTGTGAATGTCAGGAGAAACTTTGCTTAAGATTAAGAATCTCAACAGTTCTTTAAAGGACGATTAGGGTTTAGAAAGTAGTGTGCCAAAGCATGACGGTAGAGAAGAAAACAACTTGAAAAAATTGGAGAGACACTGAGTATATCAGTTTGTGTGGGTCAAAGATTCCTATAGGGGAATAGTGAAAGATATATATGAAAAACAAATGTGGGTTTATTTTATGCAGAGCCATGAATGTCATACTGGAGTTCATGCTTTATGGCTTTATGAAACTCAGGCTTTTTTCAAAAAAATCTTGTGATAGCATAACAAGGAGATTGATGTAATAGTGTCCAATAATGACTTAGAGTTGGGGAAAGACTGAAAGCAAGGAGACTATGTAAATATCATTCAAGGAGGATTATTTATCCATCCAAGTGAATGTCCATTTGTTCACTTAACATTAATTGTGTGCCTGCTGTATGCTAAAAACAATGGACTCTGCTCTTATCTAAAAGTGGAATCAAATATGTTCTGAAAAAGCTGTAGCTGGACACACTCCTAAAGAGAGGTTAAAATATAAAGCTCTTAATTCACGAAAGAAAAATATCTGGAATAGCAACTTGCTTTTATTAGTCTGATTCTCTGATATGATTCATAGCTTTAAAGTGTGTTTGCCACATGAGATTGATTATTTCCAAGGATAGATTTTTGAATATCTCCCTGTAAAAGTAATTGAATATTTTATATACTCACAAATGTGTGTTTTGAAGGCCTCCCAGTTGGGAGAAGGCAGCGGCACCCCGCTCCAGTACTCTTGCCTGGAAAATCCCATGGACAGAGGAGTCTGGTGGGCTGCAGTCCATGGGGTTGCCAAGAGTCAGACACAACTGAACAATTTCACTTTCACTTTTCACTTTCATGCATTGGAGAAGGAGATGGCAACCCTGTCCAGTGTTCTTGCTTGGAGAATCCCAGGGACGGGATAGCCTGGTGGGCTGCTGTCTATGGGGTCGCACAGAGTCGGATACAACTGAAGCGACTTAGCAGCAGCAGCAGCAATTGATGAATATTTAAAATAGCCAGATATTCAGCCAGATATAACTTAAATAAAACTATTATTGTATTTTATAATATTGGTACACCTCATTCCATGCACTTTAAACGTTTTACACATAGAAAAATTAGTTGTTATAAAACTAAACAATACCACTTACCATTGGATGTTGCACTCATCTAAGCCCTTTTAAATTTATATATGGAAAAAGATATATAAAACTAAAACACAAGTCTTTTCCTTATTTTAGATTACATGATATCTTGTATGGATTTTTGTTGGGTGAAACTTTTAACAATAATATATAAAAGCCCAGCCCAACTGTATTTGACACTATCATCGGTGACAGAAGGAGGCATAGAGGGAGCACAATAAAGTAAGTATTGAGTATGTGATAGGAATTTGAAAACAAGGTAAAAATATCTGATTTTCCAGCCTTAAGAAAAGAACGGTGGCTAAAGATTACAGGAAGATATATTAAATCCAATGGGGAAAAACAAACAAATGAAAACAGGATAATAGGAGGCAGTGGTGAAAGCAACTACCGGCCACAGCACTGGTGGTTTGCAAGGAACAGCACAGTTGGAGGCTGGCTCCAGCTTCTCATTTCTTCACTAAATGTTCCGGTTCCAAGACTGGGACCTCTTTCTCTGAACACATGCTTTAACTTTATAAAAATGTCAATGTTAAAATAAAGAGCTTGAAAAACCAGTTAGATATCACATTTTCATCAATTTTAGGAAGTGAGTTTTACCTGTACTTCTAGGCTAGAATAGATTGTCATCACATATTAGCAGGAAAAAAAAACATTAAATACTCCTGATAAAACCACATATCAGTATTTACATAGTGGGAGAAACTCCCCTGTCAACTCCCAAATGTTGATTTTTTTTTGCAATGAATTTTACTGAACCTCTATATTTTTATAGCTATGCTTTGAATCCATTACAGCCCAACAATACTTATATTGGGTTATTTATGTTATCTTAGAGAGTAGAATGTAACTTCAGGCTTTAATTACTCATGTGAGTTAAGTAAATTTTTCAGAAATGAAAGATGTTTCATAAATTCATTAGACAGAAATGAACAGAGTTATAGCTACAATAGGTGCTTGGGAGTTTGCTCTCAATGAGTACTTTCTTCACATCATGTTTTTGAAACCTACATTCTGTTTTCAAAGTATTATTTGTGTTAGAAAATAAACTGATAAAATCTTATTTTCTTCCAGAGAACTTTAGAAACTTTCTATGAAATGTGAAAAATGTGCATATAGTTCTTGTCTCTAAAGAATTTTAATAAAGTAAATTATTGAATAAAATTTCANAAGTAAATTATTGAATAAAATTTCAGATGATTACATTAAAACAAGTAAAACTGCACAATACAAAATTCTTTATTATGAACCATATTAGTTAATGAATAATGTTACAACAGATTTAAAATAAAGAACATTTAATCAAGGTATAGCATGGCTTTAAAGCTCATTTAATAAGCAATTACTTCTGTTTCACTGAAAACCAGCAGGCTGTGTCTTAATTTCCATGTGAGGCAAAGCAAATGCCATGAGGTCTTTCTTTAAACATAGACAAAGTAAACCCAATCAAAATCAACACAGTTCACTACTATGAGATGCATGAATTTTTAAATAAATTATTTTGCTTTCAAATAAACTTGAATAAAGGTCCTGAAGTTTTGCTCAGCAGTCAATTAATGCACCTCCATTTAGCCTCTTTAAAAAACAAAGGCTATTAGAATGTAGGTATATTTTTATGGAATAGCTAAGGTTTATCAGTTACTCAGCTGAGAACTTTGAATATCTTTTCCATATAGATATCATAATGCATTAAATTGTCCATGTGACAAAACTCCATGTAAAAATGAATTAATTGATGGCATTCTATTTATTCTGACCTTATTTACTCTGTTTTAGAAAATAATGATGAATTATTGAGTACAATTGATAGCTCAGAGATATTAACAGTTACTAGCAGAACTTGTATAACAGATGAGAATAACAACTTTTGAGCAACAATTGAAAAATGTTTGTAACCTAATATCTGAAACTATGTTACATTATTTGACTTCTATGACATCTAACTTTTAGACAGAAGGCTAGTGTGCCTAGAGAGGAATGAGCTAGACCTTTCTGAAAATTATAGGACAAATTATAGAGTTTTGATTTAATTTTAAGAAAAGGGAAAACCATTGAAATGTTTTAAGCAGAGATGAATTCTTTACATGTGTGCTTTGAGAAGATAATCCTGGCTACAAGATAATTCTGGAGAATTTATTAATGGGAGTCCATATTGGAAGTAGGCACAAAATGTAGGATAGAATGCCTAAGGAAAGAGAACAGTTACTTATTTAAGGATATCTGTATAGTTGGAAGAGAGAATTGTACAAGGCTAGTGCCTTGATCCTGGACTTCCCAGCCTCCAGATAATGAAAAATATATATTTAGCAAGTAAAATCAATAGGACTTGGTGGTGGTTGCATATGGAAGCAAAGGCTGACCCAAAGTGTCTGATATATTTAACTAGCAAAATTATATGCCATTAATTAAGAAAGTAAGCACTGGGAGAATGCTGAGTACAGGAAAGCTTTTGTAGACTGTTGTAAGTTCATTTTTTGAAAAATCGGGTTCAAAATATATCCTGGGGCAGGGGATATCACAAAACATAGTAGAATTACAACTGCTACTGCTAAGTCACTTCAGTTGTGTCCAACTCTGTGAGACCCCATAGATGGTAGCCCACCAGGCTCCCCCGTCCCTGAGATTCTCCAAGCAAGAACACTGGAGGGGGTTGCCATCTCCTTCTCCAATGCATGAAAGTGAAAAGTGAAAGTGGAGTTGCTCAGTCGTTCTACTCTTAGCGACTCCATGGACTGCAGCCTACCAGGCCCCTCTGCCCACGGGATTTTCCAGGCAAGAGTACTGGAGTGGGGTGCCATTGCCTTCTCCAATAGTAAAATAGAAATCACCAATTCTGAGTTTGTCTAGAGTAGATAAAGAAAGTCTAAATTGGAAATACAGATTGTGATTCATCTGTTACTATGATATGAATGTTTGCGTCTCCCCCAAACTTATACGTTGAAATCCTAACCTCAAAAGAAGATGGTACTAGGAGGTGGGTCATTTGAAGGTGTATAATGCCTTGGATGTTGCACTGTGAAGAAAGTGGAGCGCCGAAGAATTGATGCTTTTGAACTGTGGTGTTAGAGAAGACTCTTGAGAGTCCCTTGGACTGCAAGGAGATCCAAGTGATCCATCCTAAAGGAGATCAGTCCTGGGTGTTCATTGGTAGGACTGATGCTGAAGCTGAAACTCCAATATTTTGGCCACCTCATGCGAAGAGTTGACTCATTGGGAAAGACCCTGATGCTGGGAGGGATTGGGGGCAGGAGGAGAAGGGGATGACAGAGGATGAGATGGCTGGATGGCATCATTGACTCGATGGACATGATTTTGAGTGAACTCCAGGAGTTGGTGATGGATAGGGAGGCCTGGCGTGCTGAGATTCATGGGGTCACAAAGAGTAGGACATGACTGAGCAACTGAACTGGACTGAACTGAATGCCTTGGAAAAGATGATCAAGAGAGATTCTCTAGCCTATTCTATGTAGGGACAGAGTGAGAAGGTGCCAGCTATGAACAGGGAGAGAGCCTTCACCAGAGTTCAGTTACGCTAGTGCCTTGGTGCTGGACATCCCACCTTCCAGAACGATGAAAAATACTGATCAGTTGTTTATAAGCTACCCAATCTATGGTATTTTATTAGATCAGCCTGAATGGATAGGACATCTACATATAGGGGGCAACTGAAGCCAAAGACATGATGATATTAACTCAGAAAACAAAATAGAAGGGACAGAAAAAGAGCAGAATTTAAACTGAGTCTTAATTGGGACCTAATTTTAATGGTATCAAAAAGCTCATATTCTAGAAAGAAAGAAGAAATGCGCACATACATACAAAACTATTAAAATATACATTGTGGCCCTAATAGTCTAAATTCTTTCTTTGAGGTCCAGGAAAAAGCATATGATTGGTGTTAACAAGGAGTTCTGGTCAGTGGGATATAAGAAAACACACAGACATCCAAGAGCAATTCATACAAGAAAAATTGAGATTATTTTTGTGAAAATATAATCTAACCTCAAATGAAAGAAAGGTTGAGGCTTCTCATACTGTGGATGTAGCACAACCTGTGACAAGTGGACACAAAGTAAAGTGGGAAAGGTGGAAGATATGAAATGCTTCAGGACACAGTCTGCCAATAAAACGCTTGTATTTGGGGTGCATAAAGAAATCAGAAGATAATGAAAATATACACCTCATTCTTTGGAAGCACAGAGAACATAGTTTCTAACTCCCTCTAATGGAATCACAGAGTCTTCGTAGACTAGGTAGCATTTGTTAATGGGAATTTTCAATGTGAACAAAGGAAGAACAATTTTTTAAATTAGAAAATGGTTTTGATATAAATTATTTTAGGAAATATATACAAAAGTATTTTCTCCCCATTATCCACGAGATGAAATATCTGAAGAGAGAGAGAATACTTTAGAACAAATTCCACTGAAAGGAAAAATGATAGCAGAGGTGAGGGTGAGGTGGAGGATGAAAGGTAAGGAGAGAACTACTGCAACAGAGGGTTGACTGTGGACAAAATTTGTCACCAAACTTTCACAGAGAGCATAGCAAAAGAGGATGATTAGAAATTGACTTATGAAGACTAGAATGTGAGAATAGTCATGTTTCATTGTGAAGAATATGATATTATTGAGAGAAGAAATAAATGTGTGGGATTGTTTGGGGAATCTAAGTAGAGTAGTGATTTGTGTACCACGAAAGTGAAAGTATTAGCCGCTCAGTCATGTCCCACCCTTTGAGACCCCATGGACTGTACTCCTCCAGGCTTTTCTGTCCACAGGATTCTCCAGGCAAGAATACTGGAGTGGGTTGCCATTCCCTTCTCCAGAGGATCGTCCCAACCCAGGGATCAAACCTGGGTCTCCTGCATTGCAGGCAGATTCTTTACCATCTGAGCCACGAGGGAATCCCTTTGTTTACCATGGATGTTTCTAAACAGCAAAAGTGCCTATTAAATTTTCTGTGCTGTGTGTAGCCTTTGACCCATATATGAATGTGTTTTATATGTGGCGTTACAGCAATATACACAATACATATTGTATACTGAGCTGGCCAAAAAGGTTTATTGAACTTTCTTGCCTAACCCAGTAATGTGTGTGTGTGTGTGTGTGTGTGTGTGTGTATCTATCTGTCTATCTATCTATATAATAATATGAAGTACCTTGTGTCTTATAAAGGTAGCTAAGGAATGGCTGATATCTGTCTACCAGCATAAATACTTGAGTGGGTTGTTCAGTGACTCAGTCATGTCCAACTTTTTGTAACTCCATGGACTGCAGCAAACCAGGCTTCCCTGTCCTACAACATCTCCTGGAGCCAGCTCAAACTCATGTCCATTGAGTTGGTGATCCCATCCATACATCTCCTGCTCTTTTGTCCACTTCTCCTGCCTTCAATCTTTCCCAACATCAGGGTCTTTCCTATGACTCAGCCTTTCACATCATGTGGCCAAGGTACTCGAGCTTCAGTTTCATCAGTCCTTCCAATGAATATTCAGGAGTGATTTACTTTAGGATTGACTGGTTTGATCTCCTTGCAGTCCAAGGGACTCTCAAGAGTCTTCTCCAACACCACAGTGCAAAAGAATCGATTCTTCGGTGCTCAGCCTTCTTCATGGTCCAACTCTCACATTCAAACGTGATGACTGGAAAAACCATAGCTTCTACCATACATAACTTAGTCAGCAAAGTAATGTCTCTGCTTTTTAATATGCTGTCGAGGTTGGTCATAGCTTTTCTTCCAAGGAGAAAGCATCTTTTAATTTCATGGCTACAGTCACCATCTGCAGCGATTTTGGAGACCAAAAAAAAAAAAAAAAATCTGTCACTGTCTCCATTGTTTCCCCATCTATTTGCCATAAATGATGGGACCAGATGCCATGATCTTAGTTTTTTGAATGTTGAGTTTTAATCCATTTTTTCACTCTCCTCTTTCACCTTCAAGAGGCTCTTTAATTCCTCTTCACTTTCTGCCATAAGGGTAGTGTCATCTACATGTCAGAGGTTACTGATGTTTCTTCCAGCAATATTGATTTGAGCTTGTACTTCATCCAGTCTGGCATTTTGCATGATGCACTCTGCACATAAGTTAAAAAGCACGATGACAATACATAGCCTTGATGTACTCCTTTCCCAATTTAGAATCCGTCCATTGTTCCATATCTGGTTCTAACTGTTGCTTCTTGACCTTCATACAGGTTTCTCAGGAGTCAGGTCATATGGTCTAGTATTCCCATCTCTTGAAGAATTTTCCACATTTTGTTGTGATCCACACAGTCAAAGGCTTTAGCGCAGTAAATGAAGCAGAAGTAGATGTTTTTCTGGAATTCTCTTGCTTTTTCTATGATCCAGCAGGTGCTGGCAATTTGATTTCTAGTTCCTCTGCCTTTTCTAAATCCAGTTTAAAAATCTGGAAGTTCTAGGTTCATGTACAGTTGAAGCCTAGCTTGGAGAATTTTGAGCATTACTTGGCTAGCATGTGAAATGAGTGAAATTGTGCGGTGGTTTGAACATTCTTTGGCACTGCCTTTCTTTGGTATTGAAATGAACACTGACATTTTCCAGGTACTTGAACACGTACTATACTATTTTAAACTATTGTCTGTTTTTGAGGAAATCGTATTTTTTAGAAAAAAAACAAAGTCTTAAAGCAGCATATATATCAGAGAAATATTGATTCTCTTTTGGAAAGTTAATTAAAATAATACAATCCACGATTTACTGAGCAATTACTATGTTCCAAACACTATGCTGAGAATTTTATATCTGTTATCCACTTTAATCCTTATCCTTGGTTTTATTATTTTCTCATTCCCATTTATAGGTGGCAAAACTGACTTACTCAATCATTTGAGCAAGATCTCTGCATCCTGAACGATACAGCGAGGTTTCTAACTACCGGTGTATTAGAGATAAAAGTTTTTAACCCAAACCACTCCCTAGGTTTAACCTGGTAATGATTTATTTTAACTTTGCAAACCAAATCTAACAGGTTGATTTAAAACAAACAAACAAGAAACAACTACCTTTGCTTCTTTTTATATTTCTTGAATTTAGCCCAAGAACAACTGGGCTTCCCAGGGTTCAGTCTTGGCAGACTTTACATTATTCCCTGCCCCACAGCACACGCTCAAAGGGAAGCACACAAATACATACACAAAAGCATATACCTGACTCCTAAAACCTTAATGGAGGATATATATTTTTAATGAAATTTCCATGATACAGTGGAGAAGAGTGGACATCATAAAAAATCCTCTTTAAATGCCAGACTTCCACCATGGTTCCTTTCACAGGATGACTCTTCTAATAATTTTTCTACTTACACTCTATCTTTCCCTTCTAAAATTTTTTCTAGTCCCTCTCTCTCTCCTCTCTTTTCCAAGTATAACTATGGCAGTTCATGATTTTCCTCCTACAATTAGAGCTGTCTGGAACGTTCTATTCTTTTTTCTATACTCGTGTACTTGCAGTCCATCTACCAATGGACCTAGCTAAAAAAACTCATTTTCTTTAAGGTTTAGTGTGCTGTGGGTTGAGGAAATAATCTAATATTTATTTTCAGTCATTGAAAATTTTAGATTATATATGTATAATGTGGGACTTCCCTGGTGGCTCAGTGATAAAGAATCCTCCTGCCAATGTAGGAAGTGCAGGTTCTGTCTCTGGGTTGGGAAAATCCCTGGAGAAGGAAATGGCAACCACTTCAGTATGTTTGCCTGGGAAATCGCATAGAGAAGAAACTGATGGGTTACAGTTCATGGGGTCACAAAAGAGTGGAACATGACTTAGCAACTAACAACAACGTATATAAGGCAGTCATTAAACTTACTTTATGAACATTTTTGAATGATTGTAAATATTTATTTTATTCTAGAAATAACTAGAAATATGAAATAATACCCTAAATTGTACTAATTTTATTTATGGATTAAGTGCTAAATTATGAATTCCAAATTTGAAAACAGTACACACAATGTATTTTTTACTTGTGATTTGGAAAAGCATGAGTTAATAATTTGTACTGCTTTTGTAAGAAAAATACTAAACTTAAATTTGACTTCCTTTTCAGAAATTCTTGTCTGTTATTTCTTTATTCACAGAAACATATCTTGTGAATAACTTGTTAGTTCTATGTTCTTATTCACAATATCTTTACCATATTGATTTTTTAGGAAACTACGTTGAAGATTTAAGTCTACAACAATTCATTATAGAAGTGTAGACATTTATTGCAAGTAAATACAAAATCTGCCTAATTTGCTATATTTCACACTTATAGAAAGGGCCAGAAAGAAACAGGGAAGGCCTCTCATAGAATCATTGATTTAATTATTAATATGAGAAACTTTAGAAGAAGTTGAAGTTTAAAATTATATGTTCAACACATATCAATTGGTAATTAGCACCACCTATTTCAGAAATTATACTGATAAAAATAAAGGAGCAAAAATTAAAATTTGCTGAGTGTAAACCTTTTAAAGAAGCTCTTAATTTTTGTTTCCTCTGCTTGAAATTGAAGTGAAATAATGAAACAGCATTTTGAGGCAATTCCGAATGGGACCACAGAACTAAATGTGCTAGAAAAGCAGAGAATTTTTGCACAGATGGTCTGCCATGAAACTTGCCAAATTTACCCAATACACAGGGGTTCTGGGAAAAGTTTTTCTGCCAACAGGCAATATAGTGCCTTTCAAATTTGGATGGCCAAAACCAAAGTCTGAGAGCATCATATTATGAAACTGCTTCTCTCTGAGGAAGATCATAAATAACAAGAACATTATATTATATAGTTATGATGAAAAACCATTTCAGATCCAAATCACTGGACAGAAAATGTAGCCTTAATAGTGCTCTTGCAGCCTTTTTTGCTCCGCTCCAATCTCTTCTCAGCAGTAGAGCCAGAACGATCTGTTTAAAATGCAAATCTCATTTTGTCACTGCCCTGCAGAAAACTGTTCAATGGCTTCCCTTTGTTCTTGGGAGAAAACCCCAAATATTTGACATGTTGCAGTCCTGCATCGTGTAACTGTCTTGTTCATTCTGACCGCAGACCACACTGACCTGTAGTTCTTCTTGACCCAGACCTAGTAACCTCATTCTGGCCCATAGGCGTTTGCTGTTTCCTATTCATGGAGGTTCTTTCCAGACCTCCAGATCAATTCACTTCTGATCTTTTCCAAGTCATACCAAATGGTTTGTTTTGTTTCCAGGAAAATTTTCTCCAATCAATTCCCATCTTCCCCTACTAGATCAGTCATGGAATCTCATGTAGTAAAAGTGAAAGTGAAGTCACTCAGTCATTTCTGACTCTTTGTGACCCCATGGACTGTAGCCCACCAGGCTCCTCTGTCCATGGTATTTTTCAGGCAAGAATACTGGAGTAGGTTGCCATTTCCTTCTCCAGGGGACCTTCCCGAACCAGAGATCAAACCCAGGTCTCCCGCATTGAAGGTGGCTCTTTTGACCACTGCACCACCTGGGAAGAAGCCCATTATATACTTTAAAAGGGTAAATTTTATGTTATATGTAGTGTATTTCAGTAAGGCTGTTACTAAAACAAAAACAAAAAACAATGTTCTAATGTAGCAACTAAAGAGAAAAATATTCAGCTGTCAGTAGCAATGGTTTATTTTCTATATTTTTGATGCTGTTGAATAAACAAACAAATCTTGACTTTGGTAAGGAGAGACTGTGTTCTAAAAGTCTATTGTGGTGGGGAGAATCTTGACTTTGGTAAGGAGAGACTGTGTTCTAAAAGTCTATTGTGGTGGGGAGAATCTTGACTTTGGTAAGGAGAGACTGTGTTCTAAAAGTCTACTGTGGTGGGGCAAGGAGAACTATTGTGATGGGCTTCCTTGATGGCTCAGACAGTAAAGAATCTGCTGCAATGCAGGAGACCTGGGTTCAGTCCATGGAATGCGAAGACTCCCTGGAGAACGGAATGGCAACCCACTCCAGTATGCTTGCCTGGAGAATCCCCTGAACAGAGGAGCCTGATGGGCTCCAGTCCATGGGGTCACAAAGCGTTGAACGAGACTGAGCACCTAATACCATTGCAATAGTGAGGACATGTCCACTCAGGAGAGCTCCAGGTATCTCAAAGTCAGGCAGAAGAGGCTTTTATAGGGAGGAATGCATGTGGCTAGAGATAACTAGGTGTGGAGGATGAGCAGGTGGCATGGTGGGACAGTTGACCAGGAAATGTCTTTCCTTGTGGTCAGCTGGTTCCCAGGAGGAGCAGTGAAGGGGAGGTTGTTCAGTATTCTAATGCTTTATTATGCTCAAGGATGGGCCAGAGCTTAGGATCCTGAGGGACATGCTGAAGCATGACTAAAGGTGGATCAATTTAAATTAGGGAACATTTAGTCCAGACTAGTTGGCAAGGACACGCAGTTCAGCTAATTGTTTATGGAACAGTGACTGGAATTTGGAGAGTCTAATTTTGGCCCTGCCATTGGTAAACAAGAGGAACAATATTATCTAAGTCACATAGAGAGGAGTGATTCTTTGCAGTAATTGTTTCCTGGGACACAAAGCAATGGGATATTTCTATTTCTTCTTCTTTTTTCCTTTTTTATTTATTTGACTACACAGGGTCTTAGTTGCAACAGGCAGGATCTTTAGTTGTAGCATATGGGATCTAGTTTCCTGAACAGGAATTGAACCCTGGCCCCTGCTTTGGAAGCATGGAGTCCTAACCCATGGACCACCAGAGAAGTTCCCACTAGGAGATTTTTTCTTAACAATCACTTCTTTCCAGGAGTATGTAGTTCAGGTAAGCTTCAAGACTGTCAATACCTGTTAATTAAAATTCCCCCAAGCATCCTGTATCCTGTATCATTACCATATTTCTAAATTCCATATATATGTGTTAGTATGATGCTTGGGGCTGGTGCACTGGGATGACCCAGAGAGATGATATGAGGAGAGAGGTGGCAGGGTTGTGGGGGGGGGACCGGGTTCAGGATTGGGAACTCATGTACACCTGTGGTGGATTCATGTCAATGTATGGTAAAACCAATACAGTATTGCAAAGTAAAATTAAAAAAAAAAAAAAAAGAATTCCCCCAAAGGCTGTTTTTGTTTACGTTTATGAATACAATGGTTAGTGAAGAAAGTGAAATGGAATAGACCCCAAATCAAATTAAACCAGTAAATTCTTCCCGCCCTATGCATAATCAGCATGGATATCTATAGCAGATGGGAAGGCCAAGGAGGAGGCTCAGGTTTGTAGCACAAGAATTTTCTGTTTGAAATATTGTTGCTCTATTGTAAAATATCGAAGTTCACAAATTTATTATTGCTTTGGGAAGCATTGATGTGGACATCTTGATAGAGAGGGTTAGAACATAGTTTTGGCAATAATTGCAGGGAGTATTAAATATTTTATGAGAAATACATTAGTGTAAATCACAATTTTTAAAAGTGAAACATGAATCACTACCCAAAGAATTGGACTTCAGTGCAAGAAATCCTGATTTATCTGCAATGTTGATACTGTATATGTAAATGCCACTTCTCAGAAGCATAAAACTCTGAGTATAATATATTGGTTAGTGTTAGCAGTATAATATATATTTTTCAGACTATGATAGTTTCATTAATCATATACTTTAAGAATTTTAAGCTTACTTTTTATGACCATTGCATTACATGTGGCATTGATATGCATGTGTAATTTATCACTTGGCAAGCAAATTATCTTACACTATTTTATGTGCTTGATATATTGATTTTCAGTTGTGATAGATCATTTTAAGATTGCATGGCTTTACTCATGGTGATTTATCCACAGAATCACATTGACTGTGGGGCAAGCTGGTGCAGCCCTTTGAACAATTTCTATCAGCTAAAAATAGAGTTGTTAACTGGAATTCTTAACCCCAACAGGGAAACATATTTAGCAAGTTGAAAGAAATAACTTTCATCCAAGATCTAATTAGTTGTTGAATAAGTGCCCATAAAAAATAGTTGCAGTGTCTTTCTTCCATATGCTAATCTTATAACCTATTTTTTTAAATCAATAAGCAATGAAGTACACAGTCAAAGAAAGAGAAAGATGTCATCAGTTTGCTTAAAAGGTCTGTCTTCTATGACTGCTGATTGTCTTTTAATCCTTATCAGCTCAAACATGCACATTTGCATTCACTAGAAGTATTACTTGCTTTGAACAGAGTTCCAAGGAGAGAAAAATATGCAGTGCCCAAACATCAAATATGGCCACTGGGGAAGATACTCCGTAGGAGAACCACATAAAGTGAAATGAGTATTTTTGGAATACTTCCTAGAATTTGTAATAAATAATATTAAAGCCACCTTGCAAAAAATATGCCGTCTTGTCACTGGTCCCAAGGTACTTAAATCACAGGAGTAATTGAAGTAATGTATGCCAAGAGGTTTCCTCTTTACTCTCCTCTCTTATACTCCACTGAAATTGTCATTTTCTCCTTTTCCTCCTCTTTGTTTGTATTGTTACTGTTGTTATTGTTTATAAACATTGCTCCTCACTTTGGTTTCCTAGAGACTAAGAAGGCTTGTTCTTAACTTCCATAAAGTTTCGGCTTAAATGTGTGTTTCTGTCTTATTAATATGTTCCCTGCATAAAGAAAGTTTCTTAGCACATTCTAAGTGCTTGATAAATATTGTTGAATTAATTAAAGAAAGAATGAATGAGTTAGTGAAATCATATTTGAAATGACTTGACTCCATGTCTGGAGTCAGACAATTCCTTAACCCTTTTTCTTTGAGCTTAGACAAGTCGCCTCATCTTTTCAGTCTCTGTGTTCTCATACAGAAATGTAGATAAAGACAGTACCTTATCTCAAAGAGCTTTTGTGAGGATTAAGTGAAAGATATAGATAAATCACTTATGTCACACTTACCTAGAAGATGATATGCTCACAATAAATATTAGTTGTTGTTAATTTTATTTTCATCACTTAATGCTCTTCCCCTAAGTTTCTTCATGCATTTGTATTTTTTTCACAAATATATTGATTGGCTTGAAAATAAGAGCTCTAAGTAAAAAAGATGAGGCTCTTTTTCATTTGTTTAACTAGAATAGCTTGCACCTAAAATGAAATATGTTGTCCTTCAGTCGCCAAGTCATGTCCAACTTTCGTGCCTCCATGGTCTGCAGCGCGCCAGGCTCCCCTGTCCCTCACCTTATCCCGTAGTTTGCCCAAGTTCATGTCTATTGCATCGGTGATGATGGCAGACCACCACAGTATACTTGCCATGAGAACCCTATGAGCTGTGTAAAAAGACAAATGAAATATAAGATTTCAGTTTTAACAAGTTACCTTTGAAGCAATTTTCAATATATTAAAATATGGGAAGTAACTGATTTTATCAGATGAGAAATATGTTGACTCTATGTTGTGTATACAGAAGGAATGTACTTAGAGAAAACAATCAAAGGGAAAAGTGTGTTTGGGGAAAAAACATGCTGTGCCTTTTTTTGAGGTATGGATCTGAACTACCATCTGAACTACCAAGTTGTGTAAAAAGACCATATAGCTTTCATATGTCATGAATCTATAATGGCAGTAATGAGGGGAAAAAAAAAAAGAAATTGTAAATAATTAGCTCAAACCTACCTGTACAGAGGGGCTTCCCTGGTACCTCAGACGATAAAGCGTCTGCCAACAATGTGGGAGACCTGGGTTTGATCCCTGGGTTGGGAAGATCCCCTGGAGAAGGAAATGGCAACCCACTCCAGTATTCTTGCCTGGAAAATCCCATGGACCGAGGAGCCTGGTAGGCTACAGTCCATGGGGTCACAAAGAGTTGGACATGACTGAGTGACTTCACTTCACTTCACTTCTTCACCTGTACAGAACTGTATTACAGACAGATCTCATTTTATTGCACTTTGCTTTACTGTGTTTCATAGATCTCGCAAATTTCATAAACACTGAAGTTTTATGGCAAACCCTGAATGAGCAAGTCTACTGGGGCTATTCTTCCAGCAGCATTTGCTCACCTCATGTCTCTGCATCACATTTTTGTAATTCTCAAAATATTCAAACTTTTTTCATTATTATTATATTTGTTTTGATGACCTGTGATCAGTGGTCTTTGATGTGACAATGGTGACACTATTGCAAAAAGATTATGACTTGTTGAAAGCTCAGATGGTGGTTATTATTTTTAAATAAAGATATGTACATTTCTTTAGGCCTACATATATTGAAAACTTAATAAACTACAGTATAGTATAACATAACTTTTTTTTGCAGTTCACTATTTATTTTAATAAGGTACAAAAATTTAAAACATTTCGTGTGAATTATCTGGCAAAAGAAAACAAAATGAGGAAGTTCTTAATTTACATTCTCCTGGAATTAAACCTTAAGATTTATATTACCCCATAGTTTTTTAAATATTTCCTTTGTTTGTTTTTAAATATAAATTTATTTATTTTAATTGGAGGCTAGTTACTTTACAATATTGTATTGGTTTTGCCATACATCAACATGAATCCGTCACGGGTGTACAAGTGTTCCCCATCCTGAACACCTCTCCCACCTCCTTCCCTATACCATCCCTCTGGGTCATCCCAGTGCACCAGCCCCAAGCATACTGTATCATGCATTGAACCTGGACTGGTGATTCATTTCACATATGATATTATACATGTTTCAATGCCATTCTTCTAAATCATCCCTCCCTCGCCCTCTCCCACAGAGTCCAAAAGACTGTTCTATACATCTGTGTCTCTTTTGCTGTCTCGCATACAGGGTTATCATTACCNTCTTTTTTGTACAGTTCTTCTGTGTATTCTTGCCACCTCTTCTATATATCTTCTGCTTCTGTTAGGTCCATACCATTTCCGTCCTTTATTGAGCCCATCTTTGCATGAAATGTTCCCTTGGTATCTCTGATTTTCTTGAAGATATCTCTAGTATTTCCTATTTTGTTCTTTTTCTATGTTTCTTTGCATTGATCACCTAGGAAGGCTTTCTTATCTCTCCTTGCTATTCTTTGGAACTCTGTATTCAGGTGCTTATATCTTTCCTTTTCTCCTTTGCTTTTCACTTCTCTTCTTTTCACAGCTATTTGTAAGGCCTCCCCAGACAGCCCTTTTGCTTTTTTGCATTTCTTTTCCATGGGGATGGTCTTGATCCCTGTCTCTTGTACAATGTTACGTACCACCATCCAAAGTTCATCAGGCACTCTATCAGATCTAGTCCCTTAAATCTATTTATCACTTCCACTGTGTAATCATAGGAGATTTGATTTAGGTCATACCTGAATGGTCTAGTGGTTTTCCCTACTTTCTTCAATTTAAGTCTGAATTTGGCAATAAGGAGTTCATGATCTGAGCCACAGTCAGCTCGCAGTCTTGTTTTTGCTGACTGTACAGAGCTTCTCCATCTTTGGCTGCAACGAATATAATCAATCTGATTTCGGTGTGGACCATCTATCTGGTGATGTCCATGTGTAGAGTCTTCTCTTGTGTTGTTAGAAGAGGGTGTTTGCTATCGTCCAGTGCATTCTCTTGGCAAAACTCTATTAGCCTTTGCCCTGCATGATTCTGTACTTCTATATGTGTTAGTATACTGTATTGGTGTTTTTCTTTTTGGCTTACTTCACTCTGTATAATAGGCTCCAGTTTCATCCACCTCATTAGCACTGATTCAAATGTAATCTTTTTAATGGCTGAGTAATACTCCATTGTGTATATGTACCACTGCTTTCTTATCCATTTGTCTGCTGATGGACATCTAGGTTGCTTCCATGTCCTGGCTATTATAAACAGTGCTGCAATGAACATTGGGGTACACGTGTCTGTTTCAGTTCTGGTTTCCTTGGTGTGTATGTCCCGCAGTGGGATTGCTGGGTCATATAGCAGTTCTATTTCCAGTTTTTTAAGGAATCTCCACACTGTTCTCCATAGTGGCTGTACTAGTTTGCATTCCCACCAACAGTGTAAGAGGGTTCCATTTTCTTAACTTTTAAATGCACTGGGAAACAGAAAAAATTATGTGACTCTCTATTGCTATATTTGCTTTATTGCAGTGGCCTGGAACTGAGCCCTCAATATCTTCAAGTGAAGTGAAGTGGAAGTCACTCAGTTGAGCCTGACTCTTTGTGACTCTATGGACTGTAGACTTCCAGGCTTTGTCCATGAAATTCTCCAAGCAAGAATACTGGAGTAGGTTGCCATGCCCTTCTCCAGGGCATCTCCCTCACCCAGGGATCGAACTCAGGTCTCCCTCATTGCAGACAATATCTTTAAGGTATGCCTTTAAAAACAAATTTCCAAATAACTGTCATTGCAGCAGCTACCACTAGATGTCATGCACTTCTTATTTTGTCTTCTCACAGATAGTAGGTTCTGTTAGAGAATAGTATGCCCCTCAGAATTTAAATCCTAGACTCTTGGTGGACAGGGGTTATAAGGGCTTTAGGCATACATTAGGATTTGATAAAATTAACTGTCACTGTTTGTATCTATCTATAGAAATAAGATCTATTTTGATCAAATTGACTTGTTAATTTAGTCAAATTTAGATTTAATTAATTTAATAAGTCTGCTTTATGAATTTGAGAAATACTTGCCAAGTTTTTATCTAATTTTACCTATAAATATAGATTTGAAACATGGATATTGGCCCTGTTGTACTATGTATTTATTCAATTTTAGCCTCTGAGAGGTATTTTTATATTCCTGTCATGCAAAGTCAATGCATATTGGATCTGTGTTATGAGTTTAGCAGAGCCATTTGTTGAAGCAGAACCATCTTAGACTCTATTTACAGCATTCTGTTACTGGAATAATAACAGCACAACCTCTAAAATATGCCCACAGATCAGGAAAAGAATGCTATCTTGTGTTTAAAATAAACTCTTAAGGAGCTTGTTTACCCACTCTCATAAAAAAAAAAAAAAAAAAAGAACATTTAAAGTTTTAGTTTGAAAATGGTGTGTATTTCTTCCCTAGTAACTTTTGGAGGTAGTGTAGCTAGAGAACATGGAAGATTAAAATTACATGGTAAATTAGAAGATTTGTATTAAATTGTTTAGCTTTTATTTATACCTTCTTAAATATGTCACAGGTTCCATAGCCATTTCTCTCACCTGAATTATCATATTCTAATCTTTAATTTATATATGTGAGAATCACAGGAGGCAATATGTGAAAGCTTATTACAGAATTAAAAGGTCCTGGTCATTCCTCTAATTCACATGTGAACTTGGACTTTCTCTTAATCTCTCCCAGAGTAATTGGTGGTGGGGGAATATGGGTTACACATATGAGGATAAGGGGCAGGGAATAGACATATTTCTCCTGCCTTCTTTTCTAGCCCCGCTATTTTGGAATTAGTTCCATTTGTGGAATTTCTTTGCTCGGTGCAGGCTTCTCTAAGCTTTTAAAATCAGCCTTCTTTATCTTTAAATAGCACCAACATTGGGCTGAATTTGCTTACAAATTTTCAGAGCAAGATAGGTATTTATGTTGAAGCACTACAAAACTAAAATTGAATATTAAAATATTTTGTTGTAAAAAACAAAACAAAACAGTCTGCTGAGTATCCCACTGGCATTTTTCCCCTGGCCACCTTTGTCTTCAGGCTCCAGTTCCTGGCCATGCTCTGTTCTCCCTCTGTCCCCTGATTCCCTGCTCTCATCTTAGACATCCAACCTCCTTTCCCCTTCTTTCACAAGCTCTGTACATTTTTTTGCTGACTTTTTATGTAGTCCCAATTACCTATCTTTAGATTTACCATCTCTTTTCCTATATGAGGTTCTTGAGACATACAGCCCTTATTTAATGATACTGCAGGCGTCAGACAAGGAGTCCAAGGCAGCAAATGCTCAAAAAACCCAAACACCCTGATGAGTTTCAGGAAGGCATTTTTAAAGGCAAGTGTGTGTGTGTGTGGGGGGGGGGGTGCGGGGGGTGGGAAGTAGTTTAAAGGCAAGTGATCAGATCGTGCACAATTCTCTGGTTGATGACGAAACAGGACACTGTCAAAGGGAGTAAAATTATCAATCTTTAGGCATCAGTAGATCCAGGGGCTACATTCTCGTGGTCATCAAGTTAATGTCTTCCATTTGGTGAAGGGTTTAGCATCTGCAAAACAACTCAGGAATGTGCATCAAGTGCTATTATGTAATGTAGGCACTTTAGAGAAAAACCAAAGACCTTCTGACTTCTTTACCGCTGATTTACTGCTTACATTCTTACCAGTTCTCCTGGTGCAACTACTATTTTTGTTGCTGCATGTTCACATACTTGTTTTTAAACATTTTTTAAACTAATTTATTTATTTTAATTGGAGGATAATTACTTTGCAATATTGTTTTTTGCCATACACCAACATGAACTGGTCATAAATATACACATGTCCCCCCTATCCTGAATTCCCCTTCCACCTCCCTCCCCTCAAGCCTCTGTGCATGGGTGCCAAATTGAATCTCAGAGACAGAGTTTGGGGTGAGGTAGTAAAGAACAGCTTAATTGCTTTGTTTGCTTTGTCAGGCAAAGGGGAGACAGTGGGCTTATGCCTCAAAAACAAGGGGATTTGGTGAACAGTTTTCTAGCAGTGGTTAAATAGCAGAGTTGTCGATAAGGATCAAAGTGTGTGCAGGGCCTGCACTCCTTTAACATGGCCTCAGGTGGTCTCCTTATGAGCTTCTCTGGTTCCTTTAAGCTGACCTCAAGTGATGTCCTCCTTGTCTCTGCATCCCCTCCCATCCCTGATTACCAGCTGTTCAGAATAACCTTTGGGATTCAGGGCAGGTCATGGAGGCTGAAGTCTATTCCCTGCAGATAGGAAATGAGAACACAGAAAGGCTTCTGTGGCAGGAGCCCCACATGGTCCTGCTCAGTCTCACTTTCAGCCATTAATTCTTGAGCCAGGCTTTTGTGAACTCAAGGGAGGCCTGGGAGACTGCAACTTTTCTACAAACAAAAGACAGGCAGAGGACTTGGGGAGAGGGGTCTGTCCCAAGAAGGCCCTGCTCAGTTACACTAGTGTAAGCAAGTACTATGGTGTGAGAAATAACACCTTTCCATTTTCATATTACAGATATTATTTTCTAACATTTTAAACTCAGATTCATAGAATTAAGTTGATTCTACTGTTTCATGAAATGCTGTTATACTCATCTGTGCAAGATGCTTTATTTGTTCTCTTTTTATTGTTATTTTCATGTATTTCTCATCCTCAGTCCCATAGTTTCCTTATGCTTATGAATTTAACATACATCTGTCAAGCTTTATTTTTATATACATGTAAGTATAGAACTGAAAAACAACCCTCACTATTCTATGCGTGTGTTTAAAAACTGCTTTATTCTAAATTTCACTCTCTTCCTAACTGTTCTCAAATATCTATTTATTTTGAAATGTATCTTGATTGCTGTATGTAGATCTGGCACCAAGTCGTATATCATTTTGTAGCATCTTTTCTTTTCTGTGTCAATGAGAAATTATAATAAAACTGGGTTTACCTCTTGGTGAGTATTGAGCTAAAGACAGGGAGAAAGAAGAATCTATTGTTATTTGCAGGAACTAAGAACACTGCGGATCTTTCCCCAAACAATGTCTCTCCGAACAGCAAAACTGGGTAAATTTTAAGCTAAGGGTACATGCATATTCATGAAGGGACTTGGTCAGAGGAAATTCAGCAAAGAACTGGGGTCAAGGTCAACAGGGTCCCAGCTTTAGTTGACTGCAGTTGCAAATATCCGCATCAGGGAGGCCTTAGTTCTAGCAGAACTCAAAGACTTGAATCAGAAACTAGGACCGGTTTTATCACCAAACTATTGTTTTTTGATTGCTTTTCCTTTGTCTCTGCTTTCCCTTACTTCCTTTAACATCATTAATTACTAGAACTTTCTCAAGGGCAAGCATTATGGCGAGGCTTATATCACAAAATAGTTCCATCCCAAAATGCCTTCTTTTTAGTCAAGAAAGCCAAGCCTGGTTCTCTTTCTCTGGGGACAAGTACCTTATTTGCTTACAAAATGGGGCATATTTCTTATCTGTAGCATAAGAATTGGAGAAGGCGATGGCACCCCACTCCAGTACTCTTGCCTGGAAAATTCCATGGGCGGAGGAGCCTGGTAGGCTGCAGTCCATGGGGTCGCTAAGAGTCGGACCCAACTGAGCGACTTCACTTTTACTTCTCACTTTCATGCATTGGAGAAGGAAATAGCAACCCACTCCAGTGTTCTTGCCTGGAAAATCCCAGGGACAGGGGAGCCTGGTTGGCTGCCATCTATGGGGTCACACAGAGTTGGACACGACTGAAGCAACTTAGCAGCAGCAGCAGCAGCAGCATAAGAAATATTGCACTTAAATGATACATAGTGTTTACATGAAAAGTACTTATTCAATGGTGAAGGGGTTCAGAATAAGTGTCCCCAAAATTTGCCAGTTTCCATTGAGGATTACTTTGAGCTAAAGACAATAAAGACCAGCTGACCCAGGAAAACCTCTTTACTTCCCATGTAAATATCTAAAAGAAATATAAATTTCTCTATTTGTAGGGAAAATCTGCAATAATAAAAGAAATTTATATTGGAAAGGGGGCCTATAACTGGAAGAGAGCTAAAACCAAAAATAATTTTTTACCTAAGAAACATTTTCATAACAGGTTAAGCTTTGTTTACCAAACACTTCCTCCTCTCACATTCCTGTGAATTGTCTTCCTTTTTGTATCTCAGACCCCTACCCCTTTTTTTAGGGCAAGATGTTTTGTATCTCAGTTGCCTAACTCCCTCTTCAGTCACTTATATTTATGGGGATTCCTTATATATGCAGTAAAATACTTCTCTTGTTAATCTGTCATATATCATTGTAATTTGTATTCGAGCCACAGAATCTAGAAAAATTTTCGTCCCAGAAACAATTCTTAATTATATGAGACTAAACTATACAAAAGATCCTCATGACTCAGATAATCACGATGGTGTGATCACTCACCTAGAGCCAGACATCCTGGAATGTGAAGTCAAGTGGGCCTTAGAAAGCATCACTATGAACAAAGCTAGTGGAGGTGATGAATTCAGTGGAGCTATTTCAAATCCTGAAAGATGATGCTGTGAAAGTGCTGCACTCAATATGCCAGCAAGTTTGGAAAACTCAGCAGTGGCCACAGGACTGGAAAAGTTCAGTTTTCATTCCAATCTCAAAGAAAGACAATGACAAAGAATGCTCAAACTACTGCAGAATTGCAATCATCTCACACGCTAGTAAAGTAATGCTCAAAGTTTTCCATGCCAGGCTTCAGCAATATGTGAACTGTGAACTTCCAGATGTTTAAGCTGGTTTTAGAAAAGGCAGAGGAACAAGAGATCAAATTGCCAACATCTGCTGGATCAGCAAAACATCTATTTCTGCTTTATTGACTATGCCAAAGCCTTTGATTGTGTGGATCACAATAAACTGTGGAAAATTCTGAAAGAGATGGGAATACCAGACCACCTGACCTGCCTCTTGAGAAACCTATATGCAGGTCAGGAAGCAACAGTTAGAACTGGACATGGAACAACAGACTGGTTCCAAATAGGAAAAGGAGTACATCAAGGCTGTATATTGTCACCCTGTTTATTTAACTTATATGCAGAGTATATCATGAAAAATGCTGGGCTGGAGGAAGCATAAGCTGGAATCAAGATTGCCGGGAGAAATATCAATGATCTCAGATATGCAGATGACACCACCCTTATGGCAGAAAGTGAAGAGGAACTAAAAAGCCTCTTGATGAAAGAGAAAGAGGAGAGGGAAATAATTGGCTTAAAGCTCAACATTCAGAAAACTCAGATCATGGCATCTGGTCCCACCACTTCATGGCAAATAGATGGGGAAACAGTGGAAACAGTGTCAGACCTTATTTTGGGGGGCTTCAAAATCACTGCAGATCATGATCGTAGCCATGAAATTAAAAGACGCTTACTCCTTGGAAGGAAAGTTCTGACCAACCTAGATAGCATATTCAAAAGCAGAGATATTAGTTTGCTAACAAAGGTCAGTCTAGTCAAGGCTATGGTTTTTCCAGTGGTCGTGTGTGGATGTGAGGGTTGGACTGTGAAGAAAACTGAGAGCCGAAGAATTGATTCTTTTGAACTACGGTGTTGGAGAAGACCCTTGAGAGTCTCTTGGTCTGCAAGAAGATCCAACCAGTCCATCCTAAAGGAGACCAGTCCTGGGTCTTCATTGGAAGGACTGATGCTGAGGCTGAAACTTCAATACTTTGGCCACCTCATGCAAAGAGTTGACTCATTGGGAAAGACCCTGATGCTGGGAAGGATTGGGGGCAGGAGGAGAAGGGGATGACAGAGGATGAGATGGCTGGATGGCATCACCGACTTGATGCACATGATTTTAAGTGAACTCTGGTGTTTGGTGGTAGACAGGGAGGCCTGGCGAGCTGTGATTCAGGGGATCACAGAGTTGTACACGACTGAGCGACTGAACTGAACTGAATATGAACATAGGGCTTCCATGGTGGCTCAGTGGTAAAGAATCCACCTGCCAAGGCAGGAGACACAAGAGATACAGGTTAGATCCCTGGATTGGGAAGATCCCCTCGAGAAGGAAATGGCAACCCACTCCAGAACTCTTGCCTGGGAAATCCCATAGACAGAGGAGCCTGGCATACCACAGTTCATGGGGTCACAAAGAGTAAGACACAATTTAGTGACTAAGCATGCACAAATATGAACATAGCAAACACACCTAGACTTTATATCTAACATCTGAGATTATATGTCTAAACACATGTTTTCTGTTTCTTACTTGTGGACCAAAACCTGTAAATTCTACATTGAGTAATACAATTAAAAGGACAAAATTTCCTGAGAATTGTCATGTACTCTAAGTTATAGGTTTCCAGACTTGGCTGTATGTCAGGGACACTTGGCACTTCCCAGGTAGTGCTAATGGTAAAGAATCTGCCTGCCAATGCAGGAGACATAAGAGATGTGGGTTCGATCCCTGGGTCAGGAATATCCCTTGGAGGAGGGCATGGCAACCTACTCCTGTATTTTTGCTGGAGAATCCCCAAGGACAGAGTTGCCTGGCAGGCTACAGTCCATGGGGTCGCAAAGAGTCAGACTATGACTGAAGCAACTAAGCATGGACGCATGCACAAGGATACTTGGGGATCTTATGAAAAATATTTATTTCTCAGTCTCTCTAGCTCTACTCAGAATTATAGAGAGTTCTGACCATTCTTCTAATTTACAAGTCAACTTGATAGGCAGAAGTCATGGAATTGATAGCTTTCTGTGAATGATGCCAGATTTGTGACCTCCAAAGAAGAAGATTTAGTTTCAGGACCAGGGACCAGGATTGATCACTCAAGAGCTTTTGTGTAGCAGAGTTTTATTAAAGTGCAAAAGGCCAGAGAAAGCTTCTGACATAGACAGCAGAATGGGGCTGGAGAGTGTCCCCTTAGCTAGTCTAATTAAGGCTTTGTATACTTTTACCAGACCCACTCCCACAACATACATCTTAAGTTAACAAGATCTTAAACTAACAATCCCCTGGAGAAGGAAATGACAATCCACTCCAGTACTATTGCCTGGAAAATCCCATGGACAGAGGAGCCTGGTGGGCTACAGTCCATGGGGTCACAAAGAGTTGGACACCACTGAGCAACTTCACTTTCTAAACTAACAATAGAAAGGTCTTACCAGACCTACTCCCACAATATGCATTTTAAAATAAAAGGACTGGTCAGAAGTTTCCTGATAAGAAGGAGAAACATGTCCTCAAGCAAGATATATTATAGTTTAAGATGAGTTGTTCAGTTGTGTAGTCATCAGCCCTAGACTTACAGAAGGTTATTCTTAAAGTTTGTTGTCATAACAACTCAGACTTTAAGAAAAAATATTTGTGTCTTCTGTGACTAAGAAAAAGTAATATAGAAAAAAAGTTTGTCCTTTGCTCCTTGAGAGCCCAGGACCGCTTTCTCCTCCTCAAAGGCCCTGGACCCCTTCAGTTCAGTTCAGTTGTTCAGTCATGTCTGACTCTTTACAACCCCATGAATTGAAGGACACCAGGCCTCCCTGTCCATCACCAACTCCTGGAGTTCACTCAGACTCACGTCCATCGAGTCAGTGATGCCATCCAGCCATCTCATCCTCGGTCGTCCCCTTCTCCTCCTGCCCCCAATCCCTCCCAGCATCACAGTCTTTTCCAATGAGTCAACTCTTCGCATGAGGTGGCCAAAGTACTGGAGTTTCAGCTTTAGCATCATTCCTTCCAAAGAAATCCCAGGGCTGATCTCCTTCAGAATGGACTTGTTGGATCTCCTTGCAGTCCAAGGGACCCTCAAGAGTCTTCTCCAACACCACACTTCAAAAGCATCAATTCTTCGGTGCTCAGCCTTCTTCACAGTCCAACTCTCACATCCATACATGACCACAGGAAAAACCATAGCCTTGACTCCCTTCCTCCTACCTAAGAATTAGCTCTCTTAGAGTCTCTCCTAATAATTGAAGTGAGGAAAGTAGGGGTGTGTGAGATGTGTGGAGTCTATCTACCTATCACTCATCATGTAGCTATCTCTAGATATCTAGAGAAAGAAATAGAATTATCTAGATGATATACAGAGAAGGCAGTGGCACCCCACTCCAGTACTCTTGCCTGGAAAATCCCATGGATGCAGGAGCCTGGAAGGCTGCAGTCCATGGGGTCGCTGAGGGTTGGGCACGACTGAGTGACTTCACTTTCACTTTTCACTTCCATGCATCGGAGAAGGAAATGGCAACCCACTCCACCGTTCTTGCCTGGAGAATCCCAGGGACGGGGGAGCCTGGTTGGCTGCCGTCTATGGGGTCGCACAGAGTTGGACACGACTGAAGCCACTTAGCAGCAGATCATATATAGAGACAGCGTCTATATATCTTTGTCTGAATGGATTGATCTCTTTCTTTAAAGAGATTGAGGTCGAGAGAGAGTTTGTTGTTATTGTTTAGTCTTTAATCCTTTTTGACTCTTTTGTGACCATAGGGCTGTAGCCCCACCAGGTTCCTTCTGTCCTTGGGATTTCCCAGGCAAGAAGAATGGGCTGAGAGCTAGGTATATACATATCTTCATCTATAGTATATCTCCATCTATATCTGTTATCTATATTTTTTTATAGTCTCAGGCAATTCTGATATAGTCAGTTTTGAGTATCATTGCTTAGTACACATAGCATTTCTGAGACTGATTAGAAATGAATAGTCAGATCTGCCATTACTATTCTACCACAGAAGAGGTTAAATTTGATGGTGTTGATGCCATAAGCATTTTGAGACTCAAACATGCTATTTGTTTGTTATGCATTTATTTGTTTTTTTTTAAGTGGGGAGTTGGACTTTATTTTTTTAATTTTTATTTTTACTTTATTTTGCTTTACAGTACTGTATTGGTTTTGCTGTACATTGACATGAATCAGCCACGGGTATACATGAGTTCCCAATCCTGAACCCCCCTCCCACCTCCCATCCCATATCATCTCTCTGGATCATCCCTGTGCACCAGCCCCAAGCATCCTGTATCCTGTATCAAACATAGATTGGCGATTCGTTTCTTACCTGATAGTATACATGTTTCAATGCCATTCTCCCAAATCATCCTACCCTCTCCCTCTCCCACAGAGTCTAAAAGTCCATTCTATACATCTGTGTCTCTTTTGCTGTCTCTCATACAGGGTTATCATTACCATCTTTCTAAATTCCATATATATATGTTAGTATGTTGTATTGGTGTTTTTTTTCTGGCTTACTTCACTCTGTGTAATAGGCTCCAGTTTCATCCACCTCATTAGCACTGATTCAAATGTATTCTTTTTAATGGCTGAGTAATACTCCATTGTGTATATGTACCACAGCTTTCTTATCCATTCATCTGCTGATGGACATCTAGGTTGCTTCCATGTCCTGGCTATCATAAACAGTGCTGCGATGAACATTGGGGTACATATGTCTCTTTCAATTCTGGTTTCCTTGGTGTGTATGCCCAGCAGTGGGATTGCTGAGTCATAAGAGAAGTTGCTCAGTCGTGTCTGACTCTTTGCGACCCCATGGACTGTAGCCTACCAGGCTCCTCCCTCCATGGGATTCTCCAGGCAAGAGTACTGGAGTGGGTTGCCTTTTCCTTCTCCAGGGGATCTTCCCTACCCAGGGATCGAACCCTGGGCTCCTGCATTCCAGGCAGACACTTTAACCTCTGAGCCACCAGGGAAGTCCTTATGCTGGGTCATAAGGCAATTCTATTTGCAATTTTTTAAGGAATCTCCACACTGTTCTCCATAGTGGCTGTACTAGTTTGCATTCCCACCAACAGTGTAACAGGGTTCCCTTTTCTCCACACCCTCTCCAGCATTTATTGCTTGCAGACTTCTGGATCACAGCCATTCTGACTGGTGTGAAATGGTACCTCATTGTGGTCTTGATTTGCATTTCTCTGATAATGAGTGATGTTGAGCATCTTTTCATGTGTTTGTTAGCCATCTGTATGTCTTCTTTGGAGAAATGTCTATTTAGTTCTTTGGCCCATTTTTTTGATTGGGTCATTTATTTTTCTGGACTTGAGCTGCATAAGTTGCTTGCATATTTTTGAGATTAGTTGTTTGTCAGTTGCTTCATTTGCTATTATTTTCTCTCATTCCGAAGGCTGTCCTTTCACCTTGCTTATCGTTTCCTTTGTTGTGCAGAAGCTTTTAATTTTAATTAGATCCCATTTGTTTATTTTTGCTTTTATTTCCAGTATTCTGGGGGGTGGATCATAGAGGATCCTGCTGTGATTTATGTCAGAGAGTGTTTTGTCTATGTTCTCCTCTAGGAGTTGTATAGTTTCTGGTCTTACATTTAGATCTTTAATCCATTTTGAGTTTATTGTTGTGTATGGTGTTAGAAAGTGATCTAGTTTCATTCTTTTACAAGTGGTTGACCAGTTTTCCCAGCACCACTTGTTAAAGAGATTGTCTTTAATCCATTGTATATTCTTGCCTCCTTTGTCAAAAATAAGGTATCTATAGGTGTGTGGATTTATCTCTGGGCTTTCTATTTTTTCCATTGATCTGTATTTCTGTTATGCACTTAAAATAATGATAAAAGTAATAGTGTTGATAGCTAATGCAGAGAAGCCTCAGAATAAAGAGTCTCATTGCTAATTTAGCTATAATTCAAAATGTTAACATCTTGCATTTCTTTTTGGTCTAATGATTTCTAGGTCTAGGGGTTTTGGTTTTCTTTTGCATATAATATTGATGAATAAAAGAATTTTCTATATTATTTTGGATCAATGAACTTAGTGGTGATTCATTTCAGATCACTTATGTTTATACTCTATATTAAATTTCTAATTCACTTGTTATTTAATTTAAAATCCTTTTTATGTGTAGGGGAATATCTATTAGTAGAAAAGAGAAGCTATAAGTGTGTGGATAAGCTGTCTATATCAGACTTTAAATGCTAGTCTGATGATCATAAAAATGTTCAAAATTCATCTCAGCACTTGTTCACTCATAGTTTGAGCTCTTGGTCAATGCAGATAAATCCAAAACAAATTCCTAAGGGGATGTGTACTTATTGGTTTTAGAGGGGAAATGGCTGATAGGTTTACAATTCAATTGTGGCTAAATATGCTGGCCTCAGCCACCGAGAAGGAATAATTACTAAATCTTTTAGTCATCATTCAGAATTGTACCACAATCACTTTTAGAGCCAATTTTGATAATTTTCTATGAGTATATGAACTCTGATCTGACTGTAACTAATTATTATGGATCCATGAAGGACTCATTTTTTTAAAACCAATTGCTGAAATTTTTCTAACAGTAGGAGCTGAAAAAATATCTTCTAAACACAAGTTGTTCAGATAACATATGCTTAGTTTTTCACTGAGGAAAAATTATAGACCCAAATTTACAAATAGTACCTTAACATTCTTTGAGAAGATGTTTCGCTTATAAAATCATGGCAGAAGTGATTATGAAGGTATTACACTGAGCTTGTATTCAGTAGTTCTCCCCCCTGCTGCTGCTAAGTCACTTTAGTCATGTCCGACTCTGTGCGACCCCATAGACAGCAGCCCACCAGGCCCCCCCGTCCCTGGGATTCTCCAGACAAGAACACTGGAGTGGGTTGCCATTTCCTTTTCCAATGCGTGAAAGTGAAGTCGCTCAGTCCTATCCGACTGTTAGCAACCCCATGGACTGCAGCCCACCAGGCTCCTGAATCCATGGGATTTTCTAGGCAAGAGTACTGGAGTGGGCTGCCATTGCCTTCTCCATAGATTATCCTAGACTCTCCAAATCTCAGTAGTTCACAACACGTGCCTCCCAAACCTCAAAGACTTGCTTCCTGTTCATTCTGCATTTTACGTGAAGCAGCTGAAGGCTTTGCTCAGGCATGCAGGCTGTCTGAACAGCCACTGCCAGTCATTGAGAGTAGGATAAGCATGGTGACACATGGGCTAATTCTTAATCATTCTTCTGGGAAGTGACTGCTTCACTTCTGTTCACAGTTTATTCGCTGAAGCACCTACTTTATGTGGTAACAAGCCTAATCTTCCTTCAAGGAGGGACACAAAATATTGGTGAATAGAATTTAGTTTATCATACTGAAACCTCCAGATGTCCAAAAGATGCTTGTGAAAAATGTAACCCCCAACTAGCTTTTGATTAAAGTGCCATTAAAAAGGAAATCATATTTAAATAGTTATTAAAACATTATGCAAACTTAGATGTGATTTGGTTTCTGTGTTATTCTGCTTCATGAATGTCTATCTTCCTAAATTGATACAGCAGGCAAGCGTATGATTTTTAGAATGTTGGATAGATAGATTCCTTTTGAAAAATTAAGCTTGAGTTCTTGATTTAAAAAACATGATATTGTAAGAAAATAAAATGTGATATAATTTAAGCTTGCAAAATTATAGTGACAACATTTTCAAATATTTACTGAGTACCAACTGTGTACTTATGTACCATGCTCAGGATTTAGGGTTTTACCTGTCACATGGGTGAATTTCTGAATGGATTCCTTTATGTGATCATGTGAGGAAATTGTGATACCTACAATGGTAAACACAAAGTTCTTGAAGATAGTTAAAATGACTTTGATTAAAAAAAGAGTTGGTTAAAATTATTTATTCAACCCAGAAATAAATTATACGTAGATGTTAATGATTCTAACAGTCATTTCATCTGATGATTTAGTTTTATCTTGACTATGTATTTCCTAATGCTTCTGTAACAAATTACCATAAACTCTGTGGCTTAAAACAATACAACTTTATTATCTTTCAGTTTGGTAGCTCAAAAGTCCAAAATGACCTTATAGCCTATTGTAAAGGTGTAAGCAGAGCCATTTCTTTAAGAAAATTAGAGATACCAAGGGAACATTTCATGCAAAGATGGGCTCGATAAAGGACAGAAATGGTATGGACCTAATAGAGCAGAAGATATTAAGAAGAGGTGGCAAGAATACACAGAAGAACTGTACAAAAAGATCTTCACGACCCAGATAATCACGATAACATGATCACTCACGTAGAGCCAGGCATCCTGGACTGTGAAGTCAAGTGGGCCTTAGAAAGCATCATTATGAACAAAGCTAGTGGAGGTGATGGAATTCCATTTGAGCTATTTCAAATCCTGAAAGATGATGCTGTGAAAGTGCTGCCCTCAATATGCCAGCACATTTGGAAAACTCAGCAGTGGCCACACGACTGGAAAAGTCAGTTTTCATTCCAATCCCAAAGAAAGGCAATGACAAAGAATGCTTAAACTACTGCACAATTGCACTCATCTCACATGCTAGTAAAGTAATGCTCAAATTCTGCAAGCCAGGCTTCAGCAATACATGAACTGTGAACTTCCAGATGTTCAAGCTGGTTTTCAAAAAGGCAGAGGAACCAGAGATCAAATTGCCAACATCCCCTGGATCATGGAAAAAGCAAGAGAGTTCCAGAAAAACATCTATTTCTGCTTTATTGACTATGCCAAAGCCTTTGATTGTGTGGATCACAATAAACTGTGGAAAATTCTGAAAGAGATGGAAATACCAGACCACCTAACCTGCCTCTTGAGAAACCTATATGCAGGTCAGGAAGCAACAGTTAGAACTGAACATGGAACAACAGACTGGTTCTAAATAGGAAAAGGAGTATGTCAAGGCCGTGTATTGTCACCCTGCTTATTTAACTTATATGCAGAGTACATCATAAGAAACGCTGGACTGGAAAAAGCACAAGCTGGAATCAAGATTACCAGGAGAAATATCAATACCCTCATATATGCAGATGACACCACCCTTATGGCAGAAAGTGAAGAGGAACTAAAAAGCTTCTTGATGAAAGTGAAAGTGGAGAGTGAAAAAGTTGGCTTAAAGCTCAACATTCAGAAAACGAAGATCATGGCATCTGGTCCCATCACTTCATGGGAAGTAGATGGGGAAATAGTGGAAACAGTGTCAGACTTTATTTTTGGGGGCTGCAAAATCACTGGAGATGGTGCCAGTTGATGTCAGATGCAGAATGCAGGATGCTTGGGACTGGTGCAAGGAGAGGACCCAGAGGGATGGCATGGGGTGGGAGGTGGGAGGGGATTCATGTTTGGGAACGCTTGTACACTTGTGGTGAATTCATGTCAATGTTTGGCAAAACCAATAC